>JBAIZL010000290.1:105000-187500 GCA_036971475.1 Prosapia bicincta | reverse complement strand
CAAAAGCGACTTAAAAACAACATCTCTAATTATTTTTTATGGTTTCATTGATTTCCTTGAAAAACTTTCATCTTCATTTTCAAGCACTAACGCGAAATTTAAAAGTGTCGGTTTGTTCTTTTTGATGTTGAAATCGTTGACTGTCCAACAACGTACAACTCACACAACTGTTTACTCGTAACTCTTTCATCTGGTTGGTCTATACTTAGTTTATCCGCTAACAATAAGACAACTTGTTTTCTTCTAGAAGCCACGATGTACGAAAAACTCACAAACAGTGAAGAGTAACATGACTGGCCACCTAGCGACGGACACAGCCATCTATACAGAACTACACTGCGACGGTGATTCGGCGTCCTAATGATGTTTTATCAGTATCTAACCTAGATCCGCGAGGGAAAGTCCAATACCACATGTAGGCAGAATCATTATTCTGTAAATAGCGGTAAATTTCTCGTAGTATTTTTTTCTGAAATCTGAAAGTGATTCTGCTAATCAGTGATTCGGATAGTCGAGATTTCAGATAATTGTAGTTATACTGATGTAACATTTTTCTGTACCTAGTTGTAGTAAGAGAACTATTTTAAAATTCAAGACTGAGATGAGGAATGGATTTATTGCATGAACATATTTCAGTGTTCTAATGCCTTAATATCTGCAGTACTATAAACATGCAGAATCCAACATGATATATCGATAATAAATATAAAATGTCTATATCGGTAACTAACCATGCGGTTATAGGAAACATGGTAATATATTAACCCGTAAATGTCATGAGTGGAGCATTTATTGCTCATTCTTGTTCATTGGCTTTAAAACACGAGACCATAAAGGTTAATTTTATGCTTGACTATAAAGTTATAGAATGTGTCAGATACTTGTAATTAGTTACCATAAACTACATTCCCTTTGCTAATGTAATGTAGGTTGGTAACACTGTAATAAATAGGTTAAGCACCATAGACGTGGTAAATTTATGATTTGTGTCTGCTGTGCAACTGAATGTTTTTGCAAAATGGGGGCGACGTGAAACAAGTCAAACCATTAACTCTTTTAACGGATCCCAATAGTTTGTCATCACCCATTATTGTTTTGAAAGTCTAAAATCAAATAGCCGTTTTTTTATTAACGTGACCTAGACACTCTACATACGAATACAAAGCACACTGGATATTCCTCTAACAGCTGTACCATAAAAAAGATGTGCTCATAATACAATGCTTTCAAAAGCATCATAATATTATCATGTCGCATATTATGACGTCACATAGTGATATAATGGTTCTTTCATTACGCTGTAGCGTTTCATAGTACAAAAATGCCATGTCAGCGTTTCCAAATCAATCGATTAATCAATTTCTTACATTTGTTTGTATTATCTTGGCAAAAAACCGCAACTTACTGATTTATTCAGCAGACGCATTTCGCGCTATGTCAGCGCATTATTCAATGCAGTGAATTACTAACAAGACTGTTGCTCAGCTTTGTTGTGTTGGTGTAAGTCTGTGTGTATTTTTATTCTGTGGTGTGTTTATTTTTATAGAGTAGTTGTTAATTATGTGCTCAAATACGTTGTTTAATTTGGAGTATGTACAACACAAAAATTGCAAATCAATCTATTTTACCTAATAAAAAATTCCGTAATCTGTTTAACGCACAAAGGGGGGGAAGTGTTTTAAAATACCCCGACTTTTTAGACCACCCCACTCCTCTTTATTACTAGTAGCACCGGTTTTATTACTTTTAATTATTAAAAATAAAACCTCCTAAACCATAACAAACTGTATCTATGCCTTGGTGTACATTTAGATTGCAAAGTAATCATCTTCAGGGGAATATACTACAACATAACTGACTAATCCTCTGAAGGGGGTCCTACAAGATGTAGTAATTTCTTCTGAAGATGATTGCTTTGCAATCTAAATGTACATCAGGACATAGATAAAAAGTGTTTGTGGTATAAGAGGGTTTATTTATTTGTAATAGAATATTGCTTTGTTAAAAAAGCTTTAATTTCCCTGCACGTACAGATTTATCATAGCTTAGTAAGTTAGAGTTTTATTACTTTAAGATATACAGTATTACCATCTTTATACAGTTTTTATTTTACACTGATAAAACGGTTGGAGAACTTTGGTTAAACCATGGTTTGTGTAAAAACAAACTAACAATCATTAACGGTGCTTTATATTTTATGCTAGAAAACTATTTAAACCCCGTCTGATTTTTGCTCACTTAATTAGGGTACTTTTATATGTTTATTAAACTTTACAGAGTTTACGGAATTCACAGAATTATATTTATAACCTAATACTAGCGGAAACAACTTACAATACACAAATGAACATTGCCCTAACTTATTTCACTGTATTCCTATTTTGTAATTGCGAGTAGGTACTGTCGTGTTACCATCAGAAGATTCATTCTTACAACAGAACCCTTCATAGAGTTATGAAGGATTTGCGTAAATGTCCTTGAATGTTTGAATTTTATTAAGAGAAAAAACCATGTGTTTTTCTTTCATGCGTAGTGTTGCTGAATAATTCATCAGTCGGACGCTGGGCTGTAAGGGAAGCAAGGCAGAGCTGCGAAACGCGCAAAGATTGAAATGCGGGGGTACCCTCTGCAGCCTATTTGCACACATTTCCTCGTCATTGCTTTAAACGTGTTGAGTTTATCAGCAGTCTCATTAAACGGGGTAGGGGTGTCTGTGGGGGGCGGAAGGGGAATATGTGTGTGAGTATGATAGGAGTGTGTGTGTGTGTGTGTGTGTGTATGTATGTGTGTGTGTGTGTGTGTGTGTGTGTGTGTGTGTGTGTGTGTGTGTGTGTGTGTGTGTGTGTGTGTGTGTGTGTGTGTGTGTGTGTGTGTGTGTGTGTGTGTGTGTGTGTGTGTGTGTGTGTGTGTGTGTGTGTGTGTGTGGTTTGTATGAGTGTGTATGTGTGTGTGTGTGTGTGTGTGTGTGTGTGTGTGTGTGTGTGTGTGTGTGTGTGTGTGTGTGTGTGTGTGTGTGTGTGTGTGTGTCTGTGTCTGTGTGTGTGTGTGTGTATGTGTGTGTGTGTGTGTGTGTGTGTGTGTGTGTGTGTGTGTGTATGTGTGTGTGTGTGTGTGTGTGTGTGTGTGTGTGTGTGTGTGTGTGTGTGTGTGTGTGTATGTGTGTGTGTGTGTGTGTGTGTGTGTGTGTGTGTGTGTGTGTGTGTGTGTGTGTGTGTGTGTGTGTGTGTGTGTGTGTGTGTGTGTGTGTGTGTGTGTGTGTATGTGTGTGTGTGTGTGTATGTGTGTGTGTGTGTGTGTGTGTGTGTGTGTGTGTGTGTGTGTGTGTGTGTGTGTGTGTGTGTGTGTGTGTGTGTGTGTGTGTGTGTGTGTGTGTGTGTGTGTGTGTGTGTGTGTGTGTGTGTGTGTGTGTGTGTGTGTGTGTGTGTGTGTGTGTGTGTGTGTGTGTGTGTGTGTGTGTGTGTGTGTGTGTGTGTGTGTGTGTGTGTGTGTGTGTGTGTGTGGTTTGTATGAGTGTGTATGTGTGGGTGAGGGATGTGTCTGTGTGTGTGAGAGGGGGTATGTGTGTGGGGGAGCAACATTTCAGTACGAGTGCTTTTATGTTCCTGGTAAAGTGTGTGGAATGGCCTTCCTGTCTAACCTGTGTTGAAACTATGGTATGGACTTTCATGTTCACATTTCTGCCCCAGAGGACTTACATCTCTTTGCTCGTGAAGCTGAAATCGTTGTGTGAAGTGGAGGCAAGTTTTTAATTATAAATACTAAAGGACTTTTCAAGTTTAGTGTTCGGATGATCTTTATAGCTTTGTGAGTGGGTTAAGAGTTATAAAATTGTTTTTCAGGCTTTGATATAGTTTTAAAGCTACTGGTATTTTACACATTGCTTTGCGCCACAATATTAACCCTAAGTCTGGTACGCTACTCGTTTGGATAGTAAGTGGCGTTGTTAACTACGAATTGAAGCTATGACAATGTACCGTTGCGCCTAAATATAGAGTAATGAATTTTTTGTAAGGTTTTATTTCATTTTATTTTATTTTCTCAGTTTTACAAACACATGCAAGTACACATTTTTCACTTTTATAGCCATCCAATTTCAAATATTGCCTCATCCACTATTAATATGGAAATTATATATTTGCTGAATTTCTAACCTCAAATTTTCATTTTTTTTTTTTTTTTTTACACGAAGGACAAAAGTTGAAAGTTATAAAAATATGTTGCTATCATACATGAGTATGGTAAAATATAATATCAACTACCATTACCACTAAGGGTAGCTTTAAAGGGATGACGACTGAAAATCACCACATTTTAGGTCAATTGTTTTTAACAATTTAAAGATAGTGAAAGAGTGGTCTAATATAACGTATAGAGGAAATTATGTGACAATAATATTTCATGTATCACTTTAAAATAGAAAATTGAAGTGGCGTTTTATTTAATGATTCATAAAATGCTCGTTCTATTTAAACCGTTGCAATGGAGGATGTTAAAATATTAATTAACAATTTTTAATAACTTTTCTCCAGCAGAATTTCATTAGAACCGGATCTAATATGAATATATTTACTGTTGTTAAAAACAATGAAATAACAAATTTTATTTTCACATAAACTATAATTATATAATTTCTACATTAACTGTTTAAAACATTATATTTTGTGAAATATTGAAACTGTGAATCTTGATTTATTAAAATTTTTATTTAGTAGATATATAGACATAATCGTGATTTTGACACAAATAAAGATTGTATTAAACACAAACACAAATTAAGATTTCCCACAAACCTGATGATTTATAGTGTTCTAATACCTTAGAACCAACAACATGATGTATCGATAGGAAATATAAAATGTCTGTATCGGTAACTAACCATGCGGTTATAGGAAACATGGTAATATATTAACCCGTAAATGTCATGAGTGAAGCATTTATTGCTCATTCTTGTTCATTGGCTTTAAAACACGCGACCATAAAGGTTAATTTTATGCTTGACTATAAAGTTATAGAACGTGTCGGATACTTGTAATTAGTTAGCATAAACTCCATTCCCTCTACTAATGTAATGTAGGTTGGTAACACTGTAATAAATAGGTTAAGCACCATAGACGTGGTAAATTTATGATTTGTGACTGACCCTATCTGCTAAATTGGGTCGCCATTTAATAAGTCAAACGCGATTTCTTAAGCGTTAGATCTAGCGACTATTTTCACAGAATTATTCGTACTTGGTAAGCGATTCAAGTACTCTCTACGAGTTTGAATGCAGTAGGCCCTATATATAATGTAAACCAACTGAATGCATTTCCTATATATTAAAATCATATTATTTATATAGTTTACTAAATTGTATTATATAAATTTAATTATTAGCTATTCCTCAACAGCTTCCTTCTATAGTTGGAAAGGTTTGAATATTGTAACTATTTAACATAGGAAATATTATTGAAATAATATGTATATGTATATAATATATATATATATATATATATATATATATATATATATATATATATGTATATATATATATATAATATATATATATATATATATATATACATATATATATATATATATATATATATATATATATATATATATATATATATATATATAATAAACTCCCGATTATCCGTAGAATAGGGTGGCCCGGCAGCGCCGGATAACGAATTCCCCGGATAATCCGCTATGAACAAAGAATACGCAAAACGATCGATAATCGATTATTATACCATAAGTTACACAAATAATGACCCCGGTTAATGCAATTCACAAATAATCTTCAGAGGACAAAGTAAATACAGAAAATAATTTAAAATGCCGATGTATTTGACGGATTATAACATGTACATTTTACTATTTTTTTTACTATAACTATTTACAATACGTACATAAGTATATGTCAAAATTAAGTATGTATGTACATATGTAATTTCCTTTACACATAATACTTTCACTTTTTAACAAAATAATCTGTCACTTTCGTCTGTTTTTTGTGAGCATTGATTTAGCTTTAATGTGCGATCTAAGTTTCTTGAGAACCATTTTGTCGCACAGTGACTACTTGTGCCACGTGTGTCACACAGACATAAACATGGATAATGTATATGACAGACATTGATAATGCCTATGTCACGTCCTGGACTATTTATAGCCTAGATTAGCTGACATTTGTTTACAATCTTATGATACACAATAGGTTTTCGGGCGTCCAAGCATTTTGTCATTGTCTCTTATATACAGTAGTCTGCTCGCCCCTTTTATTTCACTGGCCCGCGACGAGATGCTTCCCTTTCAATGTAAAAATTAGTACGTACATATTTACGTATCTATTCCCTTCATCTTAACTTCTATTAAGCCTTATATGTATTTACGTCGTAATTCACCGTTTGGAAATTTAAACACATTAATCTGACTGGAATAAAAATTGAATATTTGTAAAACAATGGCAGACCCCGGATAATCCGCAAACCGGTTAATCCGCCCACGAATAATCGGGAGTTTAGTGTATATATATGTATATATATATATATATATATATATATATATATATATATATCAATAATTAATAATATTTCAAATACTTATTATATTGGAGAAAAGCTTTGACTAATATATAATACTAGACTAACATTTTATGATTAAATTTATGTAAAAGTTTGAATATTTTTGTAAAAATTATATTTTGTAAGAATTTCTTAATTAATAAAACAATATTAAAACATTTTTAGTTTAAGAGCCATATATAATTTCCTTGAAAAACAGATATTTCTAAATTTTTTAATTAAATACATCTATAGATAAAAAACTTCAAACATGATTTGTTTTTAGTAAAAATTTAATTAGCAAAAACAATTTTGGTTCTAGAAATAAATGTGTTTTAATGAAAATACTGTATCAGAAATTTAAAGATTATTCTAACAAAATATAATTTTCAAAAAAATCCAAACTATTACATACATTTAGGCAAATAAAATTTAGCATATAATATATTAGTTAACAAATTTACTATATACCCTAATAAAAATCACGAATTCGCTTTTTGAAAAATTATGCTATGTCCCTCTTTTCGGAGGGATACTCCAGTTCCCCACAAGCCATAGCCGGTGGCACAATTCCTAAGACACTAATTATATTACAAGTTATACTTATTTATTATATTTACCATCAATGCCCTGCTTGGCTCTTCGGAGTCGGACCTATCACGGATATTACGGGATCTCAAGTGAAACGAGCTTTATACAAAATCCAGCAAACATGTGAGTAATTATATTTCAGGGTAAACAAGTGCATTACATTTACTTTATTAGGCTTCAATGTCTCTTTGATTTAAACTAAAGATATATATTACAATGCAATAGATAAGTCTTAATATAAATTGCCTAACATTTTTAAAATGTCGATTAGATCGTTAGTTAAATACATCAGACAGGTTGTCTCGACAGTATGTGGTCTATATGCCTTTTATTCACTGGAGGCTCAGATCCAATTTGACCCTTAAAAATAATAGAAAATTAACTCTCAGTAGAAGCCCGATGTGGGTTAGGTTTTATTTATTACGAATAAATATTCACAATTATTAGGTACTATAGGTCGCTGAGACCAGCAGAGTGCGGCAGGATTGTAAAGAGACGTCAGGTTAGTAATTTTGCACCAGATCTCGGACTTAACTGTTCCTATCTCGGTTTGTATCTTGGACTCAGATTTAATTACAGAGCTTCATAACAGTGTTATTTATAAAAACGTTTCAGTACCCAACATGTGTAATCAGGTGGCTGAAAGCGATTAATTCTACAAATCGTTTCAGTACCCAACATGTGTAATCAGGTGGCTGAAAGCGATTAATTCTACAAATCGTTTCAGTACCCAACATGTGTAATCAGGTGGCTGAAAGCGATTAATTCTACAAATCGTTTCAGTACCCAACATGTGTAATCAGGTGGCTGAAAGCGATTAATTCTACAAAACGTTTCAGTACCCAACATGTGTAATCAAGTGACTGAAAGCGATTAATTCTACAAAACGTTTCAGTACCCAACATGTGTAATCAGGTGGCTGAAAGCGATTAATTCTACAAAACGTTTCAGTACCCAACATGTGTAATCAGGTGGCTGAAAGCGATTAATTCTACAAATCGTTTCAGTACCCAACATGTGTAATCAGGTGACTGAAAGCGATTAATTCTACAAATCGTTTCAGTACCCAACATGTGTAATCAGGTGACTGAAAGCGATTAATTCTACAAATCGTTTCAGTACCCAACATGTGTAATCAGGTGACTGAAAGCGATTAATTCTACAAATCGTTTCAGTACCCAACATGTGTAATCAGGTGACTGAAAGCGATTAATTCTACAAAACGTTTCAGTACCCAACATGTGTAAGCAGGTGGCTGAAAGCGATTAATTCTACAAATCGTTTCAGTACCCAACATGTGTAATCAGGTGGCTGAAAGCGATTAATTCTACAAATCGTTTCAGTACCCAACATGTGTAAGCAGGTGGCTGAAAGCGATTAATTCTACAAATCGTTTCAGTACCCAACATGTGTAAGCAGGTGGCTGAAAGCGATTAATTCTACAAATCGTTTCAGTACCCAACATGTGTAATCAGGCGACTGAAAGCGATTAATTCTACAAAACGTTTCAGTACCCAACATGTGTAAGCAGGTGGCTGAAAGCGATTAATTCTACAAATCGTTTCAGTACCCAACATGTGTAATCAGGTGGCTGAAAGCGATTAATTCTACAAATCGTTTCAGTACCCAACATGTGTAATCAGGTGACTGAAAGCGATTAATTCTACAAAACGTTTCAGTACCCAACATGTGTAATCAGGTGACTAAAAGCGATTAATTCTACAAATCGTTTCAGTACCCAACATGTGTAAGCAGGTGGCTGAAAGCGATTAATTCTACAAAACGTTTCAGTACCCAACATGTGTAATCAGGTGGCTGAAAGCGATTAATTCTACAAATCGTTTCAGTACCCAACATGTGTAAGCAGGTGGCTGAAAGCGATTAATTCTACAAAACGTTTCAGTACCCAACATGTGTAATCAGGTGGCTGAAAGCGATTAATTCTACAAATCGTTTCAGTACCCAACATGTGTAATCAGGTGACTAAAAGCGATTAATTCTACAAATCGTTTCAGTACCCAACATGTGTAATCAGGTGGCTGAAAGCGATTAATTCTACAAATCGTTTCAGTACCCAACATGTGTAATCAGGTGGCTGAAAGCGATTAATTCTACAAATCGTTTCAGTACCCAACATGTGTAATCAGGTGGCTGAAAGCGATTAATTCTACAAATCGTTTCAGTACCCAACATGTGTAATCAGGTGGCTGAAAGCGATTAATTCTACAAATCGTTTCAGTACCCAACATGTGTAATCAGGTGGCTGAAAGCGATTAATTCTACAAATCGTTTCAGTACCCAACATGTGTAATCAGGTGGCTGAAAGCGATTAATTCTACAAATCGTTTCAGTACCCAACATGTGTAATCAGGTGGCTGAAAGCGATTAATTCTACAAAACGTTTCAGTACCCAACATGTGTAATCAGGTGGCTGAAAGCGATTAATTCTACAAAACGTTTCAGTACCCAACATGTGTAATCAGGTGGCTGAAAGCGATTAATTCTACAAAACGTTTCAGTACCCAACATGTGTAATCAGGTGGCTGAAAGCGATTAATTCTACAAAACGTTTCAGTACCCAACATGTGTAATCAGGTGGCTGAAAGCGATTAATTCTACAAATCGTTTCAGTACCCAACATGTGTAATCAGGTGGCTGAAAGCGATTAATTCTACAAATCGTTTCAGTACCCAACATGTGTAATCAGGTGGCTGAAAGCGATTAATTCTACAAATCGTTTCAGTACCCAACATGTGTAATCAGGTGACTGAAAGCGATTAATTCTACAAATCGTTTCAGTACCCAACATGTGTAATCAGGTGGCTGAAAGCGATTAATTCTACAAATCGTTTCAGTACCCAACATGTGTAATCAGGTGACTGAAAGCGATTAATTCTACAAAACGTTTCAGTACCCAACATGTGTAATCAGGTGGCTGAAAGCGATTAATTCTACAAATCGTTTCAGTACCCAACATGTGTAATCAGGTGACTGAAAGCGATTAATTCTACAAATCGTTTCAGTACCCAACATGTGTAATCAGGTGACTGAAAGCGATTAATTCTACAAATCGTTTCAGTACCCAACATGTGTAATCAGGTGGCTGAAAGCGATTAATTCTACAAAACGTTTCAGTACCCAACATGTATAATCAGGTGGCTGAAAGCGATTAATTCTACAAAACGTTTCAGTACCCAACATGTGTAATCAGGTGGCTGAAAGCGATTAATTCTACAAATCGTTTCAGTACCCAACATGTGTAATCAGGTGACTGAAAGCGATTAATTCTACAAAACGTTTCAGTACCCAACATGTGTAAGCAGGTGACTGAAAGCGATTAATTCTACAAATCGTTTCAGTACCCAACATGTGTAATCAGGTGGCTGAAAGCGATTAATTCTACAAAACGTTTCAGTACCCAACATGTGTAATCAGGTGACTGAAAGCGATTAATTCTACAAAACGTTTCAGTACCCAACATGTATAATCAGGTGGCTGAAAGCGATTAATTCTACAAATCGTTTCAGTACCCAACATGTGTAATCAGGTGGCTGAAAGCGATTAATTCTACAAAACGTTTCAGTACCCAACATGTGTAATCAGGTGGCTGAAAGCGATTAATTCTACAAAACGTTTCAGTACCCAACATGTGTAATCAGGTGACTGAAAGCGATTAATTCTACAAATCGTTTCAGTACCCAACATGTGTAATCAGGTGGCTGAAAGCGATTAATTCTACAAAACGTTTCAGTACCCAACATGTGTAATCAGGTGACTGAAAGCGATTAATTCTACAAAACGTTTCAGTACCCAACATGTGTAATCAGGTGGCTGAAAGCGATTAATTCTACAAATCGTTTCAGTACCCAACATGTGTAATCAGGTGGCTGAAAGCGATTAATTCTACAAATCGTTTCAGTACCCAACATGTGTAATCAGGTGACTGAAAGCGATTAATTCTACAAAACGTTTCAGTACCCAACATGTGTAATCAGGTGACTGAAAGCGATTAATTCTACAAAACGTTTCAGTACCCAACATGTGTAATCAGGTGGCTGAAAGCGATTAATTCTACAAAACGTTTCAGTACCCAACATGTGTAATCAGGTGACTGAAAGCGATTAATTCTACAAAACGTTTCAGTACCCAACATGTGTAATCAGGTGGCTGAAAGCGATTAATTCTACAAAACGTTTCAGTACCCAACATGTGTAATCAGGTGACTGAAAGCGATTAATTCTACAAATCGTTTCAGTACCCAACATGTGTAATCAGGTGACTGAAAGCGATTAATTCTACAAAACGTTTCAGTACCCAACATGTGTAATCAGGTGGCTGAAAGCGATTAATTCTACAAAACGTTTCAGTACCCAACATGTGTAATCAGGTGACTGAAAGCGATTAATTCTACAAAACGTTTCAGTGCCCAACATGTGTAATCAGGTGACTGAAAGCGATTAATTCTACAAAACGTTTCAGTGCCCAACATGTGTAATCAGGTGACTGAAAGCGATTAATTCTACAAAACGTGTCAGTACCCAACATGTGTAATCAGGTGACTGAAAGCGATTAATTCTACAAAACGTTTCAGTGCCCAACATGTGTAATCAGGTGACTGAAAGCGATTAATTCTACAAAACGTTTCAGTACCCAACATGTGTAATCAGGTGACTGAAAGCGATTAATTCTACAAAACGTTTCAGTACCCAACATGTGTAAGCAGGTGACTGAAAGCGATTAATTCTACAAAACGTTTCAGTACCCAACATGTGTAATCAGGTGACTGAAAGCGATTAATTCTACAAATCGTTTCAGTACCCAACATGTGTAATCAGGTGACTGAAAGCGATTAATTCTACAAATCGTTTCAGTACCCAACATGTGTAATCAGGTGACTGAAAGCGATTAATTCTACAAAACGTTTCAGTACCCAACATGTGTAATCAGGTGACTGAAAGCGATTAATTCTACAAAACGTTTCAGTACCCAACATGTGTAATCAGGTGACTGAAAGCGATTAATTCTACAAATCGTTTCAGTACCCAACATGTGTAATCAGGTGGCTGAAAGCGATTAATTCTACAAAACGTTTCAGTACCCAACATGTGTAATCAGGTGACTGAAAGCGATTAATTCTACAAATCGTTTCAGTACCCAACATGTGTAATCAGGTGGCTGAAAGCGATTAATTCTACAAATCGTTTCAGTACCCAACATGTGTAATCAGGTGACTGAAAGCGATTAATTCTACAAAACGTTTCAGTACCCAACATGTGTAATCAGGTGACTGAAAGCGATTAATTCTACAAAACGTTTCAGTACCCAACATGTGTAATCAGGTGGCTGAAAGCGATTAATTCTACAAAACGTTTCAGTACCCAACATGTGTAATCAGGTGACTGAAAGCGATTAATTCTACAAAACGTTTCAGTACCCAACATGTGTAATCACGTGACTGAAAGCGATTAATTCTACAAAACGTTTCAGTACCTAACATGTGTAATCAGGTGGCTGAAAGCGATTAATTCTACAAAACGTTTCAGTACCCAACATGTGTAATCAGGTGACTGAAAGCGATTAATTCTACAAATCGTTTCAGTACCCAACATGTGTAATCAGGTGGCTGAAAGCGATTAATTCTACAAATCGTTTCAGTACCCAACATGTGTAATCAGGTGGCTGAAAGCGATTAATTCTACAAAACGTTTCTGTACCCAACATGTATAATCAGGTGGCTGAAAGCGATTAATTCTACAAAACGTTTCAGTACCCAACATGTGTAATCAGGTGACTGAAAGCGATTAATTCTACAAAACGTTTCAGTACCCAACATGTGTAATCAGGTGACTGAAAGCGATTAATTCTACAAAACGTTTCAGTACCCAACATGTGTAATCAGGTGGCTGAAAGCGATTAATTCTACAAAACGTTTCAGTACCCAACATGTGTAATCAGGTGACTGAAAGCGATTAATTCTACAAAACGTTTCAGTACCCAACATGTGTAATCAGGTGACTGAAAGCGATTAATTCTACAAAACGTTTCAGTACCCAACATGTGTAATCAGGTGGCTGAAAGCGATTAATTCTACAAAACGTTTCAGTACCCAACATGTGTAATCAGGTGGCTGAAAGCGATTAATTCTACAAAACGTTTCAGTACCCAACATGTGTAATCAGGTGACTGAAAGCGATTAATTCTACAAAACGTTTCAGTACCCAACATGTGTAATCAGGTGACTGAAAGCGATTAATTCTACAAAACGTTTCAGTACCCAACATGTGTAATCAGGTGGCTGAAAGCGATTAATTCTACAAAACGTTTCAGTACCCAACATGTGTAATCAGATGACTGAAAGCGATTAATTCTACAAATCGTTTCAGTACCCAACATGTGTAATCAGGTGACTGAAAGCGATTAATTCTACAAAACGTTTCAGTACCCAACATGTGTAATCAGGTGGCTGAAAGCGATTAATTCTACAAAACGTTTCAGTACCCAACATGTGTAATCAGATGACTGAAAGCGATTAATTCTACAAAACGTTTCAGTGCCCAACATGTGTAATCAGGTGGCTGAAAGCGATTAATTCTACAAAACGTTTCAGTACCCAACATGTGTAATCAGGTGACTGAAAGCGATTAATTCTACAAATCGTTTCAGTACCCAACATGTGTAATCAGGTGGCTGAAAGCGATTAATTCTACAAATCGTTTCAGTACCCAACATGTGTAATCAGGTGGCTGAAAGCGATTAATTCTACAAATCGTTTCAGTACCCAACATGTGTAATCAGGTGACTGAAAGCGATTAATTCTACAAATCGTTTCAGTACCCAACATGTGTAATCAGGTGGCTGAAAGCGATTAATTCTACAAATCGTATCAGTACCCAACATGTGTAATCAGGTGGCTGAAAGCGATTAATTCTACAAATCGTTTCAGTACCCAACATGTGTAATCAGGTGGCTGAAAGCGATTAATTCTACAAATCGTTTCAGTACCCAACATGTGTAATCAGGTGGCTGAAAGCGATTAATTCTACAAATCGTTTCAGTACCCAACATGTGTAATCAGGTGGCTGAAAGCGATTAATTCTACAAAACGTTTCAGTACCCAACATGTGTAATCAGGTGGCTGAAAGCGATTAATTCTACAAAACGTTTCAGTACCCAACATGTGTAATCAGGTGGCTGAAAGCGATTAATTCTACAAAACGTTTCAGTACCCAACATGTGTAATCAGGTGGCTGAAAGCGATTAATTCTACAAAACGTTTCAGTACCCAACATGTGTAATCAGGTGGCTGAAAGCGATTAATTCTACAAATCGTTTCAGTACCCAACATGTGTAATCAGGTGGCTGAAAGCGATTAATTCTACAAATCGTTTCAGTACCCAACATGTGTAATCAGGTGGCTGAAAGCGATTAATTCTACAAATCGTTTCAGTACCCAACATGTGTAATCAGGTGACTGAAAGCGATTAATTCTACAAATCGTTTCAGTACCCAACATGTGTAATCAGGTGGCTGAAAGCGATTAATTCTACAAATCGTTTCAGTACCCAACATGTGTAATCAGGTGACTGAAAGCGATTAATTCTACAAAACGTTTCAGTACCCAACATGTGTAATCAGGTGGCTGAAAGCGATTAATTCTACAAATCGTTTCAGTACCCAACATGTGTAATCAGGTGACTGAAAGCGATTAATTCTACAAATCGTTTCAGTACCCAACATGTGTAATCAGGTGACTGAAAGCGATTAATTCTACAAATCGTTTCAGTACCCAACATGTGTAATCAGGTGGCTGAAAGCGATTAATTCTACAAAACGTTTCAGTACCCAACATGTATAATCAGGTGGCTGAAAGCGATTAATTCTACAAAACGTTTCAGTACCCAACATGTGTAATCAGGTGGCTGAAAGCGATTAATTCTACAAAACGTTTCAGTACCCAACATGTATAATCAGGTGGCTGAAAGCGATTAATTCTACAAATCGTTTCAGTACCCAACATGTGTAATCAGGTGGCTGAAAGCGATTAATTCTACAAAACGTTTCAGTACCCAACATGTATAATCAGGTGGCTGAAAGCGATTAATTCTACAAATCGTTTCAGTACCCAACATGTGTAATCAGGTGGCTGAAAGCGATTAATTCTACAAAACGTTTCAGTACCCAACATGTATAATCAGGTGGCTGAAAGCGATTAATTCTACAAAACGTTTCAGTACCCAACATGTGTAATCAGGTGGCTGAAAGCGATTAATTCTACAAATCGTTTCAGTACCCAACATGTGTAATCAGGTGACTGAAAGCGATTAATTCTACAAAACGTTTCAGTACCCAACATGTGTAATCAGGTGACTGAAAGCGATTAATTCTACAAATCGTTTCAGTACCCAACATGTGTAATCAGGTGGCTGAAAGCGATTAATTCTACAAAACGTTTCAGTACCCAACATGTGTAATCAGGTGACTGAAAGCGATTAATTCTACAAAACGTTTCAGTACCCAACATGTATAATCAGGTGGCTGAAAGCGATTAATTCTACAAATCGTTTCAGTACCCAACATGTGTAATCAGGTGGCTGAAAGCGATTAATTCTACAAAACGTTTCAGTACCCAACATGTGTAATCAGGTGGCTGAAAGCGATTAATTCTACAAAACGTTTCAGTACCCAACATGTGTAATCAGGTGACTGAAAGCGATTAATTCTACAAATCGTTTCAGTACCCAACATGTGTAATCAGGTGGCTGAAAGCGATTAATTCTACAAAACGTTTCAGTACCCAACATGTGTAATCAGGTGACTGAAAGCGATTAATTCTACAAAACGTTTCAGTACCCAACATGTGTAATCAGGTGGCTGAAAGCGATTAATTCTACAAATCGTTTCAGTACCCAACATGTGTAATCAGGTGGCTGAAAGCGATTAATTCTACAAATCGTTTCAGTACCCAACATGTGTAATCAGGTGACTGAAAGCGATTAATTCTACAAAACGTTTCAGTACCCAACATGTGTAATCAGGTGACTGAAAGCGATTAATTCTACAAAACGTTTCAGTACCCAACATGTGTAATCAGGTGGCTGAAAGCGATTAATTCTACAAAACGTTTCAGTACCCAACATGTGTAATCAGGTGACTGAAAGCGATTAATTCTACAAAACGTTTCAGTACCCAACATGTGTAATCAGGTGGCTGAAAGCGATTAATTCTACAAAACGTTTCAGTACCCAACATGTGTAATCAGGTGACTGAAAGCGATTAATTCTACAAATCGTTTCAGTACCCAACATGTGTAATCAGGTGACTGAAAGCGATTAATTCTACAAAACGTTTCAGTACCCAACATGTGTAATCAGGTGGCTGAAAGCGATTAATTCTACAAAACGTTTCAGTACCCAACATGTGTAATCAGGTGACTGAAAGCGATTAATTCTACAAAACGTTTCAGTGCCCAACATGTGTAATCAGGTGACTGAAAGCGATTAATTCTACAAAACGTTTCAGTGCCCAACATGTGTAATCAGGTGACTGAAAGCGATTAATTCTACAAAACGTTTCAGTGCCCAACATGTGTAATCAGGTGACTGAAAGCGATTAATTCTACAAAACGTTTCAGTACCCAACATGTGTAATCAGGTGACTGAAAGCGATTAATTCTACAAAACGTTTCAGTACCCAACATGTGTAAGCAGGTGACTGAAAGCGATTAATTCTACAAAACGTTTCAGTACCCAACATGTGTAATCAGGTGACTGAAAGCGATTAATTCTACAAATCGTTTCAGTACCCAACATTTGTAATCAGGTGACTGAAAGCGATTAATTCTACAAATCGTTTCAGTACCCAACATGTGTAATCAGGTGACTGAAAGCGATTAATTCTACAAAACGTTTCAGTACCCAACATGTGTAATCAGGTGACTGAAAGCGATTAATTCTACAAAACGTTTCAGTACCCAACATGTGTAATCAGGTGACTGAAAGCGATTAATTCTACAAATCGTTTCAGTACCCAACATGTGTAATAAGGTGGCTGAAAGCGATTAATTCTACAAAACGTTTCAGTACCCAACATGTGTAATCAGGTGACTGAAAGCGATTAATTCTACAAATCGTTTCAGTACCCAACATGTGTAATCAGGTGACTGAAAGCGATTAATTCTACAAATCGTTTCAGTACCCAACATGTGTAATCAGGTGACTGAAAGCGATTAATTCTACAAAACGTTTCAGTACCCAACATGTGTAATCAGGTGACTGAAAGCGATTAATTCTACAAAACGTTTCAGTACCCAACATGTGTAATCAGGTGGCTGAAAGCGATTAATTCTACAAAACGTTTCAGTACCCAACATGTGTAATCAGGTGACTGAAAGCGATTAATTCTACAAAACGTTTCAGTACCCAACATGTGTAATCACGTGACTGAAAGCGATTAATTCTACAAAACGTTTCAGTACCTAACATGTGTAATCAGGTGGCTGAAAGCGATTAATTCTACAAAACGTTTCAGTACCCAACATGTGTAATCAGGTGACTGAAAGCGATTAATTCTACAAATCGTTTCAGTACCCAACATGTGTAATCAGGTGGCTGAAAGCGATTAATTCTACAAATCGTTTCAGTACCCAACATGTGTAATCAGGTGGCTGAAAGCGATTAATTCTACAAAACGTTTCAGTACCCAACATGTATAATCAGGTGGCTGAAAGCGATTAATTCTACAAAACGTTTCAGTACCCAACATGTGTAATCAGGTGACTGAAAGCGATTAATTCTACAAAACTTTTCAGTACCCAACATGTGTAATCAGGTGACTGAAAGCGATTAATTCTACAAAACGTTTCAGTACCCAACATGTGTAATCAGGTGGCTGAAAGCGATTAATTCTACAAAACGTTTCAGTACCCAACATGTGTAATCAGGTGACTGAAAGCGATTAATTCTACAAAACGTTTCAGTACCCAACATGTGTAATCAGGTGACTGAAAGCGATTAATTCTACAAAACGTTTCAGTACCCAACATGTGTAATCAGGTGGCTGAAAGCGATTAATTCTACAAAACGTTTCAGTACCCAACATGTGTAATCAGGTGGCTGAAAGCGATTAATTCTACAAAACGTTTCAGTACCCAACATGTGTAATCAGGTGACTGAAAGCGATTAATTCTACAAAACGTTTCAGTACCCAACATGTGTAATCAGGTGGCTGAAAGCGATTAATTCTACAAAACGTTTCAGTACCCAACATGTGTAATCAGATGACTGAAAGCGATTAATTCTACAAATCGTTTCAGTACCCAACATGTGTAATCAGGTGACTGAAAGCGATTAATTCTACAAAACGTTTCAGTACCCAACATGTGTAATCAGGTGGCTGAAAGCGATTAATTCTACAAAACGTTTCAGTACCCAACATGTGTAATCAGGTGGCTGAAAGCGATTAATTCTACAAAACGTTTCAGTACCCAACATGTGTAAGCAGGTGACTGAAAGCGATTAATTCTACAAAACGTTTCAGTACCCAACATGTGTAATCAGGTGGCTGAAAGCGATTAATTCTACAAATCGTTTCAGTACCCAACATGTGTAAGCAGGTGACTGAAAGCGATTAATTCTACAAAACGTTTCAGTACCCAACATGTGTAATCAGGTGGCTGAAAGCGATTAATTCTACAAATCGTTTCAGTACCCAACATGTGTAATCAGGTGGCTGAAAGCGATTAATTCTACAAAACGTTTCAGTATCCAACATGTGTAATCAGGTGGCTGAAAGCGATTAATTCTACAAATCGTTTCAGTACCCAACATGTGTAAGCAGGTGACTGAAAGCGATTAATTCTACAAAACGTTTCAGTACCCAACATGTGTAATCAGGTGGCTGAAAGCGATTAATTCTACAAATCGTTTCAGTACCCAACATGTGTAATCAGGTGGCTGAAAGCGATTAATTCTACAAATCGTTTCAGTACCCAACATGTGTAATCAGGTGGCTGAAAGCGATTAATTCTACAAATCGTTTCAGTACCCAACATGTGTAATCAGGTGACTGAAAGCGATTAATTCTACAAAACGTTTCTGTACCCAACATGTGTAATCAGGTGGCTGAAAGCGATTAATTCTACAAATCGTTTCAGTACCCAACATGTGTAATCAGGTGACTGAAAGCGATTAATTCTACAAATCGTTTCAGTACCCAACATGTGTAATCAGGTGACTGAAAGCGATTAATTCTACAAATCGTTTCAGTACCCAACATGTGTAATCAGGTGGCTGAAAGCGATTAATTCTACAAATCGTTTCAGTACCCAACATGTGTAATCAGGTGGCTGAAAGCGATTAATTCTACAAATCGTTTCAGTACCCAACATGTGTAATCAGGTGACTGAAAGCGATTAATTCTACAAAACGTTTCAGTACCCAACATGTGTAATCAGGTGGCTGAAAGCGATTAATTCTACAAAACGTTTCAGTACCCAACATGTGTAATCAGGTGGCTGAAAGCGATTAATTCTACAAAACGTTTCAGTACCCAACATGTGTAATCAGGTGACTGAAAGCGATTAATTCTACAAATCGTTTCAGTACCCAACATGTGTAATCAGGTGGCTGAAAGCGATTAATTCTACAAAACGTTTCAGTACCCAACATGTGTAATCAGGTGACTGAAAGCGATTAATTCTACAAATCGTTTCAGTACCCAACATGTGTAATCAGGTGGCTGAAAGCGATTAATTCTACAAATCGTTTCAGTACCCAACATGTGTAATCAGGTGACTGAAAGCGATTAATTCTACAAAACGTTTCAGTACCCAACATGTGTAATCAGGTGACTGAAAGCGATTAATTCTACAAAACGTTTCAGTACCCAACATGTGTAATCAGGTGGCTGAAAGCGATTAATTCTACAAAACGTTTCAGTATCCAACATGTGTAATCAGGTGGCTGAAAGCGATTAATTCTACAAAACGTTTCAGTACCCAACATGTGTAATCAGGTGACTGAAAGCGATTAATTCTACAAAACGTTTCAGTACCCAACATGTGTAATCAGGTGGCTGAAAGCGATTAATTCTACAAATCGTTTTAGTACCCAACATGTGTAATCAGGTGACTGAAAGCGATTAATTCTACAAAACGTTTCAGTACCCAACATGTATAATCAGGTGGCTGAAAGCGATTAATTCTACAAATCGTTTCAGTACCCAACATGTGTAATCAGGTGGCTGAAAGCGATTAATTCTACAAATCGTTTCAGTACCCAACATGTGTAATCAGGTGACTGAAAGCCATTAATTCTACAAAACGTTTCAGTACCCAACATGTATAATCAGGTGGCTGAAAGCGATTAATTCTACAAATCGTTTCAGTACCCAACATGTGTAATCAGGTGACTGAAAGCGATTAATTCTACAAAACGTTTCAGTACCCAACATGTGTAATCAGGTGGCTGAAAGCGATTAATTCTACAAATCGTTTCAGTACCCAACATGTGTAATCAGGTGGCTGAAAGCGATTAATTCTACAAAACGTTTCAGTGCCCAACATGTGTAATCAGGTGACTGAAAGCGAATAATTCTACAAAACGTTTCAGTGCCCAACATGTGTAATCAGGTGGCTGAAAGCGATTAATTCTACAAAACGTTTCAGTGCCCAACATGTGTAATCAGGTGGCTGAAAGCGATTAATTCTACAAAACGTTTCAGTACCCAACATGTGTAATCAGGTGACTGAAAGCGATTAATTCTACAAATCGTTTCAGTACCCAACATGTGTAATCAGGTGGCTGAAAGCGATTAATTCTACAAATCGTTTCAGTACCCAACATGTGTAATCAGGTGGCTGAAAGCGATTAATTCTACAAAACGTTTCAGTGCCCAACATGTGTAATCAGGTGGCTGAAAGCGATTAATTCTACAAAACTTTTCAGTACCCAACATGTGTAATCAGGTGGCTGAAAGCGATTAATTCTACAAAACGTTTCAGTACCCAACATGTGTAATCAGGTGGCTGAAAGCGATTAATTCTACAAAACGTTTCAGTACCCAACATGTGTAATCAGGTGGCTGAAAGCGATTAATTCTACAAAACGTTTCAGTACCCAACATGTGTAATCAGGTGGCTGAAAGCGATTAATTCTACAAAACGTTTCAGTACCCAACATGTGTAATCAGGTGGCTGAAAGCGATTAATTCTACAAAACGTTTCAGTACCCAACATGTGTAATCAGGTGGCTGAAAGCGATTAATTCTACAAAACGTTTCAGTACCCAACATGTGTAATCAGGTGGCTGAAAGCGATTAATTCTACAAATCGTTTAATATAATTCATACAATGTTATAAATTGCTTTAACTAAGTTTTGTTGATCAAATCGCTTTTAGATTAACATAGTTTCTGGAATATATTTACTTTACAAATTATTAAAAGTGTTGTAAACTTTTATACCACCGCATGTCACGAACTTTGTTACCAAAATACGGGTGGCTACAGACATGGCCTGGTATATGTCAAGTGCAGGAGCTCAGTATCATCTGACATACTGACATACCGAAAACATCAATAAATAAACCTAAATAAATAAAACAAATAAATAAACCTAAATAACTAAAACATCAATAAATAAACCTAAATAACTATAACATCAATAAATAAATCTAAATAAATAAATCATCAATAAATAAATCTAAATAAATTAAACATAAATAAATAAACCTAAATAAATAAACCTAAATAAATAAAACATCAATAAATAAACCTAAATAAATAAAACATAAATAAATAAACCTAAATAAATAAAACATCAATAAATAAATCTAAATAGCTAAAACATCAATAAATAAACCCAAATAACTAAAACATCAATAAATAAACCTAAATAACTAAAACATAAATAAATAAACGCAACTAATAAAAACATAAATAAATAAACCTAAATAAATAAAACATAACTAAATAATCATAAATAAATAGAACATAAATAAATGAAGCTAAATAAATAAAACATAAATAAATAATCTTAAATAAATAAAACAAAAATATATAAACCTAAATATGTTACGAATTCTTCTGTGACATTTTACTTTTGTAATAGACCGACATTTTTTTAAATTCTGATAAAATGAAAACGTACAGAATAAAATATCGTTTTGCTCTGATTACAAATGTGTGCTTATATAAAACTATTATTTGCATTATAATAGTATCATGCATTTCTAAAAGTTGAAACTTTAACAAAATTACTTTCAGAGATTGTGTAAAATTGATTAAACTAAACAAGTTTATATTAATAATAAGTTTGTTTTAATTCATTTATCTTGTCCAAGTAGCGCTGGAAAAGTTTCTTATAACTCGTCTCTCTGACGTCTGATTAGTCTGAGCTTTCTTTGTTAAAAGTACAATTTACATCTGACGTATTACCTGCAAGGAAATATTTTACTATAACCACAACAAACATACTTCGAAAAGTATTTAATTATGTTCTCTAAAGTGCATTGTCATTCACTGTACAACAAAGACAGTATTTACTAAATCAATAACTTTTGCTATTCACGTTGTTCCTACCGTATGATGTAGAGCCACCTAAGTGTTATGGATAACTAGCTGTACCCTGAAAAGCTCCACTGTGGCACGTGGATGAGATATAAGCAGCAAAACAAAGCATACGCTTCATAGATTAAATTAATAATAGAATGGATATTATATAATCCTTCAGATTGTATAATAATCTGAATGGGATGCAAGTGGAAACATCGCATGTGACTGTGGTTGTCATTAGCTAGTATGGCGAGTTTTCCCATAGCTGGCGACAGAAGGTGCAGGTACACCACTGACCGTTAGAAAAGGTTGTTTCCTCGTGGTCACGGGTATTTTACTGACGCAAACGTAAACCATTTTTGAAATGGGCTGTATGTCGTGACAACATTTGAGCTCAATCTCTGAAGAAGATTTTGAGTGCTACAACTAAACCGACATAATATTTTTGTATATAAAGATTTAGACTAAAGTTTACCTTATACTTTTCAATATAACTTATAATTTTTTTTCAAATATACTGTATGTATGTTTTACCTTTTTCATTATAGCCTGCAGAGATTACACCCCACTCTTCATATTTTTTGTCCTTATTTTCCTCGACAATTACTCCAATTTTCTCCACGATTACTCCTGACAACTCTCTTTACTCCTATTTCTTAGAATTCAATCTGATCCCATTTTGTAACTCTTAATTTTACCACGAGTACATATTCGTCTAGTTACTTTATTCAATTTTATCTTAGCTTATTCAAGTCCTTTAGGATTAAGTGATCAGTTTTTCTTATGAGTGTATTTTGGTTTGTTCGTATAATTTGAAAATATAGTATACCTAGTAATTGAAAAATGTTACTAGTAAATAAAAAAGGTTTCATAGCTAACCTTTTCCAAAATTTTGAAATGATTTGTTGGAAACCTTTACAGAGCAGTAGAAACAGTAAGGTCGTTTGCGTTCCTTCGTCATTGGTTTATTTGTAAATATTCTTTTGTCAGACGTCGTAGTTAAATAAACGATTTGCTAAACATATTTTTAAAACAATGTTGTTTCCTTGCAAAAATATAGGGCACCACTAATAAACATACGGCATAAGTAAGGATGACGACAGGATCATAAAATGTTCACATCCTTTTATATCAGACATGCAAGCACAGACGTCTTTAACCTCATTTGTCTAGAAACTGATTTCATTATACACTTTTACGGCCTTAAACAAAAGATAAGAGGAAATCTTGATTTGAATAACATTAATAGTAGTGTAAGAGTGTCCGAGCAGGTAAGACTGACCTGAAGATCATAGTCCCAGCTTAGGTAAGCTTAAATTATTTCAAGAGGTCAAGTCCACTCAGACGTCAACACTGTTTACCTAGACTTAAAATTAGCATAATAAAACCCACGGTACTGTTCGTCATACCTTAATGAGTGTACGCCTCAATAAAAACTCCCTTACTCTGCATGCCTCTTCTATTTTTCTTTCGGTCATTGCTTCGTCGATGCCATCAAGCCGACTTCGAACCTTCCACCTGTATTATGTCATCCTCTTTACATGCTCAAGGCATCGTAATTTCTTCTGCCATGCGTTAATGCTTCTATTTTTCTTTCGGTCATTGCTTCTTCGATGCCATCACGCCGACTTCGGTACCTTCCACCTGTATTATGTCATCCCTTTACATGCCCAAGCCATCGTAATTTCTTCTGTCCATTTCTTACCTGTCCATTTCCACTTCTTAAACATTTGTTAATTTCTGACCCTTTCAAGTCTCCACTCAATACAGGTTTGTCATAAAATGTTCATTTGCAAACGATATTGTTTTTTTTAGAAGATGGAAACAACATTCGGCCATACCGTTACTTTAAATTTTTCTGTCTTTTAAGTTTTCACTTTTCTTTGTAGTTTTTCAAATAAATGTTCAATTTTTAATTTCTGCTATTTTCATCTCTTACTATTCTACATTTTGTTGTTGATAGTATTTTATTTTAATTAAATAGTTTTCGTCGATGTATGTAGTTATATATTTCCGTGAACAAAATTACTAATTCCACAAAATAAAGACATTAAACTTTCAAACCTCCAATGACTGAGTTTCAAGGAACATGACGTTTAAATCCTCAGCTAAACAATTCTTCGGGAATCGCCAGTGAAATGCAATACGTTTTCACTTGTAATAGCTTGTAATAACAATTGTGACAAACACATGCAATCTGCTAACTCGACACATTACATGAAAACGTTCTATTAATTTAAACCATGATATTAGTTTGGTGGGAGATTTATACTAATATGAATGTATTTACACGTTGAATGACACAGATTAACGAACCACGTAACACTGTTTGCCTTCAGCTGTTTAACTTGTCTAATTGTAGGACATACGTTTCAACAAATACTATTAACAATATGCTGTTTGTCATATTGATTAAAGTATTTACGCCGGGATATTAATAAGCTATGTTATTATTTACAAATAAACTTCCGAAACTTATTTTTAAATATTAAATTCTAAACATTTTATAAATATTAATATTCATGATTTTAATGTGACAAATTATTAACACTCTATTGTTAATCTACGGAACGGATTTTTAATAACTTTAAAGCATAATTTCATTGTTACAGTTGTTTGAACGAAACCTAGGTAGACCAATCGTATTTATATTTATAGCATCCTACAATCTGGAGTGTTGATACAGAGGGGAAAGATGCATTTAATTAAAATGTTGGTGACACTTTAGGGATGTATTATTCATCCCTTTTTATTATTTTGTCGCCTCTGGCAAGCTTTCATTAAAAACAATTACTTTTCTTATCATAATTGCGTTTAATGCTTTCTTATTAAACTTAGTAATACAGGGGTTTAACGTTCAATGCGACACTTCAATTATTATTTATTAAAATTGGTTGTATTTCAATTTCGGTATTTATAAAAGTGTTATATAACATAGGTATTTTTAGGTTTATGATAGGTTTATAATAAAAAATATATTTAAAAGTGTATTCAGTAAAAAGGTGGTACTAACTTTAAAACAAACTATTTCTATTACATTTAATGGAAACTTGTAAATAAAAACCAAAATTTAATTATTTTATATTTTACAAGAATATTTTTTTTATGTACCGTACTGTATTTATATTTTATACACATTTATGGATAGTATTTTTAAAATATGACTAGCCCTGGTAAAATGTGTATAATAGCCATATAGTATTAAAAAAAACATAGAATGTTGTTGCTTTATCATTGGTTGATAGTTAAGACAATTGTGTCCTAAAATGGGATAACAGTGTATTTCACTAGGTATAATTAGTACTTTGGAGACGTAGTGGAGAGAGGGGGTTGTAACCAGCCTATAGTCAGTTTTGTGATTAACAAAATTTAATTTTTAATAATTAGTGAATGGGTGCTTGGTGAATTTAAATAGCTTGACTGTATGAAGCAACTGTGGCGTAATGTTTATTTTTAAATAAATAAAACCTCTAAACCACAAGTAACATTTATTTAAACCTTTAGGTTTAAATAAATGTTACTTGTGGTTTAGAGGTTTTATTTATTTAAAAATTAAATAGCTTGGTCAATCCTCAGCGTTCTCATGCATTAGCTAGTGTCCGGTTTGCCACATAATTGGTGTCTTGGAGCTTCTTCCTTGACATTGCAACTCCATCACTATCTTGTTAGCCCATTCTCTCTTGGCTCCCACTTCACTACTTCCGTTCTCATGCATTAGCTCGTGTCCGGTTTGCCACATAATTGGTGTCTTGGAGCTTCTTCCTTGACATTGCAACTCCATCACTATCTTGTTAGCCCATTCTCTCTTGGCTCCCACTTCACTACTTCCGTTCTCATGCATTAGCTCGTGTCCGGTTTGCCACATAATTGGTGTCTTGGAGCTTCTTCCTTGACATTGCAACTCCATCACTATCTTGTTAGCCCATTCTCTCTTGGCTCCCACTTCACTACTTCCGTTCTCATGCATTAGCTCGTGTCCGGTTTGCCACATAATTGGTGTCTTGGAGCTTCTTCCTTGACATTGCAACTCCATCACTATCTTGTTAGCCCATTCTCTCTTGGCTCCCACTTCACTACTTCCGTTCTCATGCATTAGCTAGTGTCCGGTTTGCCACATAATTGGTGTCTTGGAGCTTCTTCCTTGACATTGCAACTCCATCACTATCTTGTTAGCCCATTCTCTCTTGGCTCCCACTTCACTACTTCCGTTCTCATGCATTAGCTAGTGTCCGGTTTGGCACATAATTGGTGTCTTGGAGCTTCTTCCTTGACATTGCAACTCCATCACTATCTTGTTAGCCCATTCTCTCTTGGCTCCCACTTCACTACTTCCGTTCTCATGCATTAGCTAGTGTCCGGTTTGCCACATAATTGGTGTCTTGGAGCTTCTTCCTTGACATTGCAACTCCATCACTATCTTGTTAGCCCATTCTCTCTTGGCTCCCACTTCACTACTTCCGTTCTCATGCATTAGCTAGTGTCCGGTTTGGCACATAATTGGTGTCTTGGAGCTTCTTCCTTGACATTGCAACTCCATCACTATCTTGTTAGCCCATTCTCTCTTGGCTCCCACTTCACTACTTCCGTTCTCATGCATTAGCTAGTGTCCGGTTTGCCACATAATTGGTGTCTTGGAGCTTCTTCCTTGACATTGCAACTCCATCACTATCTTGTTAGCCCATTCTCTCTTGGCTCCCACTTCACTACTTCCGTTCTCATGCATTAGCTAGTGTCCGGTTTGCCACATAATTGGTGTCTTGGAGCTTCTTCCTTGACATTGCAACTCCATCACTATCTTGTTAGCCCATTCTCTCTTGGCTCCCACTTCACTACTTCCGTTCTCATGCATTAGCTAGTGTCCGGTTTGCCACATAATTGGTGTCTTGGAGCTTCTTCCTTGACATTGCAACTCCATCACTATCTTGTTAGCCCATTCTCTCTTGGCTCCCACTTCACTACTTCCGTTCTCATGCATTAGCTAGTGTCCGGTTTGCCACATAATTGGTGTCTTGGAGCTTCTTCCTTGACATTGCAACTCCATTACTATCTTGTTAGCCCATTCTCTCTTGGCTCCCACTTCACTACTTCCGTTCTCATGCATTAGCTCGTGTCCGGTTTGCCACATAATTGGTGTCTTGGAGCTTCTTCCTTGACATTGCAACTCCATCACTATCTTGTTAGCCCATTCTCTCTTGGTTCCCACTTCACTACTTCCGTTCTCATGCATTAGCTAGTGTCCGGTTTGCCACATAATTGGTGTCTTGGAGCTTCTTCCTTGACATTGCAACTCCATCACTATCTTGTTAGCCCATTCTCTCTTGGCTCCCACTTCACTACTTCCGTTCTCATGCATTAGCTAGTGTCCGGTTTGCCACATAATTGGTGTCTTGGAGCTTCTTCCTTGACATTGCAACTCCATCACTATCTTGTTAGCCCATTCTCTCTTGGCTCCCACTTCACTACTTCCGTTCTCATGCATTAGCTAGTGTCCGGTTTGCCACATAATTGGTGTCTTGGAGCTTCTTCCTTGACATTGCAACTCCATCACTATCTTGTTAGCCCATTCTCTCTTGGCTCCCACTTCACTACTTCCGTTCTCATGCATTAGCTAGTGTCCGGTTCGCCACATAATTGGTGTCTTGGAGCTTCTTCCTTGACATTGCAACTCCATCACTATCTTGTTAGCCCATTCTCTCTTGGCTCCCACTTCACTACTTCCGTTCTCATGCATTAGCTCGTGTCCGGTTTGCCACATAATTGGTGTCTTGGAGCTTCTTCCTTGACATTGCAACTCCATCACTATCTTGTTAGCCCATTCTCTCTTGGCTCCCACTTCACTACTTCCGTTCTCATGCATTAGCTCGTGTCCGGTTTGCCACATAATTGGTGTCTTGGAGCTTCTTCCTTGACATTGCAACTCCATCACTATCTTGTTAGCCCATTCTCTCTTGGCTCCCACTTCACTACTTCCGTTCTCATGCATTAGCTCGTGTCCGGTTTGCCACATAATTGGTGTCTTGGAGCTTCTTCCTTGACATTGCAACTCCATCACTATCTTGTTAGCCCATTCTCTCTTGGCTCCCACTTCACTACTTCCGTTCTCATGCATTAGCTAGTGTCCGGTTTGCCACATAATTGGTGTCTTGGAGCTTCTTCCTTGACATTGCAACTCCATCACTATCTTGTTAGCCCATTCTCTCTTGGCTCCCACTTCACTACTTCCGTTCTCATGCATTAGCTAGTGTCCGGTTTGGCACATAATTGGTGTCTTGGAGCTTCTTCCTTGACATTGCAACTCCATCACTATCTTGTTAGCCCATTCTCTCTTGGCTCCCACTTCACTACTTCCGTTCTCATGCATTAGCTAGTGTCCGGTTTGCCACATAATTGGTGTCTTGGAGCTTCTTCCTTGACATTGCAACTCCATCACTATCTTGTTAGCCCATTCTCTCTTGGCTCCCACTTCACTACTTCCGTTCTCATGCATTAGCTAGTGTCCGGTTTGGCACATAATTGGTGTCTTGGAGCTTCTTCCTTGACATTGCAACTCCATCACTATCTTGTTAGCCCATTCTCTCTTGGCTCCCACTTCACTACTTCCGTTCTCATGCATTAGCTAGTGTCCGGTTTGCCACATAATTGGTGTCTTGGAGCTTCTTCCTTGACATTGCAACTCCATCACTATCTTGTTAGCCCATTCTCTCTTGGCTCCCACTTCACTACTTCCGTTCTCATGCATTAGCTAGTGTCCGGTTTGCCACATAATTGGTGTCTTGGAGCTTCTTCCTTGACATTGCAACTCCATCACTATCTTGTTAGCCCATTCTCTCTTGGCTCCCACTTCACTACTTCCGTTCTCATGCATTAGCTAGTGTCCGGTTTGCCACATAATTGGTGTCTTGGAGCTTCTTCCTTGAAATTGCAACTCCATCACTATCTTGTTAGCCCATTCTCTCTTGGCTCCCACTTCACTACTTCCGTTCTCATGCATTAGCTAGTGTCCGGTTTGCCACATAATTGGTGTCTTGGAGCTTCTTCCTTGACATTGCAACTCCATTACTATCTTGTTAGCCCATTCTCTCTTGGCTAACACTTCACTACTTCCGTTCTCATGCATTAGCTCGTGTCCGGTTTGCCACATAATTGGTGTCTTGGAGCTTCTTCCTTGACATTGCAACTCCATCACTATCTTGTTAGCCCATTCTCTCTTGGTTCCCACTTCACTACTTCCGTTCTCATGCATTAGCTAGTGTCCGGTTTGCCACATAATTGGTGTCTTGGAGCTTCTTCCTTGACATTGCAACTCCATCACTATCTTGTTAGCCCATTCTCTCTTGGTTCCCACTTCACTACTTCCGTTCTCATGCATTAGCTAGTGTCCGGTTTGCCACATAATTGGTGTCTTGGAGCTTCTTCCTTGACATTGCAACTCCATCACTATCTTGTTAGCCCATTCTCTCTTGGTTCCCACTTCACTACTTCCGTTCTCATGCATTAGCTAGTGTCCGGTTTGCCACATAATTGGTGTCTTGGAGCTTCTTCCTTGACATTGCAACTCCATCACTATCTTGTTAGCCCATTCTCTCTTGGCTCCCACTTCACTACTTCCGTTCTCATGCATTAGCTAGTGTCCGGTTTGCCACATAATTGGTGTCTTGGAGCTTCTTCCTTGACATTGCAACTCCATCACTATCTTGTTAGCCCATTCTCTCTTGGTTCCCACTTCACTACTTCCGTTCTCATGCATTAGCTAGTGTCCGGTTTGCCACATAATTGGTGTCTTGGAGCTTCTTCCTTGACATTGCAACTCCATCACTATCTTGTTAGCCCATTCTCTCTTGGCTCCCACTTCACTACTTCCGTTCTCATGCATTAGCTAGTGTCCGGTTTGCCACATAATTGGTGTCTTGGAGCTTCTTCCTTGACATTGCAACTCCATCACTATCTTGTTAGCCCATTCTCTCTTGGCTCCCACTTCACTACTTCCGTTCTCATGCATTAGCTAGTGTCCGGTTTGCCACATAATTGGTGTCTTGGAGCTTCTTCCTTGACATTGCAACTCCATCACTATCTTGTTAGCCCATTCTCTCTTGGCTCCCACTTCACTACTTCCGTTCTCATGCATTAGCTAGTGTCCGGTTTGCCACATAATTGGTGTCTTGGAGCTTCTTCCTTGACATTGCAACTCCATCACTATCTTGTTAGCCCATTCTCTCTTGGCTCCCACTTCACTACTTCCGTTCTCATGCATTAGCTAGTGTCCGGTTTGCCACATAATTGGTGTCTTGGAGCTTCTTCCTTGACATTGCAACTCCATCACTATCTTGTTAGCCCATTCTCTCTTGGCTCCCACTTCACTACTTCCGTTCTCATGCATTAGCTAGTGTCCGGTTTGCCACATAATTGGTTTCTTGGAGCTTCTTCCTTGACATTGCAACTCCATCACTATCTTGTTAGCCCATTCTCTCTTGGCTCCCACTTCACTACTTCCGTTCTCATGCATAGCTAGTGTCCGGTTTGCCACATAATTGGTGTCTTGGAGCTTCTTCCTTGACATTGCAACTCCATTACTATCTTGTTAGCCCATTCTCTCTTGGCTCCCACTTCACTACTTCCGTTCTCATGCATTAGCTCGTGTCCGATTTGCCACATAATTGGTGTCTTGGAGCTTCTTCCTTGACATTGCAACTCCATCACTATCTTGTTAGTCCATTCTCTCTTGGTTCCCACTTCACTACTTCCGTTCTCATGCATTAGCTAGTGTCCGGTTTGCCACATAATTGGTGTCTTGGAGCTTCTTCCTTGACATTGCAACTCCATCACTATCTTGTTAGCCCATTCTCTCTTGGTTCCCACTTCACTACTTCCGTTCTCATGCATTAGCTAGTGTCCGGTTTGCACACATAATTGGTGTCTTGGAGCTTCTTCCTTGACATTGCAACTCCATCACTATCTTGTTAGCCCATTCTCTCTTGGTTCCCACTTCACTACTTCCGTTCTCATGCATTAGCTAGTGTCCGGTTTGCCACATAATTGGTGTCTTGGAGCTTCTTCCTTGACATTGCAACTCCATCACTATCTTGTTAGCCCATTCTCTCTTGGTTCCCACTTCACTACTTCCGTTCTCATGCATTAGCTCGTGTCCGGTTTGCCACATAATTGGTGTCTTGGAGCTTCTTCCTTGACATTGCAACTCCATCACTATCTTGTTAGCCCATTCTCTCTTGGCTCCCACTTCACTACTTCCGTTCTCATGCATTAGCTAGTGTCCGGTTTGCCACATAATTGGTGTCTTGGAGCTTCTTCCTTGACATTGCAACTCCATCACTATCTTGTTAGCCCATTCTCTCTTGGCTCCCACTTCACTACTTCCGTTCTCATGCATTAGCTAGTGTCCGGTTTGCCACATAATTGGTGTCTTGGAGCTTCTTCCTTGAAATTGCAACTCCATCACTATCTTGTTAGCCCATTCTCTCTTGGCTCCCACTTCACTACTTCCGTTCTCATGCATTAGCTAGTGTCCGGTTTGCCACATAATTGGTGTCTTGGAGCTTCTTCCTTGACATTGCAACTCCATTACTATCTTGTTAGCCCATTCTCTCTTGGCTCCCACTTCACTACTTCCGTTCTCATGCATTAGCTCGTGTCCGGTTTGCCACATAATTGGTGTCTTGGAGCTTCTTCCTTGACATTGCAACTCCATCACTATCTTGTTAGCCCATTCTCTCTTGGCTCCCACTTCACTACTTCCGTTCTCATGCATTAGCTAGTGTCCGGTTTGCCACATAATTGGTGTCTTGGAGCTTCTTCCTTGACATTGCAACTCCATCACTATCTTGTTAGCCCATTCTCTCTTGGTTCCCACTTCACTACTTCCGTTCTCATGCATTAGCTAGTGTCCGGTTTGCCACATAATTGGTGTCTTGGAGCTTCTTCCTTGACATTGCAACTCCATCACTATCTTGTTAGCCCATTCTCTCTTGGTTCCCACTTCACTACTTCCGTTCTCATGCATTAGCTAGTGTCCGGTTTGCCACATAATTGGTGTCTTGGAGCTTCTTCCTTGACATTGCAACTCCATCACTATCTTGTTAGCCCATTCTCTCTTGGTTCCCACTTCACTACTTCCGTTCTCATGCATTAGCTAGTGTCCGGTTTGCCACATAATTGGTGTCTTGGAGCTTCTTCCTTGACATTGCAACTCCATCACTATCTTGTTAGCCCATTCTCTCTTGGTTCCCACTTCACTACTTCCGTTCTCATGCATTAGCTAGTGTCCGGTTTGCCACATAATTGGTGTCTTGGAGCTTCTTCCTTGACATTGCAACTCCATCACTATCTTGTTAGCCCATTCTCTCTTGGTTCCCACTTCACTACTTCCGTTCTCATGCATTAGCTCGTGTCCGGTTTGCCACATAATTGGTGTCTTGGAGCTTCTTCCTTGACATTGCAACTCCATCACTATCTTGTTAGCCCATTCTCTCTTGGCTCCCACTTCACTACTTCCGTTCTCATGCATTAGCTCGTGTCCGGTTTGCCACATAATTGGTGTCTTGGAGCTTCTTCCTTGTCATTGCAACTCCATCACTATCTTGTTAGCCCATTCTCTCTTGGCTCCCACTTCACTACTTCCGTTCTCATGCATTAGCTCATGTCCGGTTTGCCACATAATTGGTGTCTTGGAGCTTCTTCCTTGACATTGCAACTCCATCACTATCTTGTTAGCCCATTCTCTCTTGGCTCCCACTTACTACTTCCGTTCTCATGCATTAGCTCATGTCCGGTTTGCCACATAATTGGTGTCTTGGAGCTTCTTCCTTGACATTGCAACTCCATCACTATCTTGTTAGCCCATTCTCTCTTGGCTCCCACTTCACTACTTCCGACTTCGAACATAATACTCGCTCTTCTGCTTCTTTCAATGAATAAACCAAATATGATTCAGTTAATGAAACTCGGCGAAGAAAATGTCACCGAGCCGTAACCACATAGATAAATTAGCTTGTCAAAATCTCTGTAAGCTTGAAAGAAACGTATGTCCACGAGTAGTGTTACCTATGTGTTCCTACAACATAAGGTTTATAGAAAAGTCAGTGGTGAGATACGAGTTTAACAACTCGAGGGCATTCGAGTACATAATTCTATGAGAAGGATATTTCTGCCGTTACCATGTCTGCATTTATTGCTCTAGTACGTACAAGGTTCTCGGCACAACAGAAATATTTATTCCAGCAGTTCATGGAAATTATAATTAAAAAACACAATTCATTTACTATACACACTACTTGATTTACACATAACTATTGCTCTATCACCTGATTACAACAATCACTTCCATTCCCAACTGATTATTTCGAAATGAATAAGTAATCCTAAAAGATTGTGCTTTTTCAACCTTTCAAATACCTACATTTCAAATATTTACAAGTAAAAACAGACAAAGGGTTTCCCTCGTTCAAGTTCCACCTCGTACTTAACGTAACACTACACACTTTGCCATAATGGAATCTACAAATTTTCAAATTCCTTTTAACTGGTTTGTGAAACTTAAAACTTGTGGAAAACATTGAATTAAAACAAGTTGATAAACTCGGTCGCAAACACAAGATATGTGTTAAAGCCTTCTAGTTACCTATGCACACGGAAATACATTATAAACATTGTGATAAAACTTTAAAAATGTTCATACAATATCCTTTAAAATTACACATTATCTGAGATGTATATTATGCTTGTATGCTAAACAAATTCTATTTAGATGAAATAACTTCATAAACTGATACTATACAATACTAGCGCTCAATGACGACGGGAATAACAATATTTCACTTGATAATAGTTATCAATATAGACACACAAATTAAAAGTCATTACGCAACAAATACTTCTAATAGTTTACTCTTGAACCACTAGACGGCGTAACATAAACTTTTAAATAAAAAGACTTTCTTGATTGTGCTGTCGAAAGCTTTTCTAGTCTGATTATAATGGTTAGTTTAAATAGGCATTTGCGTTTGTTTCTGTCGGTCATACTTCCTCAAACAATGTTTAAGCTAATAAAAGCAGAGGTAAGTTCTGTAGTTCAAAAATTAACAGTTACTTATGGTGGCGCCATACATTTTTAAAATTCCTAGTAAAATACAGGAGGTATCCAGCTTGTTTTTGTTATGGTAAAAGGATATCATTTAGACACCTGAATTTCTAAATTATTGATAATATAGTATAAAATATGAATTCTAAAACACTACAATATTATCTACAGTATAGAGTAGAAACCCTTTACCAACAAAGAATATGACTATTGTAGTTATAAAAACCATTTTATTTATTTCGGTAACACAGTACCTAAGGCGAAACTGACAGGGAAAAGATTATACAATTATGACGTTAGCTACAATTTTTACCCACCAACATGTGATGGTTCGTCTAAGACTACACTGACAGTTAGCTACAAACATCAAATAAATATGTATCGCCTTCCACGCGGAATATAAATCTATTACTTGGTACTTGGTTTTCCTCAGTAGAATGGATAGGTTTTTTTAAGAATTTACAAATAGCCTAAAATAATTACACTTTAAATATAATTCGTTTGTAATAATTTAGAAATATTTATTACAAATAGGAATCCAAATAGTTTCTCTAATTAATTAGGAAACCCTAATGAGAATGTTCCGAAGATGGATAACTCAGGATTCAATGTAAGTAACAACAGTCAGACCTGAATAAAATAACTGATTTTTTTTAGTAAACAAATAATACAAACAAAATTACTAAAGTAATTTCTACTTAGATCAGAAAAGAATAACTTTATTAAATTTTTAATATAAAAAGTAACATAACCTACGCGTTGAAAGAGCTGTTCTACCTCATAAACTATAACATGAAATCAGATGTTTTTTTGCAATCATATGTTATCATTTATTTTAAACCAAATAGGACGAACTAACTATGTTACATACCTTGCCCCTTTTCTGAAACGTTTTCCTCCTATATAAAACACAAACTAAATCATTAAATTGAGCTAATTAATAGAGTTAAAAAACCTGGTAAGAAATAAATCCTGAAAGCAAAACCCTGCTTAGAACATGATGAAATAATGCGGTATAGGATATAATTATGCTAAGGTATTGCCTAGTTAGTGAGACTATGGCTAGAGTGGCAAGGACTTTGTTATGCAGCTAACCTGTAACTGGAACGGGCATTCAAAACAAAATCTTTATTTCCTTTATTACAAACTGTGTCCTTCGGGATGTGCCTCACTTCACCTGAAACAGTGCTGCAAATCTGGTCGTCAGTATTATGTACAGCTCAAGTAATGTTTACGGAGCGAGCAGAACAACTCTAAGGCAGATACAAATTAACTTACTTACTTACTTACTAGCCAACGCCCACTCTTGGCTGTTGGGCCATTTGGTGGCGCGCTGACCAGTAGAGGCGAGAGATCTCTTCTTCCTTCGTGTCGTTCAGGGGTCCATGGTCCAGAGCTGTACATGACTGGAGGTGCTCAGCTGTCATGTCCTCCCCGCTGTCACATAGGGTGCACCTGGGAGACGAGAAGACGTGTATCTTGTTTAGGTGTGCAGCTAGGTAATCGTGTCCAGTTGTGAGTCTAAAAAGTGCAACCCCGTCCCGTCGGGGTAACATGTTGTTAATTGGCCCGTTTTCGACAAGAGTAGCCCAACGTTTATTAAGAGATGCTTCTCGTAAGTAGGCTTGAGTGCTCCTCTTTATTGCAGCATTTATTTGTATTTTTATGGAGGGGAGCGAAGTTGCTACGCTCGGCTGTGGGAGCGTTGTTCCTTTTTTTGCCAATGAGTCGGCTAATTCATTACCTCTTATATCCACGTGGCTGGGGATCCATTGTAATTCAATTTTCCATCCCCTATTCATTAGTTTTGACAAATTTTGACGGCAGGCTAGAGTGGATCTGCAATCGGTCTTCTTGTTATTTGTTACGGCCATTATTGCAGCCATTGAGTCTACAAGAAAGACTGCTTGTGCCGGTGTCTTTATTTTAGATACAAATTAACGTCGTACACAAAACTCACAAATTATTCATTTACGAGTATCAACTCAAAGTCCTCATTATCAGCGAGTGTTGCTACTAAAAACTCTAGCTTACAACTTTGTTGTGTAAGTGTGTGTGTGTGTGTGTGTGTGTGTGTGTGTGTGTGTGTGTGTGTGTGTGTGTGTGTGTGTGTGTGTGTGTGTGTGTGTGTGTGTGTGTGTGTGTGTGTGTGTGTGTGTGTGTGTGTGTGTGTGTGTGTGTGTGTGTGTGTGTGTGTGTGTGTGTGTGTGTGTGTGTGTGTGTGTGTGTGTGTGTGTGTGTGTGTGTGTGTGTGTGTGTGTGTGTGTGTGTGTGTGTGTGTGTGTGTGTGTGTGTGTGTGTGTGTGTGTGTGTGTGTGTGTGTGTGTGTGTGTGTGTGTGTGTGTGTGTGTGTGTGTGTGTGTGTGTGTGTGTGTGTGTGTGTGTGTGTGTGTAAGTGATTGTTGCTCTATTTCAGCAGTATTTTTCATTAACTTTTCAAATCGTCTTAAACAAGCTCATACAGTAGCACTATATAAGTATCCCTAGATCTGTTCATGCTTCGAGGAAGAACAATACCTTAGTCTCCTTCCAAGCATCCGGGAAGTGCTGTCTTCGGAGGATTTGGTTGTAAATGTTGGTTAGGTTTGTGGTCGCTTTGTGTTTAGGATCTGTAGTGTAAGCGTAACCAGTTTTGCTTGGACTTGCTTTCCAGGGAGTCCACGAATAGGTTACCTTTGTCCGAAGGGTCGGCCACCTGGCCATTAGGGCCAACTAGTAGGAGTAGTGCATCAGTTCCCGTGTGTTTAGGGTATGTAGTGTAGGCGTAACCAGTTTTGCTTGGACTTGCTTTCCAGGGAGTCCACGAATAGGTTACCTTTGTCCGAAGGGTCGGCCACCTGGCCATTAGGGCCAACTAGTAGGAGTAGTGCATCAGTTCCCGTGTGTTTAGGGTATGTAGTGTAGGCGTAACCAGTTTTGCTTGGACTTGCTTTCCAGGGAGTCCACGAATAGGTTACCTTTGTCCGAAGGGTCGGCCACCTGGCCATTAGGGCCAACTAGTAGGAGTAGTGCATCAGTTCCCGTGTGTTTAGGGTATGTAGTGTAGGCGTAACCAGTTGCGCTTGGACTTGCTTTCCAGGGAGTCCACGAATAGGTTACCTTTGTCCGAAGGGTCGGCCACCTGGCCATTAGGGCCAACTAGTAGGAGTAGTGCATCAGTTCCCGTGTGTTTAGGGTATGTAGTGTAGGCGTAACCAGTTTTGCTTGGACTTGCTTTCCAGGGAGTCCACGAATAGGTTACCTTTGTCCGAAGGGTCGGCCACCTGGCCATTAGGGCCAACTAGTAGGAGTAGTGCATCAGTTCCCGTGTGTTTAGGGTATGTAGTGTAGGCGTAACCAGTTGCGCTTGGACTTGCTTTCCAGGGAGTCCACGAATAAATTACCTTTGTCCGAAGGGTCGCCCACCTGGCCACTAGGGCCAACTAGTGGGAATAGGGCATCGGTTCCCGTGTGTTTAGGGTATGTAGTGTAAGCGTAACCAGTTGTGCTTTAACTTGCTTTCCAGGGAGTCCACGAATAAATTACCTTTGTCCGAAGGGTCGCCCACCTGGCCACTAGGGCCAACTAGTGGGAATAGGGCATCGGTTCCCGTGTGTTTAGGATCTGTAGTGTAAGCGTAACCAGTTGTGCTTTAACTTGCTTTCCAGGGAGTCCACGAATAAATTACCTTTGTCCGAAGGGTCGCCCACCTGGCCACTAGGGCCAACTAGTGGGAATAGGGCATCGGTTCCCGTGTGTTTAGGATCTGTAGTGTAAGCGTAACCAGTTGTGCTTTAACTTGCTTTCCAGGGAGTCCACGAATAAATTACCTTTGTCCGAAGGGTCGCCCACCTGGCCACTAGGGCCAACTAGTGGGAATAGGGCATCGGTTCCCGTGTGTTTAGGATCTGTAGTGTAAGCGTAACCAGTTGTGCTTTAACTTGCTTTCCAGGGAGTCCACGAATAAATTACCTTTGTCCGAAGGGTCGCCCTACTGGCCACTAGGGCCAACTAGTGGGAATAGGGCATCGGTTCCCGTGTGTTTAGGATCTGTAGTGTAAGCGTAACCAGTTGTGCTTTAACTTGCTTTCCAGGGAGTCCACGAATAAATTACCTTTGTCCGAAGGGTCGCCCACCTGGCCACTAGGGCCAACTAGTGGGAATAGGGCATCGGTTCCCGTGTGTTTAGGATCTGTAGTGTAAGCGTAACCAGTTGTGCTTTAACTTGCTTTCCAGGGAGTCCACGAATAAATTACCTTTGTCCGAAGGGTCGCCCTACTGGCCACTAGGGCCAACTAGTGGGAATAGGGCATCGGTTCCCGTGTGTTTAGGATCTGTAGTGTAAGCGTAACCAGTTGTGCTTTAACTTGCTTTCCAGGGAGTCCACGAATAAATTACCTTTGTCCGAAGGGTCGCCCACCTGGCCACTAGGGCCAACTAGTGGGAATAGGGCATCGGTTCCCGTGTGTTTAGGATCTGTAGTGTAAGCGTAACCAGTTGTGCTTGGACTTGCTTTCCAGGGAGTCCACGAATAAATTACCTTTGTCCGAAGGGTCGCCCTACTGGCCACTAGGGCCAACTAGTGGGAATAGGGCATCGGTTCCCGTGTGTTTAGGATCTGTAGTGTAAGCGTAACCAGTTGTGCTTGGACTTGCTTTCCAGGGAGTCCACGAATAAATTACCTTTGTCCGAAGGGTCGCCCTACTGGCCACTAGGGCCAACTAGTGGGAATAGGGCATCGGTTCCCGTGTGTTTAGGATCTGTAGTGTAAGCGTAACCAGTTGTGCTTTAACTTGCTTTCCAGGGAGTCCACGAATAAATTACCTTTGTCCGAAGGGTCGCCCACCTGGCCACTAGGGCCAACTAGTGGGAATAGGGCATCGGTTCCCGTGTGTTTAGGATCTGTAGTGTAAGCGTAACCAGTTGTGCTTTAACTTGCTTTCCAGGGAGTCCACGAATAAATTACCTTTGTCCGAAGGGTCGCCCACCTGGCCACTAGGGCCAACTAGTGGGAATAGGGCATCGGTTCCCGTGTGTTTAGGATCTGTAGTGTAAGCGTAACCAGTTGTGCTTTAACTTGCTTTCCATGAAGTCCGTGAATAAATTACCTTTGTCCGAAGGGTCGCCCACCTGGCCACTAGGGCCAACTAGTGGGAATAGGGCATCGGTTCCCGTGTGTTTAGGATCTGTAGTGTAAGCGTAACCAGTTGTGCTTTAACTTGCTTTCCATGAAGTCCACGAATAAATTACCTTTGTCCGAAGGGTCGCCCACCTGGCCACTAGGGCCAACTAGTGGGAATAGGGCATCGGTTCCCGTGTGTTTAGGATCTGTAGTGTAAGCGTAACCAGTTGTGCTTTAACTTGCTTTCCAGGGAGTCCACGAATAAATTACCTTTGTCCGAAGGGTCGGCCACCTGGCCACTAGGGCCAACTAGTGGGAATAGGGCATCGGTTCCCGTGTGTTTAGGATCTGTAGTGTAAGCGTAACCAGTTGTGCTTTAACTTGCTTTCCATGAAGTCCACGAATAAATTACCTTTGTCCGAAGGGTCGCCCACCTGGCCACTAGGGCCAACTAGTGGGAATAGGGCATCGGTTCCCGTGTGTTTAGGATCTGTAGTGTAAGCGTAACCAGTTGTGCTTGGACTTGCTTTCCAGGGAGTCCACGAATAAATTACCTTTGTCCGAAGGGTCGCCCACCTGGCCACTAGGGCCAACTAGTGGGAATAGGGCATCGGTTCCCGTGTGTTTAGGATCTGTAGTGTAAGCGTAACCAGTTGTGCTTTAACTTGCTTTCCAGGGAGTCCACGAATAAATTACCTTTGTCCGAAGGGTCGCCCACCTGGCCACTAGGGCCAACTAGTGGGAATAGGGCATCGGTTCCCGTGTGTTTAGGATCTGTAGTGTAAGCGTAACCAGTTGTGCTTTAACTTGCTTTCCATGAAGTCCGTGAATAAATTACCTTTGTCCGAAGGGTCGCCCACCTGGCCACTAGGGCCAACTAGTGGGAATAGGGCATCGGTTCCCGTGTGTTTAGGATCTGTAGTGTAAGCGTAACCAGTTGTGCTTTAACTTGCTTTCCATGAAGTCCACGAATAAATTACCTTTGTCCGAAGGGTCGCCCACCTGGCCACTAGGGCCAACTAGTGGGAATAGGGCATCGGTTCCCGTGTGTTTAGGATCTGTAGTGTAAGCGTAACCAGTTGTGCTTTAACTTGCTTTCCAGGGAGTCCACGAATAAATTACCTTTGTCCGAAGGGTCGGCCACCTGGCCACTAGGGCCAACTAGTGGGAATAGGGCATCGGTTCCCGTGTGTTTAGGATCTGTAGTGTAAGCGTAACCAGTTGTGCTTTAACTTGCTTTCCATGAAGTCCACGAATAAATTACCTTTGTCCGAAGGGTCGCCCACCTGGCCACTAGGGCCAACTAGTGGGAATAGGGCATCGGTTCCCGTGTGTTTAGGATCTGTAGTGTAAGCGTAACCAGTTGTGCTTGGACTTGCTTTCCAGGGAGTCCACGAATAAATTACCTTTGTCCGAAGGGTCGCCCACCTGGCCACTAGGGCCAACTAGTGGGAATAGGGCATCGGTTCCCGTGTGTTTAGGATCTGTAGTGTAAGCGTAACCAGTTGTGCTTTAACTTGCTTTCCAGGGAGTCCACGAATAAATTACCTTTGTCCGAAGGGTCGCCCACCTGGCCACTAGGGCCAACTAGTGGGAATAGGGCATCGGTTCCCGTGTGTTTAGGATCTGTAGTGTAAGCGTAACCAGTTGTGCTTTAACTTGCTTTCCAGGGAGTCCACGAATAAATTACCTTTGTCCGAAGGGTCGCCCACCTGGCCACTAGGGCCAACTAGTGGGAATAGGGCATCGGTTCCCGTGTGTTTAGGATCTGTAGTGTAAGCGTAACCAGTTGTGCTTTAACTTGCTTTCCAGGGAGTCCACGAATAAATTACCTTTGTCCGAAGGGTCGGCCACCTGGCCACTAGGGCCAACTAGTGGGAATAGGGCATCGGTTCCCGTGTGTTTAGGATCTGTAGTGTAAGCGTAACCAGTTGTGCTTTAACTTGCTTTCCAGGGAGTCCACGAATAAATTACCTTTGTCCGAAGGGTCGCCCACCTGGCCACTAGGGCCAACTAGTGGGAATAGGGCATCGGTTCCCGTGTGTTTAGGATCTGTAGTGTAAGCGTAACCAGTTGTGCTTTAACTTGCTTTCCAGGGAGTCCACGAATAAATTACCTTTGTCCGAAGGGTCGGCCACCTGGCCACTAGGGCCAACTAGTGGGAATAGGGCATCGGTTCCCGTGTGTTTAGGATCTGTAGTGTAAGCGTAACCAGTTGTGCTTTAACTTGCTTTCCAGGGAGTCCACGAATAAATTACCTTTGTCCGAAGGGTCGGCCACCTGGCCACTAGGGCCAACTAGTGGGAATAGGGCATCGGTTCCCGTGTGTTTAGGATCTGTAGTGTAAGCGTAACCAGTTGTGCTTTAACTTGCTTTCCATGAAGTCCACGAATAAATTACCTTTGTCCGAAGGGTCGCCCACCTGGCCACTAGGGCCAACTAGTGGGAATAGGGCATCGGTTCCCGTGTGTTTAGGATCTGTAGTGTAAGCGTAACCAGTTGTGCTTTAACTTGCTTTCCAGGGAGTCCACGAATAAATTACCTTTGTCCGAAGGGTCGCCCACCTGGCCACTAGGGCCAACTAGTGGGAATAGGGCATCGGTTCCCGTGTGTTTAGGATCTGTAGTGTAAGCGTAACCAGTTGTGCTTTAACTTGCTTTCCAGGGAGTCCACGAATAAATTACCTTTGTCCGAAGGGTCGCCCTACTGGCCACTAGGGCCAACTAGTGGGAATAGGGCATCGGTTCCCGTGTGTTTAGGATCTGTAGTGTAAGCGTAACCAGTTGTGCTTTAACTTGCTTTCCAGGGAGTCCACGAATAAATTACCTTTGTCCGAAGGGTCGCCCACCTGGCCACTAGGGCCAACTAGTGGGAATAGGGCATCGGTTCCCGTGTGTTTAGGATCTGTAGTGTAAGCGTAACCAGTTGTGCTTTAACTTGCTTTCCAGGGAGTCCACGAATAAATTACCTTTGTCCGAAGGGTCGCCCACCTGGCCACTAGGGCCAACTAGTGGGAATAGGGCATCGGTTCCCGTGTGTTTAGGATCTGTAGTGTAAGCGTAACCAGTTGTGCTTTAACTTGCTTTCCAGGGAGTCCACGAATAAATTACCTTTGTCCGAAGGGTCGCCCACCTGGCCACTAGGGCCAACTAGTGGGAATAGGGCATCGGTTCCCGTGTGTTTAGGATCTGTAGTGTAAGCGTAACCAGTTGTGCTTTAACTTGCTTTCCAGGGAGTCCACGAATAAATTACCTTTGTCCGAAGGGTCGCCCACCTGGCCACTAGGGCCAACTAGTGGGAATAGGGCATCGGTTCCCGTGTGTTTAGGATCTGTAGTGTAAGCGTAACCAGTTGTGCTTTAACTTGCTTTCCAGGGAGTCCACGAATAAATTACCTTTGTCCGAAGGGTCGCCCTACTGGCCACTAGGGCCAACTAGTGGGAATAGGGCATCGGTTCCCGTGTGTTTAGGATCTGTAGTGTAAGCGTAACCAGTTGTGCTTGGACTTGCTTTCCAGGGAGTCCACGAATAAATTACCTTTGTCCGAAGGGTCGCCCACCTGGCCACTAGGGCCAACTAGTGGGAATAGGGCATCGGTTCCCGTGTGTTTAGGATCTGTAGTGTAAGCGTAACCAGTTGTGCTTTAACTTGCTTTCCAGGGAGTCCACGAATAAATTACCTTTGTCCGAAGGGTCGCCCACCTGGCCACTAGGGCCAACTAGTGGGAATAGGGCATCGGTTCCCGTGTGTTTAGGATCTGTAGTGTAAGCGTAACCAGTTGTGCTTTAACTTGCTTTCCAGGGAGTCCACGAATAAATTACCTTTGTCCGAAGGGTCGCCCACCTGGCCACTAGGGCCAACTAGTGGGAATAGGGCATCGGTTCCCGTGTGTTTAGGATCTGTAGTGTAAGCGTAACCAGTTGTGCTTTAACTTGCTTTCCAGGGAGTCCACGAATAAATTACCTTTGTCCGAAGGGTCGCCCACCTGGCCACTAGGGCCAACTAGTGGGAATAGGGCATCGGTTCCCGTGTGTTTAGGATCTGTAGTGTAAGCGTAACCAGTTGTGCTTGGACTTGCTTTCCAGGGAGTCCACGAATAAATTACCTTTGTCCGAAGGGTCGCCCACCTGGCCACTAGGGCCAACTAGTGGGAATAGGGCATCGGTTCCCGTGTGTTTAGGATCTGTAGTGTAAGCGTAACCAGTTGTGCTTTAACTTGCTTTCCATGAAGTCCGTGAATAAATTACCTTTGTCCGAAGGGTCGCCCACCTGGCCACTAGGGCCAACTAGTGGGAATAGGGCATCGGTTCCCGTGTGTTTAGGATCTGTAGTGTAAGCGTAACCAGTTGTGCTTTAACTTGCTTTCCAGGGAGTCCACGAATAAATTACCTTTGTCCGAAGGGTCGCCCACCTGGCCACTAGGGCCAACTAGTGGGAATAGGGCATCGGTTCCCGTGTGTTTAGGATCTGTAGTGTAAGCGTAACCAGTTGTGCTTTAACTTGCTTTCCAGGGAGTCCACGAATAAATTACCTTTGTCCGAAGGGTCGGCCACCTGGCCACTAGGGCCAACTAGTGGGAATAGGGCATCGGTTCCCGTGTGTTTAGGATCTGTAGTGTAAGCGTAACCAGTTGTGCTTGGACTTGCTTTCCAGGGAGTCCACGAATAAATTACCTTTGTCCGAAGGGTCGCCCACCTGGCCACTAGGGCCAACTAGTGGGAATAGGGCATCGGTTCCCGTGTGTTTAGGATCTGTAGTGTAAGCGTAACCAGTTGTGCTTTAACTTGCTTTCCAGGGAGTCCACGAATAAATTACCTTTGTCCGAAGGGTCGCCCACCTGGCCACTAGGGCCAACTAGTGGGAATAGGGCATCGGTTCCCGTGTGTTTAGGATCTGTAGTGTAAGCGTAACCAGTTGTGCTTTAACTTGCTTTCCAGGGAGTCCACGAATAAATTACCTTTGTCCGAAGGGTCGCCCACCTGGCCACTAGGGCCAACTAGTGGGAATAGGGCATCGGTTCCCGTGTGTTTAGGATCTGTAGTGTAAGCGTAACCAGTTGTGCTTTAACTTGCTTTCCAGGGAGTCCACGAATAAATTACCTTTGTCCGAAGGGTCGCCCACCTGGCCACTAGGGCCAACTAGTGGGAATAGGGCATCGGTTCCCGTGTGTTTAGGATCTGTAGTGTAAGCGTAACCAGTTGTGCTTTAACTTGCTTTCCATGAAGTCCGTGAATAAATTACCTTTGTCCGAAGGGTCGCCCACCTGGCCACTAGGGCCAACTAGTGGGAATAGGGCATCGGTTCCCGTGTGTTTAGGATCTGTAGTGTAAGCGTAACCAGTTGTGCTTTAACTTGCTTTCCAGGGAGTCCACGAATAAATTACCTTTGTCCGAAGGGTCGGCCACCTGGCCATTAGGGCCAACTAGTAGGAGTAGTGCATCAGTTCCCGTGTGTTTAGGGTATGTAGTGTAGGCGTAACCAGTTGCGCTTGGACTTGCTTTCCAGGGAGTCCACGAATAAATTACCTTTGTCCGAAGGGTCGCCCACCTGGCCACTAGGGCCAACTAGTGGGAATAGGGCATCGGTTCCCGTGTGTTTAGGATCTGTAGTGTAAGCGTAACCAGTTGTGCTTTAACTTGCTTTCCATGAAGTCCACGAATAAATTACCTTTGTCCGAAGGGTCGCCCACCTGGCCACTAGGGCCAACTAGTGGGAATAGGGCATCGGTTCCCGTGTGTTTAGGATCTGTAGTGTAAGCGTAACCAGTTGTGCTTTAACTTGCTTTCCATGAAGTCCGTGAATAAATTACCTTTGTCCGAAGGGTCGCCCACCTGGCCACTAGGGCCAACTAGTGGGAATAGGGCATCGGTTCCCGTGTGTTTAGGATCTGTAGTGTAAGCGTAACCAGTTGTGCTTTAACTTGCTTTCCATGAAGTCCGTGAATAAATTACCTTTGTCCGAAGGGTCGCCCACCTGGCCACTAGGGCCAACTAGTGGGAATAGGGCATCGGTTCCCGTGTGTTTAGGATCTGTAGTGTAAGCGTAACCAGTTGTGCTTTAACTTGCTTTCCATGAAGTCCGTGAATAAATTACCTTTGTCCGAAGGGTCGCCCACCTGGCCACTAGGGCCAACTAGTGGGAATAGGGCATCGGTTCCCGTGTGTTTAGGATCTGTAGTGTAAGCGTAACCAGTTGTGCTTTAACTTGCTTTCCAGGGAGTCCGTGAATAAATTACCTTTGTCCGAAGGGTCGCCCACCTGGCCACTAGGGCCAACTAGTGGGAATAGGGCATCGGTTCCCGTGTGTTTAGGGTATGTAGTGTAGGCGTAACCAGTTGTGCTTGGACTTGCTTTCCAGGGAGTCCGTGAATAAATTACCTTTGTCCGAAGGGTCGCCCACCTGGCCACTAGGGCCAACTAGTGGGAATAGGGCATCGGTTCCCGTGTGTTTAGGGTATGTAGTGTAGGCGTAACCAGTTGTGCTTGGACTTGCTTTCCAGGGAGTCCGTGAATAAATTACCTTTGTCCGAAGGGTCGCCCTACTGGCCACTAGGGCCAACTAGTGGGAATAGGGCATCGGTTCCCGTGTGTTTAGGATCTGTAGTGTAAGCGTAACCAGTTGTGCTTGGACTTGCTTTCCAGGGAGTCCACGAATAAATTACCTTTGTCCGAAGGGTCGCCCACCTGGCCATTAAGACCAACTAGTAGGAGTAGTACATCAGTTCCCGTGTGTTTAGGGTCTGTAGTGTAGGCGTAACTAGTTGTACTTGGAATTGCTTTCCATGGAGTCCGCGAATAGGTTACCTGTCTCCGAAGATTCGCCCACCTGACCATTAAGGCCAACTAGTAGGAGTAAGGCATTAGCTTCCGAGGGTTTAGGGTCTGTAGTGTAGGCGTAACCAGTTGTGCTTGGACATGCTTTCCAGGGAGTCAGCGAATAGGTTAACTTTGACCGAAGGCTCGCCCACCTGGTCATTAGGGCCAACTAGTGGGAGTAGTGTATTAGTTCCCGATCGTTTAGGGTCTGTAGTGTAGGCGTAACCAGTTGTGCTTGAACTTGCTTACCTTTGTCCGAAGGGTCGCCCACCTGGCCATTATTGCCGTCTAGTGAGAGTAGTGCATCAGTTCCCGTGTGTTTAGGGACTGTAGTGTAGGCGTCACCAGTTGTGCTTGGACTTGCTTTTTATCAGTCCGTCCGTGAAGGCTTTTAAGAATTGAGGAAGGAATTGAGGAAGAAGGTCCTGAATTGAGACAAGGTTAAGATCCTTCAGGAAAGTTCCGAATGTGGTATTTCCCCAATAACGGGGAGGGATCTGGTCTGGTATTGGTGTTGGCTGGACACGATGCGGGTTATTTTCTGAGCCACTATTAGCCCATCTCGTCTCTCTTGGGGGTTCCTCGACAGGAGGTTTAATCTCGCCTGGGGAACGAGAGACGTTTCCTTCTGATTGGCAGCAGAAAACTTTGCTGGGCCCGAGAGCACTTTGATGTGTCGATGACCTTGAGGAGCACCAATTGTAGGAGGAGAATCGGCTTAGTGGTAGATGAGGAGTTGATAACACACAGAGGGAGCAGACCTTGGTGTCTGAACATAGAACGAAGAAGAGATGATGGGGTCCTATATCTTAGTAGGGTAATGTTCTGTTTGTGTCTTAAGAGAAGAGATCGTTTGAGGGTTAGGTTAGGTTAACGCACTGTCGGCGTTCGTCCTTCCCAAGGTCATGTTTGTGGCTTCCTAATTCAGTATAGTGCATCCGCAATAGTTCATGGTCTAGTTTAATCCACAGAGAACACACCTAATTTCTTTCGCCCCTTATCCTCGTATTGCCCTTCTCATTGAATGGCTCATTAAACTAGTCGCACCAAGGAGTAAACTTCCAACAGTCAGATCTGTGGCCAGTCCGCTGACGTAAAGCACTGGCTCTGGGCAGATTCTACATTTCCATCAGTGCCGTGGAGTAGTTGACTGCCTACAGCGCCATTTCTTCACTTAGATCCTTCTCGGACATAACCATGGCAAGAAAAATTGGAAGAGGTCATCTCGTAAAGCTCCCCATTTAGACACCTTACAAAGACTCTATGTTCTTGCTTTTGAGGTCGTTTGCCACCTTCACTGCGAGTGCCCTTTCCTCCACTCGTCTAATAACAATTCCGTGAGTTTTTCTCGCTCTCCATCCGGTAAACATGATTGAACATAAAAGGCCTTGTCTGTTTTTGGCTTGATTTATTGTTTTGGATACTGTCTAGATTGATCAAGAAATTCAGAATGCTCCTGATATAGAAAGGAGCCATATTTTCTATTTTATATATTTCATATTTGCTTATATAGGATGATGATTCACGTTAAATGAATATGCACCCAGAACTTTGTACTTTTGCTTAAGCTCCTATGTTGTGTTTATGTAAGGCGGTATTATAAAACTTAATTTTCTTAATAAATACTATATATTCAAAATTTGGGTTTTTTCAGGATATACAAAAGGGAAAATGTTCAATGGCTAATTCGACATTTATGGGAGCGTATACATCGGAATGTTTTGTTGATAAAACTTTTCTTATAAGAATAATCATGAAAGCAAATCACTCTGTGCTTCTAATTTCTGCCCCGAAACGTTCTGGTAAAACGACCATACTGGATATGTTGCACATGTATTTACAGAGGGAAGTCATTGAAGACACTGACGAGCCAACTAAGAATTGCATATTCTTCGTTCAAAAAGATTTTAAAATTGCTACGTTTGATTATGGAATATATTTTAAGAAAACGTGCGGGCAACATGCATTATTTCTGTTGAGTTTTGCAGGAATTGAAGGGAACAGCTACAGCTCTATGGTAAACAACTTGGAGCAGTTTGTACGAAGCATGTTCAAAAAGCATATATATTTAATGGACAGCAAAAGGGTGGTTCGTTATCACAAAAACGATATGATGGATTATATTTATAAGGAATCGTTATCAAGAAGGGAGATTATCGAGGGTTTGTTGTTGCTATCGGAAATGTTAAGTGATCACTACGAGGAGGGGTTGGTACTTTTGATAGACGATCTTGACGTTGCGATTCAGAAAATAATTTCCAGCAGCTTAAACAGTTCAGAGGCGCGTAAATCCGTTAAACTCTTTTCATCGATGGTTACAACATTGTTAAAAAACAACGAATTAAATATTGCAAAAACTATAATTACCGCAGTGGATCCAGACGTTTGTCTTATGTTTCTGAAATCCCTCAATGTCAAACATTATCCTTACCTGGGAAATCATACAATGTCTGCATATTACGGTCTGACATCGAAACAAGTAAAGAAACTACTAAAAACATTCAACCTCACAGAGAGCTTCGGTGATGTGCTGAGTTATTACAATGGTTATACGATATTAGGGTCGGGAGAGAGGATCACAAGTTCCTATTCGTTCATGAGATACGTTGACACAATAGAACTGAGCAATCACTGGCTTGAGCCAATCAGCTTACCACGATTACAAGCAGTGTTTTTGCAAACGGAAGTAAGAGAACTACTCACTAAACTATTAAACTTTAATAATATTACCATACCTTATACAACAGAATTAGATGTTAATGAACCGATAATTCTAAATGATTTAAAAAAGAACAGTGCAATATTTGATTACTTGAATGCTACGAAATTCATCGTGTTTCTGCTACACAATGGTTATTTTAATCCTATTAGTAAAAGTCAACACAACATTTCCATAAATATTCCAAACAATGCTGTTTATAGTCACCTTTATGACGCAGTTTATAGTGATTTGTATTTTAAAAATATTTGTCCTATTGGAGAGAGTAAAAGTATCAGTTTTATACAGTCATTAATTGTATTAGGTACCGGTAATAAAACTGAATCCGTTTCTAATTTTAAATTATCTATGTTCAATCTATTCACTATAGGGCCGCATAGCAATCTGGCATTACAAAGTACAGTTTACTATGTTCTGAAAAACGCTATGGAATTCTATAAAACTAGACTGAAAGTCGTGAAACTAACTAACGACATGAACAAAGGATTCGCCGAGATGATTACAGTCAGGCAAAAGGATAATGCAAGCGTTGTCATGGTAACGCAGTATAGTGGCAACTCTTCCGCGATGGTACAAGCTCTTCAACAAATTGTCGAGCGTCACTACACGCCTGCAAGCTTAGGAAGTATACAAAGTGAGCGGGTTGAAAATAAAGTTTATATTAGTGTGAACTACAACAACCATGGACACGGTGATTTGTCGAACGAACATTTTCTAACAGTTTGTTGTTTATTTAATAATATAAAACTAAAGAAGAAGATCTGTGTGTGACAATCAGTTATTGTGAATATATTCCGTGAGATTTTTTTATGTATAATACATACACACACACATACACACACACACACACACACACACACACACACACACACACACACACACACACACACACACACACATATATATATATATATATATATATATATATATGTGTGTGTATATATATATATATATATATATATATATATATATATATATATGTATATATATATATATATATATATATATATATATATATATATATATATATATATTATGTGTGTGTATAAAACAAACACCCGCACATACACACACATACACACACACACACACACACACACACACACACACACACACACACACACACATATATATATATATATATATATATATATACAACAAACACACACACACACACACACACATATATATATATATATATATATATATATATATATATATAAACAACATAGGTTATTCAAATACAAGAATATTTATTAATTTATATTCAAAGCTTTTCGTTGGTAAACAGTACCAACATCATCAGGAATGAAAATTACAATTGTAATTACAAATTGTAATTTTCATTCTTGATGATGTTGGTACTGTTTACCAACGAAAAGCTTTGAATATAAATTAATAAATATTCTTGTATTTGAATAACCTATGTTGTTTTAAATTAGTAAACAAGAAAACGTATTTTATATTTATATATATATATATATATATATATATATATATATAATAAATTTAAAATATTTCAAAAATAAGAATACTTTTCATGAATATATTTATTCAAAGCTTTTCGCCGATAAAATAGTATCAGCATCTTCAGGAAAATAATTATCTAATAAAATACTTTTACAAAATTAAATCATATGTACTACAAAGAATCATATGTTTATAAGTATTGCACTTTATGTAAATTTTTCTATAACACCAATGACCTTATAAATAGTTTGGTGCCTTGATCTCACTTGAATTTGTTCATCAATTAATTTGTCTTTAACTTTATGCTTATAAATTTCCAATGTTTCAAATATATTCACTTTTAATCCTTTATTTAATTCTTTTATTAATTTCATATTTTCTATTTCCGGAAACTCATGTCCATTATTAATACAATGCGTAGCTTAATTGGATTTGTATATGTTTGGTTTGATATAAGCGTTTAAATGTTCTTTGGATCTTTCTTTTAATTTCTTTTTTGTTTGTCCTACAAATAATTTATAACAAGTTTGACATTTTATATTATATACTCCATTTCTTTCGTGCATATTATTTTGATTTTTGTTATTGTTTATTAAATTTTTAATTTTATTATCAGTTTTATATGTAATTTGTAAATTTGTTTCTTTAAATAATCTTGTAATTTTATTTATTTCGTTACCAGTTAATGTAAAAGTTGTCCAAATATTTTCTCTCTTATTAGGTACAAAGTTATTTTCGAGTTTCTGTTTTCTCATTATATTATTATTTAATTTATCTATAGTTTTTCTTTTATATCCATTTTCTAAATCAATTTGATATATTATATTTTTCTCTTTTATTTGATCATTTAAGTTCATTGGTGTTTTGTGCATTCTATGTAGTAAATTATAAAGCGCTGCCATTTTTTGGTTGTATGGATGATTTGAATAACTAGGTATCATTTGATTTGTCTGCGTTGGTTTTCTATATATATTATATTGAAATGATTCTTTATTTCTAGTAATTGTAATATATAAATAATTTAGTTTATTTTTTAATTCAAATTCATGAGTAAATTTTATATTTTCGTGTATATTATTTATACATTTTAATATTTTGTCAATATTTGAACCATTATTATTTGATATGTATAATCCGTCATCTACATATCTAAACCAGTGTCCATTTTGATCATATGTTTTAATAATCTTATCTATATCAATGTCTATATTTTGTAAAAATATTTCCGATAATATGTTGGACATTGGAGAGCCCATTGTTAATCCATCCTTTTGTTTATAAATTTTATTATTATATAAAAAAATAATTTTGATTTAATATGATTTTTAATGTATGTATTATTTCTTGTGTTAATGTGTTATCTTTTTCAAACGTATCTATATTATTTTTTATTATTTCAAGTGTTTTCATTATAGGTATGTTATTATACATGTTAGTAACATCAAATGATATTAATTTTGTATTATTATCAATTTTAATATCTTTTAATTTTTCAATAAGTTTAATCGAGTTTTTTATATTATGAGTATTATTTAATTTTACCTTATCTTTAAGTAATAAAGCCAAATATTTTGAAATTTTATAAGAAGGAGCAGTTGTAAAATTAACTAATGGCCTAATTGGTTTATCTTCTTTGTGCAACTTAATTAGTCCATTTAATCTTGGAATTTTATAAAGTCATTGATGTTATAGAAAAATTTACATAAAGTGCAATACTTATAAACATATGATTCTTTGTAGTACATATGATTTAATTTTGTAAAAGTATTTTATTAGATAATTATTTTCCTGAAGATGCTGATACTATTTTATCGGCGAAAAGCTTTGAATAAATATATTTATTAAAATTATTCTTGTTTTTGAAATATTTTTAATTTATTAACTATATTACAAGAAAACATATCACCATATTTAATATATATATATATACAACAAACACACGCACATACATACACACATACACACATATATATATATATATATATATATATATATATATATATATGTGTGTGTGTGTGTGTGTGTGTGTGTGTGTGTGTGTGTGTGTGTGTGTGTGTGTGTGTGTGTGTGTGTGTGTGTGTGTGTTTGTGTGTTTGTGTGTGTGTGTGTGTGTTTGTGTGTGTGTGTGTGTGTGTGTGTGTGTGTGTGTGTGTGTGTGTGTGTGTGTGTGTGTGTGTGTTTGTGTGTGTGTGTGTGTGTTTGTGTGTGTGTGTGTGTGTGTGTGTGTGTGTGTGTGTGTGTGTGTGTGTGTGTGTGTGTGTGTGTGTGTGTGTGTGTGTGTGTGTGTGTGTGTGTGTGTGTGTGTGTGTGTGTGTGTGTGTGTGTGTGTGTAATTATCATAACCAAACGACGATAAAAAAAACCATGGCTACAGGACTTTGAGGAGGATTTAAGGGTACTCGGCGTTAATCATGGAAACAGAAGGCTAACGACAGAACATAGCGGGACATTGCTAAGGAAGCCAAGGCCCACCCTAGACTGTAAGTAGTAAACAACAATAATCCATGCCATAAATATTTAAACAACCTTTATGTATATGTTTTAACAATTTTATTTTTCCTTAGTATTTAGATTGTTTTACATATTTGTTTTAAGTTATATCTATCACTTTACGTCAGTAATATACGTCTTGTCCCAACGTGCAGCTCTGGTATTGGTTAAACCTGCCGCTGGTAGGAGTGCGAGTGATGCCCATTGCTAGTACTCATTAGGGCTTTAGTTTTTAGATCCCAGTGTGTTTGTAACCTTCTGATGATGCTGACTGTGTTAGCGAAACGTACATGAATAGTGTTTGAATATTTGTAGCAAGGGTTATTCTTGTGTTTCCGTATTTACGATAGTAAGCAAAAACTAATGTTAGTGTCACTTTTCGGAATATTATAACCACATCTTCGGTTAATGTAAACCATATTCAAGAAAACTTTACTACTTGAAACAAACTTTGTAGTAGCCTAGTGTTTTATCTGATTGTTATTAAAAAAATGAGGTAAGCAATGTTGTGTAAGATTTATTTTGAGTTAAATTAAAAGAACGGTAGTGCCTAAGAAACTGGGCACAACTAGAATTATATTTTCGTTTCACATATATTACTAATACAAAGCTTTAAACAAGAAACTTTAATTCTCGCAACCACTAACATTCATTGGAAATATAGGCTACTCCCTTATTTCGTAACTCTTGACTAGTTACCTAAATACTGTGTACTAGATTATTAGGTGCCTATATTGAAATATTGCTCAAATGTACCTGACTATGATAGATTTATTTACAAACAAGTAATATACACAAAAATGTAAAAAATCAATTCCTACTCAAGTCAACATAAAAAAATTTTATTCGAGTTACTTTTTATTAAATATTTACAATTATTATAAAGAGAGTAACATGTGCGTTAAAACAGTTATTCTACCACATAAGATATAACATAAAATCAGCTGTTTTATGAAATCATGTGTTACACTTATTTTAACACAATCGGGACGGCGTTGCAAAATTATTTCCAAAGTAAAACACAGTTGAATTTAAAAACAATGACCAATAAATACAAAAGATTCATGGTTAGGAAGAAAAAAATCAAATCTATTTCAATATCAACTAAATGCAAGGTTTATGATACAAATAACAGCACGCGTACTAAAACAAGAAGTAGAATAATATTCGCAATGAGATACAAAGATGGGAGCTCCATTCAAACTGTAATTACTTATTTCTATTTACTATACAGAGTATTCCAAGAACAATGTCAGGATTTTTAACGAGAGATACTGAAAGAATGTGCAGAATGTACTGTACCGCATACAGACTTTGCCAGATTCATGGTCAATGAGGTTGATGACAACCATAATTCGCTTAAAAGAAGCTACATCCCCACACATGGTGTTGTTAATGTGGTGACGTCACCACTGTCGGATGTGGACTTCCGAGCAGCAAAACGTTGTGCTAGAACATTTGCCAAAAGTGACCGTCCATGTGAGTTAATGTAAGACCAGGTAAGTATCATCTTTACTGATGGTATAACTTATCTCGATGTGCTAGAACATTTGCCAAAAGTGACCGTCCATGTGAGTTAATGTAAGACCAGGTAAGTATCATCTTTACTGATGGTATAACTTATCTCGATGTGCTAGAACATTTGCCAAAAGTAACCGTCCATGTGAGTTAATGTAAGACCAGGTAAGTATCATCTTTACTGATGGTATAACTTATCTCGATGTGCTAGAACATTTGCCAAAAGTAACCGTCCATGTGAGTTAATGTAAGACCAGGTAAGTATCATCTTTACTGATGGTATAACTTATCTCGATGTGCTAGAACATTTGCCAAAAGTAACCGTCCATGTGAGTTAATGTAAGACCAGGTAAGTATCATCTTTACTGATGGTATAACTTATCTCGATGTGCTAGAACATTTGCCAAAAGTGACCGTCCATGTGAGTTAATGTAAGACCAGGTAAGTATTATCTTTACTGATGGTATAACTTATCTGGATGTGCTAGAACAATTTTTGTTTCTTCAAATCGAATAAATTGAACACCAGCTGGTCAGCGCCTGACTTTTTTGAAGATGGCGCCCCGCTTTATTACCGTCAGGAAGAGCGCGTCAAGGGTACGCCTATTCTCTGACCTCCCAGGAGTCCTGGTTTTGCCCACTCTGGAGGGACGTAAAGAACATTGTGTAACTGAAAACATTCCCGATGTGAGGCACCTGCATGGGCGAGACGCTACAAAACTCTTGGCGAGAAATAGAACACCGCTTTGATGTCTTCAGACCAACAAATGGAGCTTATATTATAGTATTAACGTATGTTATAAGATTTGCTTTTTTCTCTTCAATTTGATATGGAAATAGTTTAGTTATCTTGGCCAATCTTTCCGTAACGCTCGTTCAAAATCCCGGCATTTTTTGGAACACTCTGTATAAACTGAGAGGTGTTTATCCATCAAGCAAATCTTCAATAATTTGATAAACAATTTTACCAAGTCAAGTAGAAAGTTCTCGGAAACAAACCAATAAAACCTAGATAAACGATCAAAAACCTTTTTTAATAACAATTTAACCTTATTTTAAAACACACGAAACTTTATTTAGTGTTTATTTATAAAACGGAGAACTAGGTTATAATTCCTTTAAAATACGGATTCAAAGTATTCAGTAAAGATAAGTTAGGTAAAAAAATTATAATTTCGTAACACATACCAATCAAATGCTATCTACGTGTGCTGTTGAACAACGCTTCACTTGTCCACTCGTTACCTTACGTTAGGAAACTTAGTTTTCTTTTTGTTTGTAAAATATCAATTAAAACCCGAAAGTTTGCTTACAGAGTTTGTTTTGGTTGTTAAAAATGTGCGATGTACCTGATGATATTAATATAATAAATTGATGTAAACTTTAAATTTTATATATATACAAATATATATTTTATTTGTATATAATTATACATATTTTTAAATTAAATGTATTTATATAATATATACATTATAATATATATATATATATATATATATATATATATATATATATATATATATACTATACTATACTATACTATACTATTAATCATAATTACAGGTAACTAAAAATCTATTCAATTTTAATATAGTAATATGTAAAAGCACTAATTCCTTTTTTCTATTATTATTACTACCTTTCTAATTACTTTAAATCAAATTCAATTTATTTGTTTAAGGATTTTACTTTAGAGTTTTATTAAATCCGAATTTATGTTTAGAACACTGAATGTGTTATCTGTATAGTGTAAAATGTATAATTCCTTAACATTCATTGATTCTTGACTATTATGTTAATAGAAGTGTAAAAATTACTTTTTATAAATTTGTTGTATGTTTTCGTAAAATCGTGTACATTTTGTAATAAATATGAGAATAATTTTGGTTTTATTTACTTGCTTAGAATAAAAACATTTGTTCTTTACGAACTAATATTACCTATCTACTAATTCCCACACAAATTTGTTCTGCAGAGACTGTTTCAGGGGGGGTGGAATATTTGAATAAACATTTAATTATATTATCTAAAAGGTATGTAACAAATATTATAAGTTATAACAAAAACACTACCGTGGAAACTAAGATAATTTTACAAAATTTATGTTTAAAATATTATTCCAATTTACATATCACCTATTCTTTATGTTTTTAAAATTAAATATTTTTGTGAGGGAATAAATTAAGCTACTTTCAAAACAATAATAGCTAATTTTGTATAAACGTTAAAATAATTTTAACAATATGTATCATCTATTATATGAAAATCTATTGGTGTCTGTCACTGTGTGTGTGTGTGTGTGTGTGTGTGTGTGTGTGTGTGTGTGTGTGTGTGTGTGTGTATGTGTGTGTGTGTGTGTGTGTGTGTGTGTGTGTGTGTGTATTTGTGTGTGTGTGTGTGTGTGTGTGTGTGTGTGTGTGTTTGTGTGTGTGTGTGTGTGTGTGTGTGTGTGTGTGTGTGTGTGTGTGTGTGTGTGTGTGTTACTCAATCACGTAAAAACTACTGGCCCCATTAAGCTAAAATTTTACTTGGACATTCTTAGCGTCCCTGGTTAACAGGGCCTATTTTTATACATAAACACTATCTGGGCACCACCCTACTGGCCTCAAAAAAAACTCTCTTAATACTCAATTATCCATACTCCATTATATAATTGCCTTAATCAGTTTATAGTAAATGTGTTTATAATCACCTGTAAAAGTCACTTTTAAACACAACTAAACAGGTGATAGTAAATGTGTTTATAATCACCTGTAAAAGTCACTTTTAAACACAACTAAACAGGTGATAGTAAATGTGTTTATAATCATCTGTAAAAGTCACTTTTAAACACAATGAAACAGGTGATAGTAAATGTGTTTATAATCACCTGTAAAAGTCACTTTTAAACACAATGAAACAGGTGATAGTAAATGTGTTTATAATCACCTGTAAAAGTCACTTTTAAACACAACTAAACAGGTGATAGTAAATGTGTTTATAATCATCTGTAAAAGTCACTTTTAAACACAACTAAACAGGTAATAGTAAATGTTTGTAGTTATTCTTCTTTCAAGATTAGTTTTGCTTTACAAATATCATGTTACTAGCAGAAGCTTTTCCTTCTCTTGGTTTTTAAAGACAATAACTGGTAAGATTTATAAACTATAGTTTGATATATTTATTCAGCAAATTAAATTCAACAAAATACAAATACAAATTAAATCAATACAATTATTTGTCAGCCCCGTACCAAGAACGTGTACTCTGGTAGTAATCGATAAATTATTAGTAATAATGTAGAAAATTTAATATTTTCGAAATTATCTGCAATATAGCAGTCATCGCCTCAAGGTATACAAGTGCAGTATAATGGTGTGTATATTTTACATTGGATATGTCTTTACTAACTACAATTTTTTTTAAAAATACTTGCACCACCATTCTGCAGTTAAAACACAGAAATTTTTATTTGTGAGTTAAATTTTAATACTTTTAATCTTAATTAGCTTTTTATCTGAACTTGTGTTAAGTACATTGTCCAGGGTCACATGTCTAGGGTGTTATCTAAATTTTATCCTAAAATCATTCACCTGAAGACGGAAGTTCAGGTATTTACAATTTACTAGCAACACTCCTTTCAAGTCTTTGCAGTAATTTTGTTTATAATTTTATTAGAAAAGATGTCTCCACAGTCACTCGTTGCTCGTCAATGTAAAATCTCCTTGACGAAAAACTCGAGATTTTTTTTGAAACATTTATGCTCTTAACAGTAATAAATAGTAATAGACTGCAGCAATTTCAGAATAATTTGTCTAGATAGTAATGATGACAAAAGTAAGAAATGAAACGATGAAGACCAAGTATTGAATATTGTAATATTATATGTAACTTTCTAAATCTAAAGTTCCCCGTGTAAATTGAAAACCTGACTGAGTCTCTTGCTAAGTGAATCCAGTGCCCTACACTGTCCATATATGCCAACTTTAACGTCCCTTCTCCTACAATATCTCCCCGGAGTGTGATCATTCTTCCTGCAAACTTCCCTATTCCCCTTCCCTTACTTTTATATCCAATGTTCTTAGAATGCTTCGGGTAATTTATTCCTTCTTACTTGTGTCTATGTATACAACAGAGTTCCGATCTTTCGAGCTTCCGTTAAATTCTAACCTATTTCTATTTGAGAATATTTCATCTATTTTTAAAAAAATCAAATCATTCAGTGTTAGACGATGCACCGTCGCTTCCATTGTGATCTGATGCCATCCGTGCTTTATTTCTATCCGGGAATCTTACAAGCCTAATCCAGCCGATGGATCAGGGTGTTCTAGAATGTATGAACAAAATATACAGAAGTTACCATTTACAATCTTTCTTGGAAGCGACTGAAAGGGAAGAAAGCAATGTAGGTTTTCTAAAAATAAAATACATTAAAGGATGCTGTATACTAGACAGCCGAATCATGGAACAAAATAAAAACATTAAAAAATCACGGAATAAAATCCTGAGTCATAATAAAACTGTTGCCTCTGTCACTGATCCTCAAGAAGTAACAGATTTGTAATTTCTTATCAAGAAACTTCCAGGTTGAGAAATTCCGAAGATATGGATGTAAGTCAATGAATGAGTAAGGACAAATAATTTGAATCAACAGATGTTATGGTTATTGAAATGTTACAAGAAACTACTGAAGAAAGTGATGACGAGAATAAGGATCAGGATTAACTGAGACAGCACAAGAAAGGAAAATAAATCAACGAAAACTAACTAATAAGCAAACGCAGAAGAAACAACATATGTAGCAACCGTGATGAACAGTGTATTCAAGAACACATTAAAGTTATATAATTACTGTAACCAATAAAGTTCTATAACGTATTTCGGGCATTTCCAATATTAAGCTTCAATAATATTAGTATTAGGGTTCAATAGAACCCCTATTTATCTAACACCCAGGAACTATTTCCGTGTATTCCAAAATTTGGTCAATTTGAAGGGGTCTCGGCCTAATCTCCCTCGAATTATCAAGACTCTACGCTATATGTATATATACTAATAATGGAATACAAGAAAACAATGTAAAACAGGAGTACATCCGTTCATTCTGCAGTGCATAAGATCGCAGTTTCGACGTTACGCTAGAATCTCATCTAGCATTGACGAGGTGAACCGAACAACAGTTGAAGAGCGAGTCCACCAGTTGATATCTGCCTTTAGAAATACTATTACAAGTAACAATTGTTTAGACTCGACGCCTATATCATGAATAAACATTGTAGTTTATGCAGGATCTGGTAAGGGTCACCTGTCTCTTCAAGATTAGTCAAGAGATTACTTTGAGGTATGGAGAGTATGGGAACAGTACCGTAAATTTGCAGATTTTGCAATGGGAAGTACACCTTAAGAAACCCATGCTGGAACGTACGAGAAGGGGTGAATTTCCTGAAAGCCTAAGTGGTATGTAAGAGAACTCACGATTTGAAAAAAATATTTATAGGAACAGCTGATTGGTGCAAATTTTCAAAAAATACTAAACTGGCGCTAAAAGAAAGGAAAGGCTCAAGGGGTAAACATGTAATGAAGTAAGCGTCGTAAGGTTGCAAGGAAATGGGGTTGTAAAGGGGTGCGTTGCATGGATAAAGAAAGCATATATTTATGTAGTTTTATTCAATAATTAAAAAAATAATAATTGTGAGTAATTAAACAATTTGAAATACCACAATGGTGGTGACGTGACTGGAGGATACAGAGCGATGTCAAGAAATACCACAATGGCGGTGACGTGACTAGGGAATACAGAACGATGTCAAGAAATACCACAATGGCGGTGACGTGACTGGGGAATACAGACCGATGTCAAGAAATACCACAATGGCGGTGACGTGACTGGGGAATACAGACCGATGTCAAGAAATACCACAATGGCGGTGACGTGACTGGGGAATACAGACCGATGTCAAGAAATACCACAATGGCGGTGACGTGAATGGGGAATACAGACCGATGTCAAGACGTACCACAATAGCGGTGACGTGACTGGGGGATACAGACCGATGTCAAGAAATACCACAATGGCGGTGACGTGACTGGGGAATACACAGCGATGTCAAGAAATACCACAATGGCGGTGACGTGACTGGGGAATACAGACCTATGTCAAGAAATACCACAATGGCGGTGACGTGACTGGGGAATACAGACCGATTTCAAGAAATACCACAATGTTGCTGACGTGACTGGGGAATACAGACCGATGTCAATAAATACCACAATGGCGGTGATGTGACTGGGGAATACAGAGCGATGTCAAGAAATACCACAATGGCCGTGACGTGACTGGGGAATACAGAGCGATGTCAAGAAATACCACAATGGCGGTGACGTGACTGGGGGTTACAGAGCGATGTCAAGAAATACCACAATGGCGGTGACGTGACTGGGGGTTACAGAGCGATGTCAAGAAATACCACAATGGCGGTGACGTGACTGGGGAATACAGAGCGATGTCAAGAAATAACACAATGGTGGTGACGTGACTGGGGGATACAGACCGATGTCAAGAAATACCACAATGGCGGTTACGTGACTGGGGAATACACAGCGTTGTCAAGAAATACCACAATGGCGGTAACGTGACTGGGGAATACAGACCTATGTCAAGAAATACCACAATGGCGGTGACGTGACTGGGGAATACAGATCGATGTCAAGAAATACCACAATGGCGGTGACGTGAATGGGGAATACAGATCGATGTCAAGAAATATCACAATGGCGGTGACGTGACTGGGGGATACAGACCGATGTCAAGAAATACCACAATGGCGGTGACGTGACTGGGGAATACAGATCGATGTCAAGAAATATCACAATGGCGGTGACGTGACTGGGGGATACAGACCGATGTCAAGAAATACCACAATGGCGGTGACGTGACTGGGGAATACAGATCGATGTCAAGAAATACCACAATGGCGGTGACGTGACTGGGGGATACAGACCGATGTCAAGAAATACCACAATGGCGGTGACGTGACTGGGGGATACAGACCGATGTCAAGAAATACCACAATGGCGGTGACGTGACTGGGGGATACAGACCGATGTCAAGAAATACCACAATGGCGGTGACGTGAATGGGGAATACAGATCGATGTCAAGAAATATCACAATGGCGGTGACGTGACTGGGGGATACAGACCGATGTCAAGAAATACCACAATGGCGGTGACGTGACTGGGGGATACAGACCGATGTCAAGAAATACCACAATGGCGGTGACGTGACTGGGGGATACAGACCGATGTCAAGAAATACCACAATGGCGGTGACGGGACTAGGGAATACACAGCGATGTCAAGAAATACCACAATGGCAATGACGTGACTGTGGAATACAGACCGATGTCAAGAAATACCACAATGGCGGTGACGTGACTGGGGGATACAGACCGATGTCAAGAAATACCACAATGGCGGTGACGGGACTAGGGAATACACAGCGATGTCAAGAAATACCACAATGGCGATGACGTGACTGTGGAATACAGACCGATGTCAAGAAATATCACAATGGCGGTGACGTGACTGGGAAATACAGACCTATGTGACGAAGACAGCTAGAGATATTAAAGTTTTTATAATTGTGAGTTGTATATATTTTTTCTGTTTATTCAAAATTTATTTCAACAGTATACTTATTCTACGAGATTAGGACACACCAATTACTTCTTACATATATATATATATATATATATATTAGGATTGTTTTTGAAGTGGTTTCAAGCAAACACGAGTTCTAACCCAAATAAAATGAAGGATAGTCTATACCTACTTGACCTACATTACGTATTATTTGCTTCTATTCCAGATTGGATAAACCTGTCAACCCTTACAATCAGATATGGAAACGATATTTCTCATGTATTTTCACTTGTACAATGATAACTGTCATATGCTGGAATCTTCTTTTAGTAGTTCCCACAACGATTCATTACATTAGACACAAATTAGTTGCTTGCTGGTTTTATAATTTATGAAAACATTTCTGTTTCCAATCACACTTGCTAGTGCACTGATCCGTCAGTGTAATTAGTGACACTTTATCGATAATCGACAACGTTTCAATACATTAGACACAAATTAGTTGCTTGCTGGTTTTATAATTTATGAAAACATTTCTGTTTCCAATCACACTTGCTAGTGCACTGATCCGTCAGTGTAATTAGTGACACTTTATCGATAATAGACAACGTTTCAATACATTAGACACAAATTAATTGCTTGCTGGTTTTATAATTTATGAAAACATTTCTGTTTCCAATCACACTTGCTAGTGCACTGATCCGTCAGTGTAATTAGTGACACTTTATCGATAATAGACAACGTTTCAATAGATTAGACACAAATTAATTGCTTGCTGGTTTTATAATTTATGAAAACATTTCTGTTTCCAATCACACTTGCTAGTGCACTGATCCGTCAGTGTAATTAGTGACACTTTATCGATAATAGACAACGTTTCAATACATTAGACACAAATTAATTGCTTGCTGGTTTTATAATTTATGAAAACATTTCTGTTTCCAATCACACTTGCTAGTGCTCTGATCCGTCAGTGTAATTAGTGACACTTTATCGATAATAGACAACGTTTCAATACATTAGACACAAATTAATTGCTTGCTGGTTTTATAATTTATGAAAACATTTCTGTTTCCAATCACACTTGCTAGTGCACTGATCCGTCAGTGTAATTAGTGACACTTTATCGATAATCGACAACGTATCAATACATTAGACACAAATTAGTTGCTTGCTGGTTTTATAATTTATGAAAACATTTCTGTTTCCAATCACACTTGCTAGTGCACTGATCCGTCAGTGTAATTAGTGACACTTTATCGATAATCGACAACGTTTCAATACATTAGACACAAATTAGTTGCTTGCTGGTTTTATAATTTATGAAAACATTTCTGTTTCCAATCACACTTGCTAGTGCACTGATCCGTCAGTGTAATTAGTGACTCTTTATCGATAATCGACAACGTTTCAATACATTAGACACAAATTAGTTGCTTGCTGGTTTTATAATTTATGAAAACATTTCTGTTTCCAATCACACTTGCTAGTGCACTGATCCGTCAGTGTAATTAGTGACACTTTATCGATAATCGACAACGTTTCAATACATTAGACACAAATTAGTTGCTTGCTGGTTTTATAATTTATGAAAACATTTCTGTTTCCAATCACACTTGCTAGTGCACTGATCCGTCAGTGTAATTAGTGACACTTTATCGATAATAGACAACGTTTCAATACATTAGACACAAATTAATTGCTTGCTGGTTTTATAATTTATGAAAACATTTCTGTTTCCAATCACACTTGCTAGTGCACTGATCCGTCAGTGTAATTAGTGACACTTTATCGATAATCGACAACGTTTCAATACATTAGACACAAATTAGTTGCTTGCTGGTTTTATAATTTATGAAAACATTTCTGTTTCCAATCACACTTGTTAGTGCACTGATCCGTCAGTGTAATTAGTGACACTTTATCGATAATCGACAACGTTTCAATACATTAGACACAAATTAGTTGCTTGCTGGATTTATAATTTATGAAAACATTTCTGTTTCCAATCACACTTGTTAGTGCACTGATCCGTCAGTGTAATTAGTGACACTTTATCGATAATCGACAACGTTTCAATACATTAGACACAAATTAGTTGCTTGCTGGTTTTATAATTTATGAAAACATTTCTGTTTCCAATCACACTTGCTAGTGCACTGATCCGTCAGTGTAATTAGTGACACTTTATCGATAATCGACAACGTTTCAATACATTAGACACAAATTAGTTGCTTGCTGGTTTTATAATTTATGAAAACATTTCTGTTTCCAATCACACTTGCTAGTGCACTGATCCGTCAGTGTAATTAGTGACACTTTATCGATAATCGACAACGTTTCAATACATTAGACACAAATTAGTTGCTTGCTGGTTTTATAATTTATGGAAACATTTCTGTTTCCAATCACACTTGCTAGTGCACTGATCCGTCAGTGTAATTAGTGACACTTTATCGATAATCGACAACGTTTCAATACATTAGACACAAATTAATTGCTTGCTGGTTTTATAATTTATGAAAACATTTCTGTTTCCAGTCACACTTGCTAGTGCACTGATCCGTCAGTGTAATTAGTGACACGTAATCGATAATCGACAACGTTTCAATACATTAGACACAAATTAGTTGCTTGCTGGTTTTATAATTTATGAAAACATTTCTGTTTCCAGTCACACTTGCTAGTGCACTGATCCGTCAGTGTAATTAGTGACACGTAATCGATAATCGACAACGTTTCAATACATTAGACACAAATTAGTTGCTTGCTGGTTTTATAATTTATGAAAACATTTCTGTTTCCAATCACACTTGCTAGTGCACTGATCCGTCAGTGTAATTAGTGACACTTTATCGATCATCAACAACGTTTCAATACATTAGACACAAATTAATTGCTTGCTGGTTTTATAATTTATGAAAACATTTCTGTTTCCAATCACACTTGCTAGTGCACTGATCCGTCAGTGTAATTAGTGACACGTAATCGATAATCGACAACGTTTCAATACATTAGACACAAATTAGTTGCTTGCTGGTTTTATAATTTATGAAAACATTTCTGTTTCCAATCACACTTGCTAGTGCACTGATCCGTCAGTGTAATTAGTGACACTTTATCGATAATCGACAACGTTTCAATACATTAGACACAAATTAGTTGCTTGCTGGTTTTATAATTTATGAAAACATTTCTGTTTCCAATCACACTTGCTAGTGCACTGATCCGTCAGTGTAATTAGTGACACTTTATCGATAATAGACAACGTTTCAATACATTAGACACAAATTAATTGCTTGCTGGTTTTATAATTTATGAAAACATTTCTGTTTCCAATCACACTTGCTAGTGCACTGATCCGTCAGTGTAATTAGTGACACTTTATCGATAATAGACAACGTTTCAATACATTAGACACAAATTAATTGCTTGCTGGTTTTATAATTTATGAAAACATTTCTGTTTCCAATCACACTTGCTAGTGCACTGATCCGTCAGTGTAATTAGTGACACTTTATCGATAATAGACAACGTTTCAATACATTAGACACAAATTAATTGCTTGCTGGTTTTATAATTTATGAAAACATTTCTGTTTCCAATCACACTTGCTAGTGCTCTGATCCGTCAGTGTAATTAGTGACACTTTATCGATAATAGACAACGTTTCAATACATTAGACACAAATTAATTGCTTGCTGGTTTTATAATTTATGAAAACATTTCTGTTTCCAATCACACTTGCTAGTGCACTGATCCGTCAGTGTAATTAGTGACACTTTATCGATAATCGACAACGTATCAATACATTAGACACAAATTAGTTGCTTGCTGGTTTTATAATTTATGAAAACATTTCTGTTTCCAATCACACTTGCTAGTGCACTGATCCGTCAGTGTAATTAGTGACACTTTATCGATAATCGACAACGTTTCAATACATTAGACACAAATTAGTTGCTTGCTGGTTTTATAATTTATGAAAACATTTCTGTTTCCAATCACACTTGTTAGTGCACTGATCCGTCAGTGTAATTAGTGACACTTTATCGATAATCGACAACGTTTCAATACATTAGACACAAATTAGTTGCTTGCTGGATTTATAATTTATGAAAACATTTCTGTTTCCAATCACACTTGTTAGTGCACTGATCCGTCAGTGTAATTAGTGACACTTTATCGATAATCGACAACGTTTCAATACATTAGACACAAATTAGTTGCTTGCTGGTTTTATAATTTATGAAAACATTTCTGTTTCCAATCACACTTGCTAGTGCACTGATCCGTCAGTGTAATTAGTGACACTTTATCGATAATCGACAACGTTTCAATACATTAGACACAAATTAGTTGCTTGCTGGTTTTATAATTTATGAAAACATTTCTGTTTCCAATCACACTTGCTAGTGCACTGATCCGTCAGTGTAATTAGTGACACTTTATCGATAATCGACAACGTTTCAATACATTAGACACAAATTAGTTGCTTGCTGGTTTTATAATTTATGGAAACATTTCTGTTTCCAATCACACTTGCTAGTGCACTGATCCGTCAGTGTAATTAGTGACACTTTATCGATAATCGACAACGTTTCAATACATTAGACACAAATTAATTGCTTGCTGGTTTTATAATTTATGAAAACATTTCTGTTTCCAGTCACACTTGCTAGTGCACTGATCCGTCAGTGTAATTAGTGACACGTAATCGATAATCGACAACGTTTCAATACATTAGACACAAATTAGTTGCTTGCTGGTTTTATAATTTATGAAAACATTTCTGTTTCCAGTCACACTTGCTAGTGCACTGATCCGTCAGTGTAATTAGTGACACGTAATCGATAATCGACAACGTTTCAATACATTAGACACAAATTAGTTGCTTGCTGGTTTTATAATTTATGAAAACATTTCTGTTTCCAATCACACTTGCTAGTGCACTGATCCGTCAGTGTAATTAGTGACACTTTATCGATCATCAACAACGTTTCAATACATTAGACACAAATTACTTGCTTGCTGGTTTTATAATTTATGAAAACATTTCTGTTTCCAATCACACTTGCTAGTGCACTGATCCGTCAGTGTAATTAGTGACACTTTATCGATAATCGACAACGTTTCAATACATTAGACACAAATTAGTTGCTTGCTGGTTTTATAATTTATGAAAACATTTCTGTTTCCAATCACACTTGTTAGTGCACTGATCCGTCAGTGTAATTAGTGACACTTTATCGATAATCGACAACGTTTCAATACATTAGACACAAATTAGTTGCTTGCTGGTTTTATAATTTATGAAAACATTTCTGTTTCCAATCACACTTGCTAGTGCACTGATCCGTCAGTGTAATTAGTGACACTTTATCGATAATCGACAACGTTTCAATACATTAGACACAAATTAGTTGCTTGCTGGTTTTATAATTTATGAAAACATTTCTGTTTCCAATCACACTTGCTAGTGCACTGATCCGTCAGTGTAATTAGTGACACGTAATCGATAATCGACAACGTTTCAATACATTAGACACAAATTAGTTGCTTGCTGGTTTTATAATTTATGAAAACATTTCTGTTTCCAATCACACTTGCTAGTGCACTGATCCGTCAGTGTAATTAGTGACACTTTATCGATAATCGACAACGTTTCAATACATTAGACACAAATTAGTTGCTTGCTGGTTTTATAATTTATGAAAACATTTCTGTTTCCAATCACACTTGCTAGTGCACTGATCCGTCAGTGTAATTAGTGACACTTTATCGATAATCGACAACGTTTCAATACATTAGACACAAATTAGTTGCTTGCTGGTTTTATAATTTATGAAAACATTTCTGTTTCCAATCACACTTGCTAGTGCACTGATCCGTCAGTGTAATTAGTGACACTTTATCGATAATCGACAACGTTTCAATACATTAGACACAAATTAGTTGCTTGCTGGTTTTATAATTTATGAAAACATTTCTGTTTCCAATCACACTTGCTAGTGCACTGATCCGTCAGTGTAATTAGTGACACTTTATCGATAATCGACAACGTTTCAATACATTTGACACAAATTAGTTGCTTGCTGGTTTTATAATTTATGAAAACATTTCTGTTTCCAATCACACTTGCTAGTGCACTGATCCGTCAGTGTAATTAGTGACACTTTATCGATAATCGACAACGTTTCAATACATTAGACACAAATTAGTTGCTTGCTGGTTTTATAATTTATGAAAACATTTCTGTTTCCAATCACACTTGCTAGTGCACTGATCCGTCAGTGTAATTAGTGACACGTAATCGATAATCGACAACGTTTCAATACATTAGACACAAATTAGTTGCTTGCTGGTTTTATAATTTATGAAAACATTTCTGTTTCCAATCACACTTGCTAGTGCACTGATCCGTCAGTGTAATTAGTGACACTCTATCGATAATCGACAACGTTTCAATACATTAGACACAAATTAGTTGCTTGCTGCTTTTATAATTTATGAAAACATTTCTGTTTCCAATCACACTTGCTAGTGCACTGATCCGTCAGTGTAATTAGTGACACGTAATCGATAATCGACAACGTTTCAATACATTAGACACAAATTAATTGCTTGCTGGTTTTATAATTTATGAAAACATTTCTGTTTCCAGTCACACTTGCTAGTGCACTGATCCGTCAGTGTAATTAGTGACACGTAATCGATAATCGACAACGTTTCAATACATTAGACACAAATTAGTTGCTTGCTGGTTTTATAATTTATGAAAACATTTCTGTTTCCAGTCACACTTGCTAGTGCACTGATCCGTCAGAGTAATTAGTGACACGTAATCGATAATCGACAACGTTTCAATACATTAGACACAAATTAGTTGCTTGCTGGTTTTATAATTTATGAAAACATTTCTGTTTCCAATCACACTTGCTAGTGCACTGATCCGTCAGTGTAATTAGTGACACTTTATCGATCATCAACAACGTTTCAATACATTAGACACAAATTAATTGCTTGCTGGTTTTATAATTTATGAAAACATTTCTGTTTCCAATCACACTTGCTAGTGCACTGATCCGTCAGTGTAATTAGTGACACTTTATCGATAATCGACAACGTTTCAATACATTAGACACAAATTAGTTGCTTGCTGGTTTTATAATTTATGAAAACATTTCTGTTTCCAATCACACTTGCTAGTGCACTGATCCGTCAGTGTAATTAGTGACACTTTATCGATAATCGACAACGTTTCAATACATTAGACACAAATTAGTTGCTTGCTGGTTTTATAATTTATGAAAACATTTCTGTTTCCAATCACACTTGCTAGTGCACTGATCCGTCAGTGTAATTAGTGACACGTAATCGATAATCGACAACGTTTCAATACATTAGACACAAATTAGTTGCTTGCTGGTTTTATAATTTATGAAAACATTTCTGTTTCCAATCACACTTGCTAGTGCACTGATCCGTCAGTGTAATTAGTGACACTTTATCGATAATCGACAACGTTTCAATACATTAGACACAAATTAGTTGCTTGCTGGTTTTATAATTTATGAAAACATTTCTGTTTCCAATCACACTTGCTAGTGCACTGATCCGTCAGTGTAATTAGTGACACTTTATCGATAATCGACAACGTTTCAATATATTAGACACAAATTAGTTGCTTGCTGCTTTTATAATTTATGAAAACATTTCTGTTTCCAATCACACTTGTTAGTGCACTGATCCGTCAGTGTAATTAGTGACACTTTATCGATAATCGACAACGTTTCAATACATTAGACACAAATTAGTTGCTTGCTGGTTTTATAATTTATGAAAACATTTCTGTTTCCAATCACACTTGCTAGTGCACTGATCCGTCAGTGTAATTAGTGACACTTTATCGATAATCGACAACGTTTCAATACATTAGACACAAATTAGTTGCTTGCTGGTTTTATAATTTATGAAAACATTTCTGTTTCCAATCACACTTGCTAGTGCACTGATCCGTCAGTGTAATTAGTGACACTTTATCGATAATCGACAACGTTTCAATACATTAGACACAAATTAGTTGCTTGCTGGTTTTATAATTAATGAAAACATTTCTGTTTCCAATCACACTTGCTAGTGCACTGATCCGTCAGTGTAATTAGTGACACGTAATCGATAATCGACAACGTTTCAATACATTAGACACAAATTAGTTGCTTGCTGGTTTTATAATTTATGAAAACATTTCTGTTTCCAATCACACTTGCTAGTGCACTGATCCGTCAGTGTAATTAGTGACACTTTATCGATAATCGACAACGTTTCAATACATTAGACACAAATTAGTTGCTTGCTGGTTTTATAATTTATGAAAACATTTCTGTTTCCAATCACACTTGCTAGTGCACTGATCCGTCAGTGTAATTAGTGACACGTAATCGATAATCGACAACGTTTCAATACATTAGACACAAATTAATTGCTTGCTGGTTTTATAATTTATGAAAACATTTCTGTTTCCAATCACACTTGCTAGTGCACTGATCCGTCAGTGTAATTAGTGACACTTTATCGATAATCGACAACGTTTCAATACATTAGACACAAATTAATTGCTTGCTGGTTTTATAATTTATGAAAACATTTCTGTTTCCAATCACACTTGCTAGTGCACTGATCCGTCAGTGTAATTAGTGACGCGTAATCGATAATCGACAACGTTTCAATACATTAGACACAAATTAGTTGCTTGCTGGTTTTATAATTTATGAAAACATTTCTGTTTCCAATCACACTTGCTAGTGCACTGATCCGTCAGTGTAATTAGTGACACTTTATCGATAATCGACAACGTTTCAATACATTAGACACAAATTAGTTGCTTGCTGGTTTTATAATTTATGAAAACATTTCTGTTTCCAATCACACTTGCTAGTGCACTGATCCGTCAGTGTAATTAGTGACACTTTATCGATAATCGACAACGTTTCAATACATTAGACACAAATTAGTTGCTTGCTGGTTTTATAATTTATGAAAACATTTCTGTTTCCAATCACACTTGCTAGTGCACTGATCCGTCAGTGTAATTAGTGACTCTTTATCGATAATCGACAACGTTTCAATACATTAGACACAAATTAGTTGCTTGCTGGTTTTATAATTTATGAAAACATTTCTGTTTCCAATCACACTTGCTAGTGCACTGATCCGTCAGTGTAATTAGTGACACTTTATCGATAATCGACAACGTTTCAATACATTAGACACAAATTAGTTGCTTGCTGGTTTTATAATTTATGAAAACATTTCTGTTTCCAATCACACTTGCTAGTGCACTGATCCGTCAGTGTAATTAGTGACACTTTATCGATAATAGACAACGTTTCAATACATTAGACACAAATTAATTGCTTGCTGGTTTTATAATTTATGAAAACATTTCTGTTTCCAATCACACTTGCTAGTGCACTGATCCGTCAGTGTAATTAGTGACACTTTATCGATAATCGACAACGTTTCAATACATTAGACACAAATTAGTTGCTTGCTGGTTTTATAATTTATGAAAACATTTGTTTCCAATCACACTTGTTAGTGCACTGATCCGTCAGTGTAATTAGTGACACTTTATCGATAATCGACAACGTTTCAATACATTAGACACAAATTAGTTGCTTGCTGGTTTTATAATTTATGAAAACATTTCTGTTTCCAATCACACTTGCTAGTGCACTGATCCGTCAGTGTAATTAGTGACACTTTATCGATAATCGACAACGTTTCAATACATTAGACACAAATTAGTTGCTTGTTGGTTTTATAATTTATGAAAACATTTCTGTTTCCAATCACACTTGCTAGTGCACTGATCCGTCAGTGTAATTAGTGACACGTAATCGATAATCGACAACGTTTCAATACATTAGACACAAATTAATTGCTTGCTGGTTTTATAATTTATTAAAACATTTCTGTTTCCAATCACACTTGCTAGTGCACTGATCCGTCAGTGTAATTAGTGACACGTAATCGATAATCGACAACGTTTCAATACATTAGACACAAATTAATTGCTTGCTGGTTTTATAATTTATGAAAACATTTCTGTTTCCAATCACACTTGCTAGTGCACTGATCCGTCAGTGTAATTAGTGACACGTAATCGATAATCGACAACGTTTCAATACATTAGACACAAATTAATTGCTTGCTGGTTTTAGAATTTATGAAAACATTTCTGTTTCCAATCACACTTGCTAGTGCACTGATCCGTCAGTGTAATTAGTGACACGTAATCGATAATCGACAACGTTTCAATACATTAGACACAAATTAATTGCTTGCTGGTTTTATAATTTATTAAAACATTTCTGTTTCCAATCACACTTGCTAGTGCACTGATCCGTCAGTGTAATTAGTGACACGTAATCGATAATCGACAACGTTTCACGGTAGTCATGGAAAATAAAATGTTGCTTTGAGTTTAGATCGATTCTAATGCAAATATGAACATCAGTTAAAATGATCTAGACCTTGCTAGATAAGACAAAGTGATGAAATCCTCAAACATTCTAAGATTTGATTAATTCAGTCAAACATACATCAAGTTATCCATAAGTCAAGGGAACCCTTAGTACACACAAGTTATATTTATTCTTAAAATCTTTGTGAAGAGGTTACCGGAAACCAATGACGATGAAAGGTGGCATCTATCAGTAAATGCCTATCATGGTATCTTCAGAAGGTCGAAATGGCTCTGAAGTTCCACGAAGACTGGGGGAGACGTGCATTGATCGTGCTTATCCTCTGATACTTCGTGAAGGGATGAAGGTAGTGCCTCGCGTATAGAATGGACACAGTTGCTATGCGTGACTTTTCACGTCATTGTTTTGGTGGATTTGGAGCTAAACGCGTCACTAACTTCCGCTAAGTACTTTTAAAGGTTGCCTTTTAACAGTGTATAGTATATACTTGGGTTTATAGAGTAGGTGGTTTTACAGTTACTACTTCCTTCTGAAAAATCTAATTTGTATAGATTTATGAAAAGAAATACTTCCACGAAGAGATTTTTTCCAAAGATTAAAGTTTACACATTCCATTTGTTTAAATCTTCATATTGAACCCATAAGTAAAGACCTTCCTTTATAGGAAATTATATTGTGTCATATATATATATAGCTTTGCAACACTGTTTTCTTGTATTCACTTATCACTTTCACTATGTGAGTCTACTACAAACCCCGGTCAGTGATGCTTGATGATGTAGATACTACCAATCTTTGAAAGTTAACTCGCATAAATACCAAGTAAGATTCTTGTTTAAGTACATATAGTGAAAGTGATATATATATATATATATATATATATATATATACAAACTCACACACACAGCCACTCACACACTCATAAATACACACACTCACCACATACAAACACAAATCTATTTTGATATTCGTATATACTATTTTGAAGATATTTTTTGCTTATTTCTTAGGCACTCTTTTCTCTTTTTAATATTTTGATGTAACCGCTAAACCTTAACCAAACCTTTAAACACACGGCATTATAACGGCTGCACATTGACCGGTTTATGTGACAAACACGCTTTAAACGGTTCAATACATAAATTTAGATTAATATGGCGATTTATTTTCCACTTCACATTAAATGTGTTTGCCCTCGATACACACACATAAACCTGTTTTGAGTAATATCTTCACTACTTATCATAACCACATATTTCATCTCTTATAACGTTGATTAATCATTTTGATTATTACATGTAAACAAAAATTATGTAGTTTAGGTAATTAAGTGTTTCGAAATTAAATACGTTTGGTTCGATTACGCTTCGTTTGTTTATACGTTTATTTTGTTTCCTTCGTATAAATTATTTGGTTTTTCATCTGGTAATACATAAAACATAAAAATGTTATGCTTTGATATGTATTACGACTTTTGGATGTATTTGTAGCTAGGAACTAAAAACATATATTGGTATAATCCTTGACTAGTTATAATTGTTAAGTGTAGCCATAAATATGACACGAATTAATTGTAACGACATGGTTTCATAAATTAGAATTGTTTTCACAGACCCATACAGATATTATACACATATAATTGATAAGACACGTGATTTTGATAATTCAAGTTTTCTTATGTATCATCTATTTTTTTATTTCACCTGTAAATAAAGTGTTTATATTTCTACTTCGTACGTATAATGAAGTTCATTCCTGTTATATTCTTGTGATAAAATCAATTAACAAGTAATATAACCAAAATGTTTTAACGTCAATTCCTAGTCAGGCCAAGACAGAAAAATGTTATTTTTTTAAAATAATTACAATATATAAATAAAGGAACATAATACATGTGTTAAAACAGCTGTTCTACCACATAACCTACAACATAAAATCAGCTGTTTTTTTATTGAATTTAATTAATGAATTAATATCTGAAAACTGTATTGGCATCAAGTGATATCTACTACAAGTTTTAAAAATGTATTTGGTATTGAATGGGTGAACAAATAGTATTTTAATAACGACTGAAATTTTGAACAAGATATAGAAAGAGTGTGAACTAATACACGGAATTGAAAAAGAGCGACGATTGAAAAATGTAATAATACAAAGTTTCTTATTCTCTTGTGGAGTTTGTAGGCTTCGTTTATTAATTAAACACAATAAAGCCCCACAACTCAAACAAAATTAGTTTATGACCAAACCAACAACTTAGTATGTACATTTGAGCTACCACGTAACCGCATTAAGGACTACTTTAGTAACTGAAATGTACTTAAGGTGTTACGTTACTTAATAAACTAATTTTATTGAGTTATAGGGTTTTATTGGTTTTTCCCAGAGAAGATTTTATCTGAAGAGCATAAATCCGTATTTCATGACTTAGTAATGCCCAATGAAATTATATATATAATTAAAAGAACTATATTTCCCTCGTAAAACATAACACGCGAAAATCGGCCAAAGTGAAACATTTTTCAAAAAAAGCATGCTTATAAAAAAGAAGACTTCATTGTTGGAAACTGTTACTACTGATAGGCTATATGGGAATAGTTACATAATTATGAAGGTAATATTTTTGTGAAACACAAAACAAAAATGTATTTAGTTTGAGTAGTACACGAACATCCTAACTAGAGCTACTGTACTAGCCGACCTACTTTTGGAGGACAACTTTATTTTATTTCCGCTTAATTTCTTCCCATAGGGACTTAATATAGGCTGTAATACGGGTGTAGTCAGAAATCGCAATAGGGAGTTAGCATCATTGTATAACGTTATAACTTTATTCCTGATTAAAATCTTGCATTATTACTGTCGAGCAATGTTGCTACATGAGCACACTCTGTCGAGTGCAGACGGAAATACAGTCCAATCCCGGTAATCCGAAACTCCCTCTTATCCGAAACTCTTCTATAAAATTTGTGTCATTAAAATCCTAAATTTAATGTTCCTCTTAAGTAGTTGAAACAACTTTCTTATAATGAAAGAATACGTTTTTTGTTTTTTAAGAAAACCCGCTGTTTTATTCTTTTATTAACCACGCTCTGCTACTATCATCAAGCACACACCCCTGTAGGAGGACTTTAATAAACAGAGTTTATTATTATTTTTAAAAAAAGAATTTAGAGTAATACCCTTGGTTTGCCGGTAATATAAACAAGATCGTTACAACCCCAACAAGGAAAAGTTTAAAGCCAGTGATCATTGTCTTGGCCATTTCAAAAAGACATTCAATTCGGTGGCTTTCTATCACGGGGGAAAAATTGTCTAATAATCCGGATGCTGTAGAACCTTTACGTCAACAACTTCTGGAAAACGTTAGTGAATAAAATTTAAGTTCTGATCAAGTTCACAGTGCTGTTGAAAGTGAAGCTTTGGAAGCTTTAGTTTAAAAGTACGACAACTGTGCACCAGGGCGAAAAATTAGCAAGGATCGATTCATATTTATGTCATATAATATCATATAATGCCATAATGTATAATATAATACCATATAGGCATATATGTAGCTATAATCCGATAAACCCGTTAATCCGATAATCCCGGTAATCCGAGAATCGGGTAATACGAAATTATCGTACATTTATTATTTCGGATTATAGGGATTGCATTGTATTCTAAATTAATTACGGATTTATACAACTAATGATATTAGTAAAATAGTTCCGCAATTTATTTGTCAAGAAACCCAAACATTTTACCAGGAAATATTAGTGGGTAGCCAATTTCCCGCGTTTCGAAGACGGTAAATAAGCTACAGATATTTATATATCGCGCTATCTATTGCGGATTGCAGTATGGTGTTACAGCTTTCCGATAAGTCTGTCAGGAACCGATATTTTATGTAATCCAGGTTAAACTTATACAGACCTGGTAATAGAAATAAAATACGACTGCTTTGCGAGTCAAGTATATTTTATTCTATTACATCGTCGTCTCGATAACTAGATAGTTATCATCATCAGCAAGAAATATATGATATTCTAGTTGCCGAAACGTGTATACTCAACTCTCAAAATCGATATCTTTTATCTATATTAACAGTATTTAACTGATATTGTTATTTCGAAGTAGCTTCCAAACTATTTAGGAATTTGTACTGTTTGCAATAACTTTATAATGCATCGCTATTGACATGTACCTTTTCTAAATTTCTTGTCAAACGTGACACTAAATAGAGCTCAATAAATAGCCACCTCACAACGTTAAACTGTAAGATATTAAATTCCAGTATTGTAAACATTATTTTTTTTTTACCAAACACAAATTTATACTTTTATAAAATTTGTTTATTCAGTAAATACGCGTTCCATAATACATTTATCTTAAACCGCATTAAAACGAGCAAAATGTATTGAAACAACCTCGCACATAACTATACTTTTTAGTATACTCATCTAAATCACTGTTAGGAATATTTTTATATACTCAAGTACATTTTTATACCTCTCCTAAAATTACAAAAATTTCCGTTTATAACGCGTTTCGAAATAACTCCATTTTCAAAACTTAAATAATACTTCAGTCAACAGTAGAAAATTTGTAATTTCACGAAATGCAGAAATATGTACTCGAATATTGTCCCATAACTAGTTTGAAACGTTTACATTATAGTAGTATAATTGTTCCTAGAAGTGGTATTTTATTGTTTATTTGCTCAAACTACAAGTTTCTTGATTTATTTTATTTAGAGAAGATATCTAAGCTGTTATCAGTGGATAGTTATTGATGTGCTTAGTAAGGCGTTAGAATAAGTCGATGTATGTAAAACGATTGTAGTCGTGTATTATGCGTCGGTGTGTGAGGCGGCGTTACTCTGTGATCAATAATCACAAGGATATGACGTAAAGAAGTTGCAAAATCTATGACACACAAGAGGATTGTGACTTTAGAATACAAGCATATTCAAAGAAGCTAACACACAACATTAGGTTGTGGGACTCGGAGGGCGATGAAAACTTTTATAGTCACGTCTACAGATATGTTGATTTGAGAAAAACATTTAAACTCGCGTATTAAGAAATTAACTAAAAATTTGTTATATTTAAAAGAAAAACAAAATATCACAGAATTGTTACATTTACCACTTATAACTGCAAATAGAAAAAATATAACTAATTAGAACTAGTTTTGCAAAATCTTTAACAAAACTCACCAAATTATGAATTTGTATATTTTTTATTTAATTTTTCCATCTTTATTTGAAGATTGTATTTAATAAAGACTAATATTTATTGTTGTAATAATAAAATAATGTAGGTAACAAAAACCAATTATTCAATGATTACTGAATACTTATTTTCTTAGCAAATTCATTTTAAATCAGTTTTTTAAAAGTATAAGTTGCGCTTAAGGAAGTTTACATTTCAAAAACTAGACTAAAATTGCATAACTTATTTTTATCGTTATATTAAACTATTTATATTGAGATTCTTCAAGTTTTAAATAAACCAATATTTTAATTAACTGATTAAACCTATTTAATACTAACATTTTTCCTTAGCGATGTTTAATAAATAAAGTTACACGACCTACGTGTAAAACAGCTGTTCTATAGTATAACCTATAACACAAAATCAGCTGTTGCATGAACATTCGTTTCACTTTGAGGTGACTCATAGTTAAACTTCAGTGAAATCATACTGTTGCGAAATTGTATGTTTATGTCAATCCAACAAGTTTTTTTAAGCATCGCCATAGGCGTTTTCCCTTCAAAAACATTTTCCCCTTTCTTAAATAAAATATACTAACAAAAATAAAACCACTAAAACTCTAATTTCTTGATATTGTGAAACACAATAATATAATTTTGAGAGATAATTGGGCATATATATATATATTTACGATTAAATAATCTACACTAATTACAGGAATAATTTTTTGAATAATACACTCAAAGCTTTTCGTTGGTTGACATTACCAACATCCTTAGGAGTTACAATACTAAGAATGACAAAAGAACTGTCTAACAATTTTTAATTAACAAACCAATCAATAAACACAAAATATAAAACAAAATACAATATAAAAGCAAGGAAAAAACATAACCTAAACACACCACTTATACACAAACAAACCTTGTAAGGCAAATATACGTAGAATATCAAATATGTTTTCCTGTTAGAATTATTTTTAGGATTATATAATATACACAGGATTAATTTATTGAATAACACACTCAATGCATTATTATCATTCTTAGTCATTCTTTTGTCATTCTTAGTATTTTAATTCCTGAGGATGTTGGTAATGTCAACCAACGAAAAGCTTTGAGTGTATTATTCAATAAATTATTCCTGTAATTAGTGTATATTATTTAATCTTAAAAATAATTCTAACAGGAAAACATATTTGATGTTCTACATACACACACACACACACACACATATATATATATATATATATATATATATATATATATATATATATATATATATATAAATATATATATATAAATATATATATATATATATATATATATATATATATATATATATATATATATATATATACGCGATTGTATTTTTCATTCCTGATGATGTTGGTACTGTTTACCAACGAAAAGCTTTGAAAATAAATAAATAATATTCTTGTATTTGAATAACCTATGTTTAAATATATACATATAATTTCAATTCCTATGACAAGCATTAAAGAAAATATTAAGAAACAATTCAGCAATTTGTGTATTAGGGAGGCAAATTGGGTTATTGACGCCTCGAGAGAGAGAGAGATGTTGCTCCCTCAGGAGAATTACAATTACATTTGTCCTCACATCAAATACATTTTCACTAAGGACGGTAATTTTAAGAATATTTAAATACATTTCTATTTTTAAAACCTTTTTATTTACATTTTATTGCAATAGAATTATTATGAATACTTTTTTAATACATCTAGTTTAATGGGTCACATTATTCCCAGGTTATATATTTAACGGATGTATTACAGCTTCCGTCCCCAATTTAAAATGTCTTCTGTCACGCGTAAATGCCGCTTCTAGGTTTCTTGCCGTCATTACTTCGTCGAAGCACTCACGCCAACTTCTTAGTGGCCTTTTTCTATTTTCTTAAGCGGAATCCACTGTACTACATTTACTAATCATCTCAATTGGCTTCTTTCTATCTCTTTTCTTATACTTTAATCCATTTCCATTTCGGTAAAAATTTGTTTATTTATGACCCTTTCAAGTCTCGATTTACTGCAGCTTCGTCGTAAATACTCCATTTCCGTCATATATTTATTATTTTTGGTAGTGTCCCATACCTCTGAGCCGTAGCGTTTAACGCTCTAAACAATATTTTCATAAATGCGTTCCTTTCGTGATAGTCTTTTGCCAGAGAAGAGAGTTTAAGGTTCGTGTCATTGTCTTGGCTTTGTTTATTCTTTTCCTGATTTCATCCTCACTACCACCCTTCTTATTAAATATCCCCACTAGATATTTGCACGTCCTACCTCCTGTCCCGTGTTTGTGCAGGGAAGTAAAGACATATAAAATGTCAAGATTGAGCTTTAAACAACTGAAATGTAAGTCTTCCTGCAGAAGAATAACAAAGTTTAGAAAAACATTAAAATTTGTTAAAGATATGCAAAGAGTAGGCTGGAGTTTCTCTGCAGCTGCATTCTAATCAGATCTCTGTCACAGATGAATGAAAGTTAACGTTATTGTTAGGAAATTTAATGTTAGAATCTTTCTCGATTATAATTCCTGAACTTCTTAGGCTTTGAATCTCAGTTCCAGTAAAATTCCAAGTGGTTTGCCTCTCAAAGTATTACATGCTGCAGTAAATCTATTACATTGTTCAGTGAGGGTTCGGTTACATTGTTCAATATAGGCTTCTGTTACAGTGAAATCCTTTCAGCCTCAGTTGAAAGTGATCTTTGCCGTGTTACTAACTTATTGTACCTTGCAACAGTGCAAAGTAAAAAACTAATGACAATGATAAATTCAGCTGTTTTTCTTTTACTTTTCGAGGACAAAATCGTGGTCAGCTGTAACAAAATATTTTGCATTTCCCTGCAAACCACACCACCAACGTTCATTAATAACTCAATACAATATGGAATAATAGTTACATTGTGTTCAAAATGGTTACTAGTCGGTTGAGGAATAAATCCATGTTTGCTACTATTCAATCATAATACATTTATTGATCCAAATTAAAACACATTCGTCCAATAACAAATAAACGCAATCTAATAAAAACGTCCCGCGATGGAGCAAAAAAACAAACAAGTTTTATTGAAAGCGTTCATGAATATTAGATTGGCAATACGGAAATTGCATCGCAATCACAATGTAGCTGTTGTTTATAGTGTAGTTATACGCAGAATTAATATCTATAATGGTATATTGAAAGACTACAGAAGTAACCTATGATTGAAAGTTCACTACACTAGCTATAGAAGTCATTATCTTCTCAAATACACTGTTTATTTTGTTTTGTTTTTTTGCTTATAGAGTTAAGAAATGTTTGAGCCAAGGTCCTTCTAATTTTTTTTTCATTTTATACAGAGAATAAACAAATACCGTGTGTTTTTGCTAGCGCATTACATTGCTGAATAATTCATCAGACGGAGCTGTGGAACAAGCAAAGATTCGTGGTTTTCTTGTAGCTATTTGGAAACATTTCCTTTCTTTAACCTTATGTTTATCTTTATTAAACTTAGGTTCTTCAAGTTTATAATTAAAATATTTACAACAAAAAAATTAATTATCGTCTTTTCTCTTACGTCTAGTTTCGTTATCGAAACTTCACTCCTAAAGAAGAGCTTGACCGTTAAAGTCTCTTATTCAGTTATTTGTTAAATTACTAACAATTTTATGAGATGCTTGATAAAATCAGTTCCAGTGTATAATAATAGGAGAAGTTTAATCAACTACTCAAATTGGTTAAAAATGTGTAAAATATTTCTAGAATTAAAATTTAATTTATCGGTTGCCAGTTATGATTAATCTAGCAAAAATAAAATCTCATTGCTGTTTTAAAATATACTAGCCTATATTAAATATATAAGTGAAATATATACATTTAATGTTAGGTGAATTTCATACGTATGGACGTAACCATTTCCGGTGTCAATATATTTATTTAATGTCATTAGTACATGAAGCATATTAAAAACATAAAAAGTTTTAAGGAAAAGGACAAAGAAACCATATTAACAGGCTACAGAGATATCATAACTATTGTAAATATCAGTTAGTGTTTTAAATCAGTCCTTGGTAATTGTTGCCCAAAACGAGGGGGTAGTGTATTTTCTAACGTTAAACTAGTTCTGTAAACGAGTGTAAGGTAAAGTCTGATATCTGGAGGAATCAAAGAAAAGCAGGGTGTAACGACTAAGTAGCGAGAAGCATTCCAACAGCAAGAAACTTAGGCCAAACGTTCACTCGTTTAAATATTTAAACAGTTGAACTCTGACTGGCTAAGATACCATGAAGAAAGAT
>JBAIZL010000290.1:75000-100000 GCA_036971475.1 Prosapia bicincta | reverse complement strand
GTGTGTGTATGTTTGTGTGTGTGTGTGTGTGTGTGTGTGTATGTTTGTGTGTGTGTGTGTGTGTGTGTGTGTGTGTGTGTGTGTGTGTGTGTGTGTGTGTGTGTGTGTGTGTGTGTGTGTGTGTGTGTGTGTGTGTGTGTGTGTGTGTGTGTGTGTGTGTGTGTGTGTGTGTGTGTGTGTGTGTGTCTTGTAACGGGTTGAAATATCCCGTCACAATTCAATACAAAATTGAAGTAATCTCAATTTATAAAGTATAATTTAACTAAATTTTCCAAGCCAGGAATATTGATCATTAAGTGTATAATTCTAAAAAAACTGTAATTGTACAAAAATCATGACTTTGGGAGTGTTTTGTGTGCTACGTAAAATTCAGGTTTCTACAATATTTTAAATAAACAGTTTAAAGACAAGAAAAAACGGCAAATCCAAGTCAGACAAGCAACTCGAGGGTGGGGGAATAGAGACGATAACTGTCGCTGAGCGTTTAGGCGCTCTCTCATAATTAGGTCACTGGCCAGAAAGGTCATAGTTTCTGTTAAATTAGCAAAAATACCAAAATGGATTTCTAGAGCGTAAACTCGAGGCCGCGGAGAGCGGGAATAATGTAGTATGTCTTAATGTATGTCTAGTGAAAACTAGACATCGAAATATGAAAAATCACGGTTAAAAAATTTTCATTTGTTAAGAAACTGGCTTCGCCGAATTTGTCCGTTCCTGCTTCCTGGATGAACCAAATTCCAGACGAGAAGAAGTACCAGTCTGGAAGCATAAAGTCATCTCCTAGGACCTTGGGAAGTATCTTGGAAAGTGCGAGATTTGGGCAAGTCATGATTTCTATACAAATTTAGTAAGTAAATAAAATTTGATCTTGAAATAAGTTCCAAAGATTCAGAGATTCAAATAAATGCTTTAAATGTGTAAAAATATAAATAATGGCTCTATTTCCTTGAAAATTAAATTAAAAAATTGGAAGTTACAAAATTATTTAGTTATAAAAATGGTTATGTAAAAATGTTCAAATGTTTGCAAATAGAGAAATAGTAAAGTATATGGAAAAAGATAGAAAGAATATTAGGCATATTTATAAAATAAATTCATTCATAATATCTAAGGAAATTCAGTAAAGTTTGTTACAACCAGTAGTTAAATAAACTGGGAAAAAATATTTATCAATATTTAACTTGTAGAAAAATATAAATAATTTATCAACCAGAAATTATTAAACAAAGTCAATCACAAATTATTTAGTATCTTCTGAATGAGTGATAACATTTGAAATTTAGTTTTAATTAAAATATTTCAATTTATATATAAAATCATAAGCTTTTAAATCAATGTTTTCTGTGGTAGTAGAATTAGTAACAAATTTGGTTTAAATAATGCAATATGTAAATTTATTGAATGTCATTTAACTGCTGGCACAAAATAAGATCATAAATTAAATTTGAAATCTATATTAATTGAAATAAACTTAGCCAACCTCCCTGCAATAAATATCAAAGTAATTTTAGTTTATTTAAGGAAAATTTAATTTATGTTTTGTTAGCTAAGGACTTTAAGATAGTACCATTTGAAAGTATATATATATTCAATTTATTTCAGTTACAAATTTCTTTATTATTAAATTCAGTTTCCAACAATAGCCAAAAGAGTAATTTTTATTGAATTAATCCTGTGTACAAAAATAATAAATTTAATTATTTCCCAACTAGTAAATTAAAATAGTAAATTAATAAAATCAATACAATTATTAAAATCTAGCCTATTAGAGTCAGTCATATTTATTTAATAATAAATAGCTAGGAATCACTGTGCAACCTAAAGATAATCGAGAAACCCATCCAGAGAAATTAATTAAATTAAATTATAAATTATGAGCTAGCTTAAGGAATAGTTGGTTTTGCTTTAAAGCCCAGGAGTTGATACTCACAGGTTTTATGGCAGGTTTTACCATATGAAACACAGGACCTCTTTTAGGAGGATATGGTAAGACTCTATCTTGCACGGACCTCACTAAGCTGGAGCATGGTGGAGAGATGTCTTCAAAGTATGGTAAGGCAAATTTATCATGTGATAAATTTTATGTGTTTTGAGCTGACATAAATTAGACCACATGACAGATCACTAACCTTACCATGACTTTAAATACACTTTACCAGGGTATACTTATTAAATGGGATTTTAAATACTTGCTCATGTAACTAGGTGGTAGACAACTTTCGACAGGTATAAAGTTGACGGGGTGAAGCACCGTTGCATTGTGGTTATGTGTGTGTGTGTGTGTGTGTGTGTGTGTGTGTGTGTGTGTGTGTGCACTTTGAATTCTTGTGCATAAACAAGAATTTTATTTTTCTTTACACATTGAATCTCTTTGCTGATTGGTGGTATAAATATTATCAAACTTTGCCAAGTACATTATAGTTGTATGATTACATCTGGACTCAATGAGTAAAGATATATGAAATACAAATTCTTGCCTATGGAAGTGTTCTTTAACCGTATATATATATATATATATATATATATATATATATATATATTAGACAAACATAGGAGAAATACAAATACAAGAATTTTTTATAAAATTGAAAGCTTTTCGTTGGCAAGCAGTACCAACATCCTCAGGAATAATAATCCAGGATTATTATTTCTGGATCAGTATTAATCCAGGACTATTATTTCAAGATTGTTATTATTATTATTCCCGAATTATTATTTCTGGATAATTAGTATTCCAGGTTTATTATTTCTGGATTAATATTATTCCAGGATTATTACTTTTGGATTATTATTAATATTATTCTAGAACTATTATTTATGGATTATTATTATTATTCCAGGATTATTATTTCTAGAGTAATATTATTCCAGGACTATTATTTTTGGATTATGATTATTAATCCAGGATTATTATTCCAGGATTATTATTTCTGGATTAATATTAATATTCTAGGATTATTATTTCTGGATTAATATTTCTTGGTTTTTATTAATCCAGGATTATTATTTCTGGATTATTATTATTCCAGGATTATTATTTCTGGATTATTAATATTCCAGGATTATTATTTTAGTATTATTATTTCTGGATTATTATAACTCCAGGAATATTATTCCTGATAATTTTGGTACTGTTTGCCTACGAAAAGCTTTGAATTGTATAACTCAATAAATTATACTTGTATTTGTAATTCCCTTATTCTTTTCTTTGATACACATGAATTCATATTTTATTATAAAAAGAAAAAGAACTACATTTAAGGATTACAATATATACATATATTGTACACATTTTCAATCGTTAATACTCGTAGAATAATTTTTATTCATTCACTCAAGTTTTAAACACGTAGTGGGTGACACTTGATGTTAACTCAGTAGTTTAAAATAATAAGTTATTAATTTAATTTAAAGACAATTTTATATTTATAGGGGGAGAAGCTTCAAGAAAAATATAAAAGGTATGCAATATAGTTATTTCGTCCCATTTGGCTTAAAATAAGTGATAACATATGATTTCATAAAACAGCTGATTTTATGTTATATGTTATGTGGTGAAACAGCTGTTTTAACGCATAGGTTATGTTACTTTATTTATATTATTTGTAATTATTTATTAAAAGTAATTCAAACATTTTTTTTTTTTTGTTTCGTCAACTCATAATTGACTTCAAACATTTTTGTATATATTACTTGTTCAATTTAAAGAATTTGGATACTTTTAGATATTATTTTCACTATAAGAAAATTTATTAAAATTTAATATTGCAGTTTTTCATGCATTGGCGTAAATATTAGCTAGCTTGAACTAGCGCCTAATAGCTTGCTGTAGACCCCACTTTTTGGATAGACTACGTCTTCTTTCAGTGGAGTTTAAAGTCTCAAACAGTTAAATTATGAATTCAAACTGTCCTACGAATTCCGAGCAATGAAATGAACACGTACCAAATAATCTAAAATTCCTAAATGACCAATAATTGTGTGTACACATTTATATATATAAATATGTATATATAAAAGGAGTTTTACCAAAATTGGTAGGGTATATATGGAGGTTTTCAACCTCATCAAGATTCGATTGTAGATAAGCTTTCTGCTACTATTATCTCAACTATCAATATAATTGAATTAGAAAAGATAAAATTAATTATTAACAAATAAAATACGTACACAGACTTACAACTTACTCAGACGCGTTTCAACGACAAAGTCATCATCACCAATAAGGATTGATACCATAAACCCCACTTACAACAGCGTTATAAATTAATTGTATGTTGGAATTGGTAGTATCAGTACTCACTGGCGGTTATGAATTTGTCATTGAAACCCATCTTATTGAATAAATTAATAATTTGTGAGTTTGTGCACGTCTTTTATGTGCAATTAACATAACCTCATAAACTAAGTTCAAAGAATAATTCCAAAATGTATTACTGTTTTATGCTGATTAAAGTTCATATTCATATAAAATGTGTTATTTTCGTGTTAATAACATCAAAACAAGAAACTAGTTTCATTAAAATTCAAAGTAAATCCCGTGTTAATGAAAGTCTGTTGAGGACAAGTTATTAAAAAAATTTACAAATAAGCGTTTTACATCCCCAATAAAAGAGAACATTTCTTGTATCATTAAATACAACGTCTCTTCAGTTTTATACTTTAATGAGGGACATAAAAAAATATTGTGACATACTTTCCACTATTCTACTCTCTCACCATCTTTCAATTGCTCAAAACATCTCACTCTAAAGTGTTGTTATTTTCAGGCATCATCCCTTTAAGCTACCCTTATTGGTAATGACAGCTGATGTTTTTATCAGAGGCTGAGTTCTGCTGGATTATTTGACGTTGTAGCAATTTTTTTCAAGGGATATATTTAAACAATACTGACGTTAAACACATGTTATCTTTATATGAAAATAAAATTTGATATAATATGAGCATGTATTTTAAATTAGGTGACATAAATGTGTAGACAAAGATGAAAATACATTTTTTACTTTGTAAAAACTTGGATGCTACGAATTTATTCTGTGGTTTCTACTATCTAACTTTCATCTTTTTCTCTAAATATTTAAAGCTCACAATTACTTATGATTACTATTTAACTAATATTTTCTTCTCGAAAAATGTCTTAACACAGTAACACTCTTCTTTACTTCTAGGCAATTGCATGTATAAATGTATATATATATGTACAGTTATATATATATATATATATATATATATATATATATATATATCACTTTCATCATATGTACTTTAACAAAAATCTTACTTATTTATGCTAGTTAACTTTCAAAGATTGGTAGTATCTCCATCATCAAACATCACTGACCGGGGGTTGTAGTAGACTGCGAGTTGTGTGGAATTTCCGTTGTCACAAGGTGTGGTGTACCGTTATTGTTCTATTTTCGGATTCACTGCACTGTGCGAGTCTTTTAAGTTTGTCTTGGGGTTAAATTTGTTATTAGGTTGAATAATTTATCGTTTTCTTATTTGTATTTGTTCGTTTATTATTAAAAAACGTACACCTAATAAAAAAAAGTACAAAAAGGCCTCAAAATGACAGTCTGAGAACAACTACAAATTTATAAACATAAAAATAATATCATAAATTATTCAACATAAAAGACAAAATTTACCCAAAGACAAACTTAAAAGACTCGCACAGTGCAGTGAATCCGAAAATAGAACAATAACATTACACCACACCTTGTGACAACGGAAATTCCACACAACTCGCAGTCTACTACAACCACAGCCCGGTCAGTGATGCTCGATAATGGAGATACTACCAATCTTTGAAAGTTAACTCGCATAAATACCAAATAAGATTCTTGTTTAAGTGCATATAGTGAAAGTGATATGTGAATACAATAAAACGGTGTTGCAAAGCTATATATATATATATATATATACAGATTGTAGATCCCAGGGGTACTTGTAATACCACTAACGCACTGTATATTGACTGACCTTTCACTTAATCTGTCACCGTTGGGTTCACGTTTTTGCCTGTAGAACACTCCTAAATCGATGGCATCTGTATTTTAGGACATATTATAACATAAAATTCCGCCACACGAGTTTTATTTCCACTCGAGTTGATACACAAGTAATGACGAGTCGCAGCAGTTACGAGCTAAACAAAGGCGGTAACGACAAAACTGAAGAACAACTACGTCATAGATTTAGTTTTGGGGCGCACTCAACAAAAAAACTTATTTCCACCATCCGAAATAAATAACTAAATCAATGTTTACAGAAACAACAGGCCTAAACACTTTTTAAAGTGAGAATTTCAAATTCCCTAGTTTATTTTTGTATCATTACAATATAGGGAATTAGGTTATATTGACATAGTTTTCCCTATTATTTAAAAATTTTAGGGACACAAATAAAACTGAGCCATAAAAGAAGAGTTTTACTACTCTCCTCAAAGTGTCATCATCCAGACATCTTGCATAGGTTACTGTCTCGTTAACTTCCCTATATTTCAGGGTACCTTCCTAACTTACAACGTAGTGAGGTTTATGCAAAATAATCTTCCTAACCTAAAATAAACTTAGGTAATATTCTAAATTATTACATAACTTGAAATGTAGCAAGGTTATTTTTGTCGCCTTACTACTTTATATATACTCTGCAACAATATTGTAATTAATTGCTCTTGCAAAATAAATACTCTTTTGACAGTTGTATTCTGTTTTATTTATTTAAATTGTTTTAAAACAAAAGCCTAAAAAAAGGTAGTCATGTATACATTTACAAACGTTTATATAAGAATAATTTTACTGAGCAAACAAACTAAACTAGAAAATAAAGCTACTAGGACGTAACGTATAACCGTGTTAGAAAAGCTTAAGGTTTGCCCTTCAGGAAACGTAACACAACGTGGACCCTTAGAAGAAGGAAACGTAATGACAGGAAACAATCGCAGAACGGGAAATGGGTTTTCTTTCCAAGAAAAGGGGTAAAAACCACGAGAAAAAGACAGAATCATTATATGTTCTTATATTGTTTTAGAGACAACGTTCAGTGCATAGATTATTATTTCAGAGTAATATATATATATATATATATATATATATATATATATATATATATATATATATAAAATACGTTTTCTTGTTTAATAATTTAAAACAACACAGAGTATTCAAATACAAGAATATTTATTATTTTAAATCCAAAGCTTTTCGTTGGCAAACAGTACCAACATCATCAGGAATGAAAATTACAATCATCAATTGTAATTTTCATTCCTGATGATGTTGGTACTGTTTGCCAACGAAAAGCTTTGGATTTAAAATAATAAATATTCTTGTATTTGAATACTCTGTGTTGTTTTAAAATATATATATATATATATATATATATTATAACGTTAAATTTATAAATATTAATATAAAAAAATAATAATAATAAAAACTAAACATTAACAGTAAGCAATACAAAAGCTGACTTAGTAAAAGCCGACAAAGAAATACATATAAAAAAAGTTTGAAATAAAAAAAAAAGTAGTTAAGGGTATAAACAATTTGTAAAACCCTTAGAGAGCTAGGGTAAAATGTTTTGTTAGGATTTAGAAAGTTGAAAGGGACGGGAGAGAACGACGGATGTGTCACGTACACTTTTTTAAAAAAATAATAATAATTTATAAGACAGTTTTACTGCAACCTTTCAAAAATAACGGATAGTTTAAAAAAAAGATAACGTACAAATTTAAAATTTGATTGGTGGAAGCCAAGATCAATGTTTTTCATTGGGTAGGAAATGAACGAGAAGGCGAAACACGCGGTAAACAGATTCAAGTGAAGAAAAAAGGGGCAGTCTTCTTCCGACCAAAAACGTAGATGGACGTGTGTGGATGTTGTAAAGAAAAGTGTGTGGTATTAGAAATTGTTAAAAAAAAAAAGTAATTTAAATATCGATAAATATTGTGTTAAGAAGTTGGTGTTTAATTAAATTATTCAATTTATAATCACAGTGTAATAAAGATATCCTTGAGTCAGAGTACCAGATACCAATTGTGAGTTAAGTGCTACAAAAATCGTCGAACTAATGCCAAAGATTAACGGAACATACGCACAAACACAAAAAAAGGAAAGAACGTCACTGCACTTGAGTAAAAACTTTCATTAAAAACTAATTGAACAACTAAATTTCTGGTCAATAAAACAAATATTTCTAATATACAAGTAACACAAAACATAAGTAAAGACATAAAAAAAAGAAAAAAATATAAGAAGAATGTAGGCCATAGAGCTGTACTTATATATTTACTCTTTAGGTATAATTCAGTCATTAATACAATCCTGATAATGATATATGTTATGAAATCAATATATATATATATATATATATATATATATATATATATATATATATATATATATATATAAATTGTGACTGTTACAAGAGAATGATTGGAGATCCCAAAAGGTATTTTTTTATACTTCGATATATATATATATATATATATATATATATATATATATATATATATATATATATGTATATATAAAATTAAAAATAAATAAATATATATATATATTTAAGATTAAATAATATACACTAATACAGGAATATTTAATTTATTGATTAATACACTCAAAGCTTTTCGTTGGTTGACATTACCAACATCCTCAGGAATTACAATACTAAGAATGATAAAAGAACTGTCTAACAAACATATACAGTTCTTAGTATGTTTGTTAGACAGTCCTTTTATCATTCTTAGTATTGTAACTCCTGAGGATGTTGGTAATGTAAACCAACGAAGGGCTTTGAGTTTATTATTCAATAAATTAAATATTCCTGTATTAGTGTATATTATTTAATCTTAAAAGTATTCTAACAGGAAAACACATTTGATATTCTATATATATATATATATTATATAAATTATTAACTATTTAAATAAGTATAATAAAATGTGCAATAACTGTTGTCGTAATACCACTCACCGACGGTGGGCGAGTGTGAGTCTCTACTTGTACAATTACAACACAAGTCGTATAAACAAAAAGTCAACTCCTACTTGGGCCAGCAAAGGATCATTTTATTTAAGCTATTTTTCCATAAACTATTACAATTTATTAAACTATGTTTCTTTTATTAGGGAGTTTATTTTATTAATGCATTAATAATTAATATAAAAAAATTGTTTTAAAGTCAATTCCTACTTCGGTCAGTAAAGATCAATTTTATTTTACTTACTATTAATTAAACAATTACAATAAATATAAATAAAGTAACATGACTTACGCGTTAAAACAGCTGCTCTACCACATATGCTATAACAAAATCAGCTGTTTTATGAACTCATATAATCTCACTTATTTTAAGTAAAATTAGACATAATAACTATTGCATACATTGCCAATTTTGTGAAAAGTGTTTCCTCCATGTGAAACTAAAATTATTTTATTATTAAATTATTGATTGAAAAAATACATTTTATGGATTTTAAACTAAAAATACTTTTACAGGAGTTACAACTTCACCATCCAAGTACACATATTTATTTCCCCAAATAATCCATGTACTGCAAAAACAATTGTACTTTATATGACTCCAGCTTCCATTTCCCTAGAGTCCATGAGTAACTTTCCAACTCAGGTTTAAACATTTCAGTGTTTATTTTCTACTCTGCATTGATTGTACTTCACATTTCTAAAATTGGAAATAGTTTTTCCATTGAAACATAATTTATCATCCAGTCCGCACTAGTCAAACAGGGAATTCAATAACTTGGTCAGAATTTGTGTCTTCGAAGGTGAAGTGTTGACCCACAGTGTGCATCGCTACACATTTTCCCCATTAACTTACCACTTATTGCGTTAACATTTTCACTTCTAGCAACACACTTTTGGATTATTACCCATGCAGAAATGCATCACCAATTATTTTACAAACTCCTAATAAAATAAGCATTTGTTATTTTTATTTTTAAAATTTAGTTTTACTATATATTTAAATTTAAAAATTATGTTAAATAAAAAAACAAACTTTTTCTGAGCAAAAACATGTATAAGCCGATAAATTATATAATATATACAGACGTGATACCGTGTATGTATTCTGTATATATATATATATATATATATATATATATATATATATATATATATATTTAAAACAACATAGGTTATTCAAATACAAGAATATTTATTACTTTATATCCAAAGCTCTTTGTTGGTTACATATTCTTGTATTTGAATAACCTATGTTGTTTTAAATTGTTAAACAAGAAAACGTATTTTATATTTATATATATATATATATATATATATATATATATATATATATATATACATTCATCCCTTTTTTATTTAATAACCATCCCTGTGTCTAAGGATATGTTTCAGGTTGGTTTCTATATATATATATATATATATATATACATTACCTTTTTTTTATTTAATAACCATCCCTGTGTCTAAGGATGTGTTTCAGGTTGGTTTCTATATATATATATATATATATATATATATATATATATATATCACTTACTCTATATTATACTTAAACAAGAACCTTACTTCGTATATTTTTGAGTCCACTTTCAAGAACTATTAATTATGTGCTCTCATTTTCAAGCTTTTTAGTAGACTGACGGTTGTTTTACACGAAACAAGAAGAAATTCTTAATCGCCTCTGGATACATTTATACACTTGCATGAAGGCGTTGCTAATCTCAAGTGTGTGCAGTCATTTGGGTTATTTTTTGTTTTATTTTACCTTAAGCTATTTAAAACTTGTGTTTATACAAATGGACTCGAAACGAAGTCATTTAGGCGCACATTGGATAAGCCTAAACATAATCTGGAGATTAGGTTAGCCAAAAAAGCAGTAAATGTCTACTAAAAAAAAGGCATTTCATAGAGTTTTATTAGAAGCTTAATAAGACCGTAGTCTTCCCGCGTGATTCAACTTAATGTAGAGTTATGAGTAATGTAAAGGAAATGTACGGCAATATGTATGGTCGAAAGGAAGTGTAAGGGATAGACATCGCAATATGACTGTGATTGGATAGATACTCATAAGACACGAGAACCATGCCTTCTTTACATAGCTATCCTAATCCTTTTTACTTACAATCCTTTTATGTCCTTCCTAAATGATAATCCCCATTTCGTTCGATCAAATATATACTACAAAAAAGAATCTTAAAGTTTGTTTAAACAAAATGTAACGTCATGAAATCCTATTTTAATTTTTTAAACTTGCTACTTTCAATTTTATTAATTATATACCATAAAATATACGGAAACTACCAAATATTAATAATATTTATTAATAATGATGCCTTATTCATGTACAATTTTAAGAACACAGTGGTTCAATATATTATAATAAAAATATTGGTAAAAACCACAAAAATATTAAAAATAACCAGCATTACAATTTATCTAAGATTAAATATGTACATTTCGATCCATCAACATCATTTCGATCCTTATGTATCATCAGAGGGTCCAATTACAAAATTACAATCTAGAGTTTAGTAATTTACAAACTAGACTGTCAGTTACAAACTTGTAATATTAGTAATTGTTTGAATATTTTGTGGTTTCGGCGTTTTTGCTAATATTTTTACTTTAATATAGATTCATGCTATAAACTTTGGATGATTTTAATTAGTGACATTAATAAAGTGTTTATTTTACGCTTTCAATTATATAAATGTGATTTGTATATTTGTAGAACTATATATGCAAGTATAAATAAGTAATATTGTTTAAGAGCCAAGAACTTTTTTATTTCTGCTTACTTCCGAATTTTAAATATTTCCCAATTATGAAGCAGTTATTATTGCTTAAGTTTCCAACAGTAAAGTCAAAATGCAAATGTTAATAATAAAAAATTCTAAAGCATATAAATAAATTAGATTTAAGATTTCATCTAGAACGCCCAGGTTACTTTATAGTTAACATAAAAAACATAGGATATAATGTTATTACATGCAACTATTCTTTGAGCTTAGCTTGTGAGTTTATGTTAAACCAAATAAAGACGTACATAAAATTATTCATTTATTGACTCATATGCTTTAGAATAACAAAGTCATGATCATCAGTGAGTGTTGCTGCTACAAACTCTAACTTGCAACTAAGGGCAAATTATATTACACTTCTATATTTATACAGAGGGCGTTGCCACATGTAAACCTTTTTGTTTATGTGTAATTATCTGTATGGTTAAGAATTTTATTGTAGTTAATGAGTTAGGTGTAAAATTTCTATTTGATGTATCATTTTTGAAGTATTGTTAACAACTGTTGTTTTGACAGGTGGACGTGGCAACTTCCACTATATAAATATAGAAGTGAAACCTTAATTTATTCTTAGTTAAAAGTTAAAGTTTAAAGTAGCAACACTCGCTGATGATGATAACTTTGTCATTGAAACGCGTATGAGTCAATAAATGATTAATTTGTGAGTTTTGTGTATTTCTTTAATTTGTTATAACGTTAAAAGTTCAGTATGTAGCACTATGACCTAAAGAGATGGATTTTAGTTTATACGAAGAGTTCGCCTAGTGACAATACTAAACTAGAACAGCACAAATAACATTTGATTAAAAATTGCTGTTAAAACTTCAGCAATATATTTTCAGGACGGACAGTAAAGTAGTTTAAGCCCAGAATTACATTTACAGAAAGATTTATGTTTGCATTTCTGATACTACAAGTATATTTTTTTGCTTCCGCCGTTATTTATTACACGATATTTTACAATGTAGTTATCAATAGCAAAAATAGTAAATTTATGTATTTTTACAGACAAACTAGAAAGTATTTATCGTTATTTTTGTTACTTCATAAAATATTTGTGACTTTTGACACAAATAATGTGACGAAGTATTTGCGAAATTTAAAATATCATATTCTAAATATATTTCGTATATAAATTATACTATCAGCATTGTATATTTATATACATAGCATATTCTTTATATTTGTCATTAAAATTAGACGTTTATATAGAGAGATATTGTATATTTATATAGTAATATATATTTTATATATATATATATTACACCGGAACCTAAAACGACAATGTGAAAGGTTTTTTGTCAAAATTTTTAATATGGAAATTTTATTTAATTACCTTATTTTATGATCACAATATTCCTATATATACGTATACTAAGTACAAACTAAAACATGGACCTATATAAACAAATTAAAATGTAAATGTATATATTTACATTTATGAAAAATACGAAATTAAATTTTTGCAATAACATTCAAAATGTTTGATAAGATAAGTTTTGTTATTACATCGATTTTTACTACCCTCTACATAAAACATCATTCTTTATAATTAGAGAATTCCAAAAATATATCAAACATTTCTAATATTATTTTTATCATTATTATTTTTGTTGTTGTTCTTCTTCTTATTGTTATTAATAATATTATTAAATATATATAATACTAGGGCCTTGTAGGGGTAAATACCCCTATTCATATTGAAAAACGTGTAACACATTTTAGATGGTGTTACATATTAAAAAAGGAAATTTCAGAAAACGAACGAGAATGTATTCAAAATGTAATAATAATGGAACTAAATCAAAAAATTGTGATTTGTTAGAAATAAATCAAATCTCTGGTTGGTAGTGGCCTTGGTTGGAATAGTTTGAAACTAAAATTAAAGCATATGCGCGGAGATCGATGCGCGGTAATTAGGACCCTTGCTTGCTAGCGATAATTAAACTCTGTCGTAAAAAAGATGTAAGCGCAGACGCATGTCTTGAAGTGTGAGGAGCGAGGGAATGTTTTATTTTAATTTTTTAATGTAACAGTCATTTTTAATCTCTCGAAATCAGGATGTAGAAGGCAACGGTCGTCTCCAAGAGCGAGGAAATGTTTTATTTTAAATTTTTAAGGTAACAGTCACATTTAATTTCTTGTAATCAGAAGGTAGAAGACAACGCACGTCTCAAAGAACGAAGATGGAACGCGGAGTTACTGAAGCCTTTTCAAAATCATGACCGAGCGAATATTGTGAGGATTTATCCAATAGAGGGATGCGAGGCTACACCTTGTTAAAACAGCTAAGTGAACAAATTCAAACTTTGGTGAACAATCACAAAATTTAAATGCTTAAACAGTTTAGTACAAAATTAATAAACTTTAAATTTTTCAATGCGTATTTAAATTTAATTTATGCATCATTTGGTGCATTTGTTTTCAGTTTAAATTGTAAGAATTAATTATGAAAAGAGCAAGCAAGCAAACTCGAAAATAGAGTCATTTCAGCCATTGATGTATTAATATGTAAATTTCCGTATAAATAAGTAAATTGTTAAATATTCAAAATCAGTAACTAATGCAATGTCTCTGTAATATGTATTTGGTTTGTAATTTCTATTTTTTTGGGTTAATAAACTATGTTTGATTTGTTTTAATTGAAGATTTAAGAGAGCAATTATTTAACGAGCACACAAATCCCTTGCATCTCAATTTAATAAGATTTTGTAGGTCATCTTCTAAATATGTAACTATAAACTGCAATATTTAAAATCAGCTTTAATTCATAAAGAATTAAAGCTACCAAAAATAAAAACCGTTACAAACGTTTCAAACTTTTGTATGATAATTTTATTTTTTAATACAAATTAATTTAGTTAAAATTTTTCATAACAAAATTAATTCATTAACTATATTTTTTACGTGTTTTCAATTTGTTTTTTTCGACACATAAATCATTTTTTTATTTTATTGTAAATCGTATTATCAATATGTATCTTTATAATTACTTTAATATTAGTTTATGACTATCCGATCTTTAAACTTTGTAAATTGGTAAACACTTACTGAGACCAACCGTTTTTGATCGCTATGTGGCGATCTTCATCAGTGTATTTTGCTTGGAATTGTTAGGTTAAGAGGTGACGGTTTTAATGGCAGGCTTTCGATAGTATCAAAGAGTATGTGTGATTTTATTTGGTTCGATCGTTTAATATTTTTGTACTTAGTGTATTTGTGTGTTTGTAAATTTCATTAGGTTTTAGTGTGTTGGGATGTGATCCTTTTTTGTTGATGTGTAAGATTTCTAGGTTATGGTAAATGTGAGATGAGCAAGGCTTCTTCTAACTGGTGTAATAAGACAGAAGACAAATTGACTGTAAAGTACACCAATGTAAGTTCTGGAATTAATATAGGACTTGGGTATAGATCCTACCAAGGGGATGGATTACTCTCTTGATTTCTCAGGGGTTTCTGGAAGAAAGAAGCTCAACGCTGCTTATTGTTTCAACTTAAAGAAACTCGGTGACACTAGAATAGTTCTCACCAGAGGGTATGTGACAAAAACCATGTCTGCAAGTACAATGTTAGACATTGGTAAATTTGTATCTATTGTATGTTTTTTTGTGATGGATAATTCTAAATGAAACTATCAAGAATTTGCCAAATTCCAAAAAAAACAATAATTCAACAAAATTAAATTTAAGTGAAATATATTATGTATAAGCGTTATGAAATTCTACAAGCGAACAGTTTTCCAAACTCATAATGGTTATAAGACAGGCTAACAAATCTTAGAATAGAACTTTCCAAAATATGGTGGTTCATCTATATAGGGTACAGTAAAACAATTATCAAAATAATTAATATTTATAAATCTAAACTTATTATTATCGTTGCAACAAACATTAAATACAAACATCGCTATATATGAAGGTTTTAAAACTTAATCAATTTAAACCCTCAAATATTCAAACATTTTATTTATAAATTAAAATATATGTCGCTTGATATTACTACCACATAAACAAGTCATTTTTATTGTATCAGTTCCAATTAGTCATATTGCACTAAGCAACTGTATTTAATAAAGATTTACAAACATTTTTGTGTCGTAAAATTTAGAAAAAGAATTTTTTAGTACTTCCTTTTCATTTTAGAAGATAATTAAAATATAAGATTCTGGGCATAATATTTTAGAGAACATTTCTTATTAAATAATTTAAATTTAATTTACTGGGTTTTATATCTGATCTACATTTGTAAGCCCTTTAGAAACAATTATTTTCAGAAACATTAATGTCTAAAGTCCATTTTATATTCAGGAAAAGAAGGTAGTACTACTTCTATTAGATTCTTTCTCTCATTTCTCTCTCTCTCTCTCTCTCTCTCTCTATATATATATATATATATATATATATATATATATATATATATATATATATATATATATATATATATATATATATTGAAGATTAAATAATATACACTAATTACAGGAATAATTTATTGAATAATACACTCAAAGCTTTTCGTTGGTTGACATTACCAACATCCTCAGGAATTACTAATAATGACAAAGGAATTTTCTTTTGTCATTCTTAGTAATTCCTGAGAATGTTGGTAATGTCAACCAACGAAAAGCTTTGAGTGTATTATTCACAAATTATTCCTGTAATTAGTGTATATTATTTAATCTTGAAAATAATTCTAACAGGAAAACCTATTTGACATTCTACGTATATATATATTAAATAATATTGTTTAAATATATTTACAATAATTGCAACCATTTATTGCACGGTAACTAAAATATAATTTGTCTTTGTTGATCAAAGTAAGAATTGACTTTAGGAAACAAAATTTTATAAAACTTGTTTTTATTTTTAATTATAATTACTCTTTAAAGTTAACAAAGAACATTCTGTATTCACCAAGTAGTCTATACCCCCGATTGTAGGGGCTCTTATAATACCACTAACGCACTGTACATTGACTGATCTTTCACTTATTCTGTCACTGTTGGGATCACATTTTCGCCTGTAGACTCCCGTGTTTTTGAGAACACTCATAAATCGATGGCATCTGTATTTTACGACATATTACAACATAAAATTTCGCTACACGAGTTTTATTACCACTCGAGTTTATACACAAGTAATGATACGCCCAAGACGTTGCAAGTAGTCAAGTCTTTTGGTGACGACAAAGGTTAACGGCGAGACCTAATTTCACAAGAACAAATTATCTCTACAAGTTTAGTTTTGATTATAAATAGCAAAAGGAAGAAACTGTATTTTCCTTATCCAACATAAACTGACAACTTTATGGTCATGTGTATACAAGTCTATACTATAGTATATTGGTCGTCCATTTGAAAATTTTAAATGCCAATGTTTATTCATGAACCATTCATTTCTTTATTAACGACTTTAATCATCTCTGTAGTAAATAATATCAAGGATAAAAATATCATATGAAAATTAGGATATCTCTAGGTAGATAATGGTTTGATAACCAACTACTCAAGCCTTTAGTATTGTATTTAACTACTTCATAATTTCTTAAATTTGCAAAACCCATAAAACATTGTAATCTACACAAGTGGAGTTTTTTTTTATTAATGAATTAACAAACCAAAAAATTGTTGTAAAGCGAATTCCTACTTCGGTTGGTAAAAATAATATTTATTTTACTTACTATTTAATAAACAATTACAATTAATATAAATAAAGTAACACAACCTATGCGTTAAAGCATCTGTTCTTCCACATAACCTATAACATAAAATCAGCTGTTTTATGAAGTCATGTTATCACCTACTTTAAGCCAAATGGGACGAAATAACTATATTGCATACCATCCCATTTTTGAAAGAGGGGTTTTCTCCCATATAAAACAAAAATCATGAATTAAATATAATTATTGAATTTATATTTTTTTTAATTACTAACGTCATTGCCAATATTTTACGTTTTAAAAAAATATATTTGAACTTGATTGGATGGATCAAAAGTATTTTAATAACGATTAAAAATTTTAATAAAATATATACAGGGAGAGTGTGAACTAATAGAAGTGATTGGAAAAAGCACATAAGTTATTTTAGTTTCTAAATGTGAACATTTTGATTTATATGAAAATTAACTAGTTTATTTAAATATTACGAATAAACATATTATTTCTTTGATCATAAAGGAAAGCAAAAACCGTTCTAGCTGCCTGTGTACTTATTAGTAACAATTCTAGTAACAACTAATAAAAGGGCAGCTGGGAAATACTTGTGCACAAATTACACCTTATTCTACCACCAAAACGTAATATAAATTCACTATAGGCGGCAACATAAGAGATTATAAAACAACAAAAATTTGCTATTAACTTTAAATAATTAGAGGAAAATTGTAGATTACATCATTTAGAAATTTAAATGACTCAAAACGTTTTTTCAAATATCTAAAACAATAATTAAAAGCTTTGTGGCGGTGTAATAATTTTACAATCTCTTATAGATAGAATGTATTTACCTAATGAAGTAGAGCAGTGTAAGTTTCTGGAATTTTTTATATTAATAAATATATTGCTAAACCATTTCAAAAAATCTACGTTCAAGCCCTTAGCAGTTTCCAGAGGCTTGGACCAAATCTTTTACACCTTATCAATTTTACTTTAAATAATTTAATCTTAGACATATTAATTCATTTTGGATTCAAATATTGTTTTAACGCCATTTTATATTTCAATAGTAAAGCAATCATTACTATAGTAAATATGGATAAGGTTAGTAAATAAAACTTAGTTAGTTTTCTTATTTAGTATTCTTAATTTCATTCATTATTATGTTTTTAATATTTTAGTTAAACATTCTTGTAAGAGGTTTCTACGAATTTCTTTGTTTTTATTCTGAACTAGCTGACCCGGCAAACTTCATATCGCCTAAAGGCCAATGAGTGGCGTGTTAACATTTAGCTAAACTTAATTTAGTATTTTTTTAACATATTGATGGCTGGACTTATAGTTTTCGATCGAGAAAATTGTGACAATAAAAGTTCTTGACTGAATCATATTTATTAAAGTGCATACGGATAGGCAATTTTTTTTATATTGTTTGAAATATGTTGGGACATAATTTTAGATTGTTGAGTGTTGCCTAGCAACCATTATTTGGAATGTATTCAATGAAATGTCTTAAGATATAAGATAGAAAGTCATATTTTATAATTTTTTTATACACTAAAAAATTAATGTAAAATATTGTAACCTTCCCAGGAACGTATTCAAGAATATCCCAAAGTTTCATGGCAATCGGATCAGTGGTTTAGTGATGCATAAGGCTCATACATACAAACATTCATTTATATATATATATATATATATATATATACATATAAGATTTTTTCATTGAATATTGTAAAATATTTATTACAAATTTTCATACAAGATAGAAGAGTTTATATGAGAAAGGTTGCATTATTATTAACTAAAACCCAAATCAAAAGAATATTAAATTAGGATTGTTTTTGGAGATTGGAAAATGTTTATGAGCAAAGAAAAGCTTAAGGTTTGCCCTTTAGAAACTGGTAACACAAGTTGGCCCCTAATGACAGAAAACAATCTCAGAAAGGAAAATAGGTTTTCTTTACAAAAAGTGGGGTAAGCAACAAGAGAAGTAAGCAGAATCATTATACTCGTATGTGCATAAATGTTTTGAAAAGAAACGTAATCCCAATAAATACTGAATTGAAGTCATACAAGTGAAATCCATGAACTGCTTTACTCCTGAGTGAGAAAGTTTGAAACTGTGTCGAGTAGAATTGTATTTGAAGACTGGAACTTCTAAATCAATACAATTCCTTGTCCTGCAAACATATATATATGTGTGTGTGTGTGTGTGTGTGTGTGTGTGTGTGTGTGTGTGTGTGTGTGTGTGTGTGTGTGTGTGTGTGTGTGTGTGTGTGTGTGTGTGTGTGTGTGTGTGTGTGTGTGTGTGTGTGTGTGTGTAGAATATCAAATATGTTTTCCTGTTAGAATTATTTTTAAGATTAAATAATATACACTAATTACAGGAATAATTTATTGAATAATACACTCAAAGCTTTTCGTTGGTTGACATTACCAACATCCTCAGGAATTACAATACTAAGAATGATAAAAGAACTGTCTAACAAATATGAAGCTACTAGATAAAGCATTACACAGTTGCCAAATCTATTACAATATTGCCAAACCTATTCCACTGCTGCCACAACATTATATACATTGAATATAGTATGGAATTTAGAACGTATTTGAATTTGTTCATCTATCAATTTGTTATCAATATTATCCTTGTAAATTTCAAAAGCTTCACATTCGTTCATTTTTAACCCTTTATTTATTTCTTTTATAATTTTCATATTATTTATATTAGGAAACATATGATTATTATTAATACAAAGGATAGCGAAATTGGACTTATAAATATTTGGTTTTAAAAAAGCATTAAATTGTTCTTTATACCTTTCTTTAACTTTTGTCTTTGTTTTTCCTATATAAACTTTATTACAAAATTCACATTCTAATTTATATACTCTATTTTTCTCATGTATAAGTCTCAATATTTAGCTGTATCTCAAACACATAGCTGTATAATCTGAAATGTTTAAGTGTGACCCTATCAAGATGTTAGAGTCGTTTTAAATATGGGGTCGTTCTGAAACGCGTCAACAAAAGACAATATCATTATAGGAAAGGCAGTAAAGTTTGTTCAAATATATATTATTGAATTTTACGATTTTTTACAACATTTAAGCTATTTTCATTTTGTGCTAATAATATTTAAAATAAAAAAATACACGAAATCTATTATTATCCTAGCCTAGTTGAAAAGTTTTAATTAACAACAACATTTACTAACAGTAATTAATAAAAAACAAAAACTTACAGCTAAACTTTGTTTTTTATATGCCAGGAACGTGTCTTCTGAGCGTAAGCCTCTTTTGTCCTCCCAATCCCAATACTTTTGTTGATTCTTTATTAAATTCCCCCCTTTCTATTTGTCCCAACAGCACTGGTGGACAATTGTATAAATCCAATTTTGGTAACGGCAGCTCGCACGCTGTTTCTTTTATTCTTTTGCCTCAATATGAACTTCAAAAATTAAGAGGCCAATCGGTGTCAAACTTTTTTTAATAAAGTAAAAACAGCGTGTAATTTTACACGCAGGCTGAGATTGTCCAATGTCTGACCGATATTAGACATTAAATAATTTTTCGTCTGGTTGAAAACTTTCCCGTAAACAATTCAGTATGCGTCTATTCTGTCGCATCTAGATTTATATTTTGACACTATAATTACCACTTGTCGTTTAATATCATCGATATTGGTGATAGTAATTTTCCGGTTTAACCGAACAATTATATTAAAAGCTAATTGTTTTCTCGCTTTTTTCTCACCTATATTGGTTGGACAGGAAATGTAAAACCTTTACAAGTATAATAAGAAGCTATATAAGGGGAGTCGGGTTACACGCCAAGTCTTGGAAAGTTAAGCATCTGGTTTTATTGACTTGGCGAGGTAGGGCTTACATCGCATTGCTTTAGACATTATATTCTCGCTGACTAATTCTTTTTGTATTCTTCATTCTACATAAACGGAATTGTCTTGAGTAAAGCTTTTTGCGAGACTAAACAGTAATAAAACGCAATTCCAGTAAATACAAGCTACAGTGCCTGCTCGATATCCTCTCTCTATCGCTTTAATACGCTTTTAAAGTAAATTCAATTTCTTGTGCACTTCGTATAATGTAACAATTCGTCGAGTGTAATTTTGTAATATAAAAACTAGGTTAGTTTACACTCAAAATGATCAGAAAAACTGTTAAGAGAAAATGTATAAAAAACTAAAGCAATTTATTTTCTTTTTGATTATTTTGTGTTTCCAACAGAGTTTGCTTCTGCCTTCACACATACTTCCCATTAGTAAAATTAATACGAGTTACTTATTTCAAATAATATGCTCAGGAATGTACTCGATTAACTTCCAGAGATTTGGAACGTAATACACTCTTTACAATTATTGTTATTATTGTTGCCTAAATGTTCGTCAAAGCGATATGAAAATATACCTAGTTTATACATTATAAATTGTGTTTCATTATATATAACATCTATCTATCAATTAATGAACTAAATCACAAAACTGTTTCAGTTATTTACTCTATACACAGTGTTAATATTGCTACGAAAATGTCGTCAAAGCGTTAAAGATAGAATTAGCTGAGAAACGCACATAATAATGTAGCTTTCAGGATGCATAGCACCGTGGAGGTCTTGATTATATCCGTAGACACAGTCCTACTTTGTCTACGTTGCTAGTGAACTGCAGGATATTTTAACAATTGTAAAATTCCAAACACTTAGTAATACACACACAAACACATACACACACACACACACACACACACACACACACACTGTATATATATATATATATATATATATATATATATATATATATATATATATATATACAAAATATGTTTTCTTGTTTAATAATCAAAAACAACAAAGGTTATGCAAATACAAGAATTATTTATTTATTTTATATTCAAAGCTTTTCGTTGATAAACAGTACCAACATAATCAGGACTGAATAATAGAATATCCATTATATATATATATATATATATATATATATATATATATATATATTTAATAAATTTAAAATATTTCAAACACAAGAATACGTTTAATGAATATATATATAAGAGAGAAAATATTTGGACAACTTTTACATTCACTGGTAACGAAATAAATAAAATTACAAGATTATTTAAAGAAACACATTTACAAATTACATATAAAACCGATAATAAAATTACAAATTTAATAAACAATAACAAAAATCAAAATAATATGCACGAAAGGAATGGAGTATATAATATAAAATGTCAAACTTGTAATAAATTATATGTAGGACAAACAAAAAAGAAATTAAAAGAATGATACAAAGAATATTTAAACGCTTATATCAAACCAAACATATACAAATCCAATTTAGCTACGCATTGTATTAATAATGGACATGAATTTCCGGAAATAGAAAATATGAATTTAATAAAAGAATTAAATAAAGGATTAAAAATGAATATATTTGAAACATTGGAAATTTATAAGCATAAAGTTAAAGACAAATTAATTGATGAACAAATTCAAGTGAGATCAAGGCACCAAACTATTTATAAAGTCATTGATATTATAGAAAAATTTACATAAAGTGCAATAATTTTAAACATATGATTCTTTGTAGTACATATGATTTAATTTTGTAAAAGTATTTTATTAGATAATTATTTTTCCTGAAGATGCTGATACTTTTTTATCGGCGAAAAGCTTTGAATAAATATATTCATTAAACGTATTCTTGTGTTTGAAATATTTTAAATTTATTAACTATATATACAAGAAAACATATCACCATATTTAATATATATATATATATATATATATATATATATATATATATATAAATATATATATATGTGTGTGTGTGTGTGTGTGTGTATGGGTGTATGTGTGTGTGTGTGTGTATGTGTGTGTGTATGTGTGTGTGTGTGTGTGTGTGTGTGTGTGTGTGTATGTGTGTGTGTGTGTGTGTGTGTGTGTGTGTGTGTGTGTGTGTGTGTGTGTGTGTGTGTGTGTGTGTGAGTGTGTGTTTGTGTGTATGGGTGTATGTGTGTGTGTCTGTGTGTATGTATGTGTGTGTGTGTGTGTGTGTGTGTGTGTGTGTGTGTGTGTGTGTGTGTGTGTGTGTGTGTGTGTGTGTGTGTGTGTGTGTATGTGTGTGTGTGTGTGTGTGTGTGTGTGTGTGTGTGTGTGTGTGTGTGTGTGTGTGTGTGTGTGTGTGTATGTGTGTGTGTGTGTGTGTGTGTGTGTGTGTGTGTGTGTGTGTGTGTGTGTGTGTGTGTGTGTGTGTGTGTGTGTGTGTGTGTGTGTGTGTGTGTGTGTGTGTGTGTGTGAGTGTGTGTTTGTGTGTATGGGTGTATGTGTGTGTGTCTGTGTGTATGTATGTGTGTGTGTGTGTGTGTGTGTGTGTGTGTGTGTGTGTATAGGTGTATGTGTGTGTGTGTGTGTGTGTGTGTGTGTGTATCTATCTGTGTGTGTAAGCCCACTGAGACATGAATTTCTACCTTTTCACCGCCGAGGTGCGCTTTAATGTGGCCAAATGCAGTTTATGCTTTGTAACCGGTTAGGTCCGGTTCTAGTTATAGGCTAGGCAACTAGTTATAGGCTAGGCAACTAGTTATAGGCTAGGCAACTAGTTATAGGCTAGGCAACTAGTTATATTACTAAATTTAGCCATCATCGGTTTGTAGATAGTCAATGGCAAACATCCATGAGATTTTTTTATTTTGTTTATAACTCATGCTTCTGTATTTTAAATGTATTACTAGACACACAAAATAAATAACCCAAAATGAGGACTTTAGAGTTGAGGTCCTAATTTCGAGGGGCACAAATAAGCACACATTTTTCTATAAACAGTGTTAAAACAGAGAATATGGTTTTTTTGTCCATTTTATCTTCACAGAAACCCATCCGAAATAATATCGTCTGCTTTTATTACCTTGTTATTGGCTAAATTATATCGCAATCGTTGGCGTTTGTAACGAAGGTTGTGTACAAACTTTATAAACTAATTTTTAAGTTCTTTTAACGACATTCAATTTTTTTACAAAACCTAATTTTATACATTTATTACTTCTTATTAATATGACACACTGAGGTAAGTAGCCTATTTTCTGCAAAGCTAGATAATGGAATTGCAGCCGGGGAAATACGAAACTGTAGTTCAAAGTGGCGTTAACTTTTATAGTTTCGTAGCTTCCAATAAAAGTTTCACTCGAAACACTTCTGTTTCTAAAGAGACCACGAGAAGTTACATATCTCGTCAGCAGAAAGCAATGTTATGTTCAAAGCAGTTAAAGTTTTCCCCTCGAAAATTTAAATATATAAATAAGTTATGTAAATGAATAATCTATGCTTAGTTAGTTTAAGCGGTGAGATTTAATAGTTTTAGGTTGGTCCATCTTTCTGTTATACAGCATTTTTTCTCCAGCATCTACAGACAATTTCCCACACTAATGGAAGAGCTTAAAAGGTGGTTCTCCTCATCCACATTATGTTTAACTTTTACTCTGTTTGTTATTTTTTACGTTTTAGCAATAATGTTTATGCAAACACCATCTGA
>JBAIZL010000290.1:67500-70000 GCA_036971475.1 Prosapia bicincta | reverse complement strand
TAATCCTCTTTGTTTCGTATAATTTCACTTTTTTAAATGCCGTCTATTAGTTCACAATCTCCTTACAAATATATATATATATATATATATATATATATATATATATATATACAATTTTTATACTTGTAGTGGATGACACTTGATGTTAATTTAGTTTTTTAATATTTATTTATTAATTTAATTTAAAAAACTTGATTTCTCGGTTGGATTCGAACTGATTGATTTTATGTTGGAAATCCTGCACTTTGGAACTGAGCCGACTTCCCAATATCTATATAGCTATTGAGTCATTCTGTCCAACTTAGTTATTCATCTCAGACGACCTAAAAGATTTTATTAAACTGTTTCTATCAGTTCACAATCTCCTGACATAGGGTCTGTACAAATTATCAATCGTTATTAAAACACGTTTTAATACGTCCAATCAAGTTCAAATACATTTTTTAACCTATAGTGGATGTCAATTGATGTTAATACAATAATTACGAATATTTATTGATTAATTAAATTTTTTAAACTTGATGTTCCGGTCGGATTCGAACTGAATGACTACAGGTTTGGAATCCTGCACTTTGGCAATGAGCTAACTTTTCCAAAGCTATATATCTATTTCTTACATATATATATATATATATGAAATGATAAGAGAAGGTTTCTTCCAATAATGAAGCATTACAGGAGGTGGATAGAATGAGAAGTTATAGACCACCATCAGCTTTTTAAATTACAAATTAAAAAAATGCGAATAAATAGTAACAAACAAAAATAATAGTCCAACTCCATGCAAGAAAATTCGCTTTCTGTTTTGTCACTTAATATTGTTATTCTGTCAAATTTATATTTGTGTTTTTACAGCATAAAATACATTTTTGACAACTTTTGTCGTTTCGTAACAGAAATTAAAGTAAACCTAATTTCAATTTTCTATTTTTACTGTAAACCGAAGAAAAACTTAACAAAAATATTAATAAAACTTTGTTACATATTTCGTAGTTTGTAAAATGGTTTTCTGTTATAAAAGCCATAGCGAAGATTTTAATGCAAACACTGAAAGTAGTAGTTTCTTTAAAAAAAACTTTCTAGTGTTTCGTCTGAAATGTTTTCTATAATCTTGATAAAGTTTTGGAAGTTGTCCCTAACCTAACAACAATACAAAAGTTTATTTATGATATAAGCTTGTCGCATTAAAAAAGACACACTTATAAAGCAAAATATATATCATTCTATTTGATAATATAAATGTTAGCAACAATCCCGTCACACATGAAGACCTTCTCTTTCTAGAAAACTTTGACGATATTAATTCTAAAATTAGTTATAATCACATACCAAATTTATTTGATTTTCATTTATTCCATTTAAACGTAATAGTACCCAGACACGTTTAACTCTAGTTAATACCAGAGTAATCGGGATTTTAAAATAAAGCGCCTAACATTCTCCAACAATATACACGAGCATATATAAACCTATTCCCTTATGTTTCAAGTGGGGAGTTTAATACCCATTTAAGTTACTCTTAATAACTTCAGCATAGGATTGCCTCGTAATAAAGCCGATTTATAAGAGAGGCTCAGAACACATTGTTCTTGGATGTTAAAGGTGCACACTAACCGGTTATTATTTAATCTTAGTTAAAATTAAACATTATTTGGTGACGATGAAATAAAAATTTCGTCCTTTTGTTTTGATATCGAAGAAAACGTTTTTACAGAATTTTATTTATTCCTTATTCTTTTAATAAATGATTTCGTAAATGAACATTTTGGTAATTTTGGGATGAAATTATTGTGAAGATTATAATTGCAGTACTAACTTTACAAAGATATAAAATACAAAGCTTAGACAAGTAAAGTATTTCCATTCAAATATTAGAGACTAGTCGTAAATAATATGTTAATGTCAAATTCATTCATAATATTCGGAGCAATAAACTGTTTTTATATAAGTAAACATAATCCTGAGATTTTATTAAATCCCGATAGAGACCTTATTCCAATTTCTATTCCTAATTCACTGGTAACGTAATGTTATGATTTTTATGTATCATTTGGCTTGTTTACTATGATTCTTTATGGGAAATTTAATGTACAATGATTTGTTTTTGTGTTATATATAATTTAAGAAGATGCAAATTCTTGCTGTCACCCAGGGGGGAGTGTCCACTCTTTGTTAAATGTAGAGGGCTTATAGAGGACCATGTGTGGGAGTAGGTAGTTTGGTTATAAACAAGGGAGATGTGTAGAGTTAACTAGTATGTATTGGCATGTCTCTGAGGATGGTCACTTTGAAACTGAATCGTACATTAGACTAGGAAAAAATATTTCTTGTTAGAGGTTGTGTTTATTATTTATTGTTACATTTATTTCCTTATTAGTTAAACTTATTTTTAAACTAATATTAGACTAACAAATAGACTTTTACTAAAAACACTTTTTTGTAAAATAAACTCATGAGAAGATTAATATTTAAAACCAAAGATGCTTATAATAATTTATCT
>JBAIZL010000290.1:7500-62500 GCA_036971475.1 Prosapia bicincta | reverse complement strand
ATACCGTATTACCAATCGTGCGGTGCATAAGTCCTTTAGCGGATTTGACGGCAGCCTCCCAGAGTCCGCCGAAATGTGGTGCGGCTGGAGGGTTAAAGTGCCATTCAATGCGTTGGTCGGCGAGTTTGCGCTTGATAAGCGATTTCGAGTGGTCAAGCAGTTGATAGACCTCACTCAGGCGGTTCGCGGCTCCAACAAAATTCGTGCCGTTGTCAGAATAAATATCAGAGGGTAGCCCTCGTCTTGACGTGAAACGGTGTAAAGCTGCGAGAAAGGCATCGGTGGATAGGTCGGATACCATCTCCAAGTGCACAGCCTTAGTAGCCATGCAGACAAATAGACAAAGATAAGATTTTAAAAGCTTCGAGGTACGCAAATGATTTGCCTTTGTGTCGAAGGGTCCAGCGAAATCAATTCCCACCCTGCAGAAAGGCGGCGATGGAGTGACTCTAGATGATGGTAAAGCAGCCATCATAGGTGGACGAGGCTTAGATTGCAGACGGAAACACCGCATGCACGCATGAATGCGTTGTCGAAGTAAGGAGCGTAACGCAATAATCCAAAATTCGCCGTTAATCAGCGCTTGAGTGGTGCGCGGTCCGGCATGTAAGGCTAACTTGTGGTAATGATCGCAGATCAAGTTGACGTACTGATGATGTTTAGGAAGCAGAAGGGGGTGCTTAGATTCATACGACATCTCAGAATGATTAAGTCTTCCGCCCACCCTGAGTAAGCCCTGGGCGTCGACAAATGGCGTTAGGCTGCGGAGCGGATCGATGATTTGAGCGCCACGACGGAGCCGTTGCAATGTTGCGCTGAAGGCCAGCTCTTGTATGAGCTTGACGCAGAGATCTCTGGCGTTACTTAACTCCTGCACCGAAGGCGTAGTAAATGAAGTTTTACTCAAGGCGACTTTGGCCTTGTAGCGGGTGTTATGACCGTGGTTAGTAGTCTGGCCTTTACGACGGCAATTATTCACAAACCGCAGGACGTAAGCGAAAACATGGTGAAGAGTAATTAAGTTCGAATGTCGTTCTATAGTTGTCAATAGTCGATTAGGCTCTTGAACGGCCGTACATAGCAGTCTAGGTTCAGATTTATGTTCGGTCTGGTCCGGGTTAAGGCCGGTCGGCTTAGACAAATGCCACGCAGTAGGACATTGTAGCGCCCATGGTGGGCCGTGCCACCACAGCGGATGTTCAGCAAGCTGGTTAGGTAGACACCCACGGGAAGCAACGTCCGTGGGGTTATCAGCAGTCGAGACATGGAACCAACGGTCCATGGAGGTATTTGAAACGATTTCAGTGACGCGGTTGGCAGTAAAAGTCTTCAATAAATAAGGCGGGGTGTTGATCCAATACAACACAATTTCAGAATCGGTGAAGAAAAACGTCTCGGCGTCAGACACAAAATTCAGAACGGGCTGAACGGACTTGTAGAGTTTGGCCAGCAAGACTGCGCCACAAAGCTCCATGCGAGGTATGGTGATCGGTTTAACTGGAGCTACCCTGCTCTTAGCCTTCAGAATGCTAACGGTAACGACTCCATTCTATTCGGTTCTCAAATATATAGCTGCTGCGTATCCAGCTTCGGAAGCATCGCAAAACCCTAACAGGTGATGCTTGGCAGCTCGTGTGCCAACGTGTCGAGGTATTTGGATAGAAGACAAACTGGCGAATTGAACAATGAAGCTGTCCCATTGATTTAGAAGCGCGGTTGGCAAAGGTTCATCCCATGATAACCTTTCGAGCCACAAACGTTTGAGAAAGCATTTGATCCAGAAAGTAATAGGCGTTAAGAAGCCAAGCGGGTCGAAAGTCCGAGCGACATAAGATAGTATGGTGCGTTTCGTAGGCACCGAAACGAAATTCTGACTCTGGTAGGAGAACGAGTCCGAGGTAGGATTCCATTGCAGTCCCAGTATTTTGATGGCGGTAGAATCGTCCTGGAACAGTAGCGGGTTCTCCAGATGAGCGGAAGGTAGTGTTGACAATAGTGCAGGATCACTTGATGACCATTTCCTGAGTTCCAGGCCGGCGAGTGCGAAAATGTTAATGAGCTGCTGTATCAATTCCTTGGCATCTTCGGGCGTATCGGCGCCAGTGACAACATCATCAACATAAGTCTGCTGAAGTATTGCTTGCGACGCGGCAGGGTATCGGCTACCTTCGTCCTTTACGAGTTGTTCAAGCGTCCGCAACGCTAAATACGCAGACGGGGTTAGTCCGTACGTGACAGTAGCTAACTCGTATTCCACAAGCGGAGATTGAGGCGTCGGTCGGTATAATATGTGCTGATGACAGCGATCAGCTGGGCGCACGGCAATTTGTCGGTACATCATTTTAAGATCAGCACAAACGGCGTGAACATACAGGCGAAAGGAAATGATGACGTTAGACAGGTCCTTCTGAAGTTTAGGACCGGAAAGCAATTGCTGATTTAAAGAATTCGCGTTACAATCAGGCGAGGATGCGTTGAATACTACTCGTAACTTAGTAGTAGAACTGGTGGTCTTAAAAACACAATGATGCGGGATCAAATAGTTAGAAGTATTAAGCGCGGGGTACATATGACCCAGAGTCATATATTCTGTCATGAATTGATGATATTGCCGAGCTACCTCCGGCTGACGACTTAAACGTCGTTCTAAAGCATGATAACTAGCGAGGACAACGTTGCGGTTTGACTTAAGTGTTACAGCGTCAGGTTTGAAGGGGAGGGCGACAACATATCTCCCGACTTCATCGCGTTCAGTAGTTGTAGTAAACAGGCTTTCACAAAGCTGTTCGTCAGGGCTCAAAGATTTAGCCTCAGTCACTTCTTCGACTTCCCAAAACCGTCGAATATTGTCATCAATAGACTGTAGCGAGGTAATGAACACTCTGGGTTGATGGGGCATACTATACGGTATGGATCCCATAATGACCCAACCTAAACGAGTGTTAAGCGCAGAGGGCTGGCCATGAATGATAGTGCAAGGCCCATTAGTGAGTATTTGGGTGAAAACATCTGCCCCCAGTATAATAGTAGTAATGGGTATACTTTATCCCCCCAATGAGAGAGCAGTATTTCTTACCCCCACTCCTTCCTAAGCCCCGCCCCTTTTGTTTGATAGGTCGATGGTGATGAAGATGGCGTCGACGCCCCGCCCCTGGTGCTGGTGGAGGAGCGGAAGGGCCATCTTGTTCTGGTGATGACGTTTGGAAAAAATATAATTCTTGGTTGGGGAATGGAACCTAGGACGTTTGGTTTGCTGGCGTGTGACGCTAGCGACTGAGCTACGAGTCGTTCAGTTGTGTGTTACTGTATGATGGGGGTACAAGTAGGTCTTGGTTGGAAATTTCGGTAGTATAAAATAAGAGTAATACGTGTATTTTAATAAATATGAATTTATTGTCTCAAAAAATAAAAATATATTGACAAGGACAAATACGTAATTTAAATACAATATATATATATAAATATAACAATAATTTTAAGTCTGAATTTAGAGGGAAGACTTCATTAACGAATACTATGATAATTTAAACAATTATTCCAGGTTCAGAAATAGTCGGTAGCGTCTGTCAGCAGGTTTCCTGCATATGGGACACCTCTGCACCCTTTCCGCACACTGGTTGCAATACACGTGACCGCAGGGTATGATGGCAGTGCATGGTGGTCTTTCTAAGCAGACAGTACAGTCTGCTATACGGTAGCCGCTGTTTCGGTCTCCGTCGTTCTGCTCTTCTGATGTTCTCTGTTTCAACATAAAAAAACAAAGAAGATAATTTATATTATTGTAAATGAATAACATAAATATCAGTTTTTACAAATTGTAACACTTACGGCTACGAATGAAGGGATTCGATCGGCCATTATAGCCTCCGCTTCAGCGACAGCCACTCTTCTTCGCCCCTCTTCAAGAAGTTTGTCCAGATCGCTCATCATGATCCTCCATACGCCGACTGCGTAGAAGTTTTGTTCATATCCGTCTCTTTGAAACGCTGTCTCTAAGTCTGATACTAGCCTTTTTAGTATCTGCAGTGCATCAGCCGATACGTTACGAGCTGCAGTTGCACGTGCATTTCCCACAGCCGTCTAAGAAAATTAGAAATGAAATTCATTTATAATCCTTTGATAGTACAGCTATTATCATCGTACAATAAAACTTACTGAATATTGAGGAGGATATCTTGTCCTACTTCCTAAGCAAAGGAAACAGTCAATACGAGAATGCTCGTGTCCTTGTATGTGTTGCAATTCCTCCTCTAGTTCACCCGAATGAGACGCTCGATCTCTGAGTCTATTTACAACGTGATTTAATAATGCAGCCTATAAAATACAATTTATTTTAGTAATGAAAAATAAGAAGATAACAGTAAAAATTCATTAAGAATACAATAATCACCGGTGTTGGGTGGTCGGTGTTGCTACGATCAGCCAAAGGTCCTCTGGTTCTAGACGGAGTGTTTGTTCCCTGAAAGAAAAACGCTTATTAGATGAAACTGTTAATAATCTAAATTGTTTGGAAACAGTAAAGGCAGTTCATTAATAATCACCGATGTTGGGTGGGCGGTGTTGCTACGATCAGGTACTCTAGGAGGAGTCGTAATGTGTGTTTCCTGAAAGGAAAAAAGCTTATTAGATATGAAAATGAAACTGTTAATAATCTAAATTGTTTATAATTACCTGTGACGTAGTCTCCCTGCTCTGATCAACCATCGATTGGCGTCTATGGTACGGTGTCCATGCAGCCCTTCGTAATATTGATGGGCTACGTCTGTTACGATCGATTTCGTTAGTATGATTGTCTAATTCTTCCCAAATGCCCGTTTCATCGTAGCTAGAATCATCGTTGTTTGTTGTGTCATTAGACTGAAAATCAATGAAAAATTGCAATAACGAAACATAAAAACTTTAACAAAAAAAAACACGCTATTTCATACTCACCTCTGATTGATTTCGTCTATCGGTCATAGTGTTTCTGAAATAAATCGATAGTTTCTGAAATATATCGATAATTAAGTATTTGTTTAAAAGAGTATTCGTTAATCAAGTCAGCTCCCCCCGTAGGATGAACTCTAATAGTTCGTCCCAGTGAAAACATCGTATTTCCATTATCACCGTGTCTTACCGAAATTTCTCCAACTCCGGAAGAATCTTTCACTATAGCAGTATCGTTTCGGAAAAAAGTAGTCTTTTTTATATCGTCATCAAAGTCAGCTTGAACAGATTAACGGTTGTTACGAGCACAGGTAATACCGTATTCTTTATTCAACGCCAACGACTTTAAAGGCACCAAAATTCGCTCGTAAACCGGAACCGCTCAAGCCAGCTCCCCGTGGGACGAACTCTAATAGTTCGTCCCAGTGAAAACAGCTCCAGCCACGCTGTGATCAGTGGTGACCACTCCATTAAAATATGTCACCCCCTTGAAAATAAATAAGATTTACGGTCGTATTTCCATTATCACCGTCTTACCGACATGACGTGTAATGACAAATTTGCATTTCTCCAACTCCGGAAGATCGGAATCTTGCACTATAGCGGTATACCGTTTCGGAAAAAAAGTAGTCTTTTTTATATCGTCGTCATCAAAGTCAACCTGAATAGACGAGCCATGAACGGTTGTTACGAGTTTCGCACAGATAATGCCGTATTCTTTATTCAACGCCAACGACTTTAACGACACCAAAATTCGCTCGTAAACCGGAACCGCATTGAACCGGTTAACTGTCGAATTTTCGGAGAGCTGACTTGCAGTATTCATAATTAAGATAAAACACTCACAACGCACCTAACTGCAAAGCGCTGAAGACTGATGCTCTCTGTATGTTGGCACCGGCTTATATACTGTGCAACTCCCCACGCGTCCTCTATGTAGTTGCCCAAAGCGGCTGTGTCACGCAACAGAAAGTTTAGAAATCATTGACCTTTTCCCACACTCGAGGTTGTGCCGTGTGAAATCGTTGAACTTTCACTCCCACTCGCGGTCGTGCAGTGAAAGGATTAGAAATCGCTGACCTACTTTCACTCCTACTCGCGGCCGTGCAGTAATTAGAAATCGCTGGCCTATGTCTCCCACTCTAAACAGGTTGCTATATAAACCCGTATATTACAGGTAGGACAGTATACTCCGGTCTCATTCAGACTGCAAAGAGGTAAGTGTGATTGTTATTCTATCTCTGTTTCTAATAAACAGTTAGCTATATAACAGTTAGCACAGTATACTCGGGTCTCATTCTGACTGCAAAGAGGTAAGTGTGATTGTTATCCTATCTCTGTTTCTAATTTGACTTCTTAAAATAAAACCTATATTATGGCCGTGTATATTTTTTCTAATGTGCAAACCTATGTAAAGAAATTCCGTTTATACGGGAATAAAATTGTTTTTAAATTCAATACACCCCCTGAAGGTGTAGGAGAGATTGAATGGGTTAGACAGGGACTTCAAGAGTTGGTTGAATCTGTGACTAGGGGTACAACAGACGAAGATCGACTTGGGTTTACTATGACTAGCATAAACTTTAAGAATCGTACACCTGGGTACGTAGCCTTCAGGCCTGCTTCGGAATTAACGTCAGACATTCTTTGGGACGTTTTTGGTGGAATAATCCAGAGTAACGCTGAGGGATTTATGTCAGGTGATACCTTCCAGGTATCGTGTACCAAGGTTAGAGTACCTGTAGGGCGGGGTCGAAGTAGGCGTGGGATTTACAATAACTTTGGCGAAGAGTGTCACAGCAGAACGGGAATCGTTGTAATTAAAAATAAAGATGCTTTGTGCTTGCCTTGTGCTCTTGTGGTTGGCATTGCTCGGGCGCAAAATGATAAAGAATATAAAGCTATAATACAGAACAAAGGTAAACGTCAGACCGTTAGGGCACAGCAACTAATGGCTGACGCTAATGTAGAAATTACCGAGTCAGGTGCGGGTGTGAATGAGTTACAAGCGTTTCAAAATCATTTAACTGAATATAAAATCACGGTGTACAGTTACGGTAGTAGAGGTAGGCATGTGTTTTTTGAAGGTAATGTGAACAATCCCAAGTATAAAATAAATTTGCTATTTCACAAGTCCCATTTTAATGTGATTACCAGTTTAACTAGCGCGTTTGCGTGTCATTTCTACTGTGAAGCATGTCGGACACCGTACAACACTTTAGGCAAACACAAATGTTCAGCTACCTGTTATTCATGTAAACGGACTCCACCGTGTGTGCTAGACGACAACGGTGGTATTCAATGCGGTGACTGTAACCGTCATTTTATGAACCAGCAATGTTACAACACACATTCCGTAAGCGTTTGCAAGTATATTAGAAAATGTCTAATGTGTGAGAAGGTAATATTTGCTACAGACCGTAAAAGCACACATCAGTGTGGAGAGGTTTATTGTAAAATGTGCTTAGAGTACAAGCCGGCTAACCATCGGTGTTACATGAAAATCAATACACAAAAGCCTCCAGTTAAAGATTTCATGTTTCTATTTTTCGACCTGGAAACGCGTCAAGACGAAGTCCTTGATAGCACTCACGTGCACAGGGTAAACTTATGCATTTCTCAACAGTACTGTTGGAAATGCGTAAATGGCGAACGTTGCCGTAATTGTACGCCACGAACTCGTGTTTTTAAAGAGAATCCAGTTGAAGGGTTCATGGCCTACATAATGGATGCGCGTAAAACGTTTAAAAAGGTGTGCGTTATCGCTCATAATGGACAGGCATTTGATTTCCAATTCCTTTTGAAATACGTTCTGGAAGAAACTCAGTTTACACCTGAATTGATAATGCGTGGAACTAGGATTATAAAGATGGAGATCGATAACATAAAGTTTATTGATTCTCTAAACTATATGCCAATGGCATTGTCTAAACTCCCTGAAGCGTTCGACCTACCTCCCGAAAAAAAGAAGGGTTACTTTCCCCACCTTTTCAACACAGTGGCCAATGAAAATTATGTAGGTCCTATTCCAGCAAAGGAATACTACTGTCCTGACTCAATGTTCGAAAAGAACAATACAAAATTCTTACAGTGGTACGATGAACAGGTCTCCAACGGTTATGTATTCAATTTTCAAAGGGAAATATTCGAATATTGCCTCTCTGATGTTGATATATTAGCTCAAGCCTGTATAAAGTTTCGTGCTTCGTTCTTGCAGGAATGCAATGTAGATCCGTTTCTCGAGGCCGTCACTATTGCTAGCGCGTGTAGCCTAGCGTTCAGAAGAAATTTTCTCAAGCCAAACACAATAGGCATACTGCCCAAGAATGGATACAGACTCGTCGATAAGCAGTCCACCATTGCTCTACAGTGGCTCGCATGGATCGAAGACCAGAAAGGCTATCGACTGGAGCATGCTGGTAGAGGTCGTGAAATTAAAGTAGATGGTATAAAGGTTGACGGACTATGTGACCAAACGAAGACCGTATATGAATTTCACGGCTGTTACTGGCACGGATGTCCAAACTGTTACACATTTGGGCGTGATTCACCTCTAATCGACGACCCGTCAGACACTCATAGTGCTCGACTGACCAGGACTAAAGCTAAGACGGCTAAGTTGTCCCGTCATTATAATGTTGTCGAGTTGTGGGAGTGTGAATTTTATAGGATGAAAAAAATAAACAAAAGGATGGCATACCTTGATTCCCACCCTCTAATACATCTCACACCACTAAACCCTCGAGATGCGTTTTTCGGCGGTCGTACGGGGAATGTAAAATCGTACCATATGTGTCAGGAGAACGAGAAGATTCGGTACATTGATGTTTGTTCCTTGTACCCCTGGGTGTGTAAGTACCGAGAATATCCGATAGGACATCCGCAAATACACGTCGGCAATAATGAGTGTAGAGCCGCAGGAATGTCTGCTGACGGCCTCCTGAAATGTACAGTCCTACCTCCTCGGGATTTGTATCATCCAGTGCTGCCGGTCAGGATGAACGATAAATTGATGTTCATCCTATGCCGTACATGTGGTGAGAACCTTATACCTGGAGACTGTACTCACTCTCTTGACGAACGGACGTTGACAGGAACATGGACTATGGACGAGATACGCAAAGCTGTGCAGAAAGGTTACGTGATATTGGAAATGTATGAGCTCTGGCAATACGAAATGGCTTCATTTGACAAAGGGAACGGACTGTTTACCGACTATATTAATAAATTTTTAAAAATAAAGCAGGAGGCTTCAGGTTACCCAGAGTGGTGTCGTACTGAACAAGACAAAATAGACTATGTCCAAAGCTATTTCGACAACGAGGGGGTTAGACTTGACCCGATGAAAATTGAAAAAAATCCTGGTGCCAGGTCGTTGGCTAAATTAATGTTAAACTCCTTTTGGGGTAAGTTTGGACAACGTGAAAACCAGCCAAAGACTACAATAGTAAGAGAGCCGAATGAACTGTTCAACTTGTTAACGTCACCGTCAATTGATGTAAACAATATACAAGAGGTTAACGAGGACGTTGTCGTAGTGAACTGGTGCTACACCGACAACACCTGTGATGTACTACCAACAGTAAATGTCGTTCTCGCTGCATTTACTACAGCCCATGCTCGTCTTAAGCTCTATGAGTATTTGGACGTGTTGGGATCACAGGTCCTCTATTACGACACAGATAGTGTAATTTATCTCCACAAAGACGGTACGCACGATGTATCGACAGGAGACTACTTGGGACAGATGACAGACGAACTGGCAGACTATGGTCCTTCTGCATATATAACAGAATTTGTTTCGGGAGGTCCGAAAACGTACGGTTACAAGGTAATGTGTCCGGAAAATGACAAAACCGTTACAGTTTGCAAAATTAAAGGACTGACTTTAAATCTCCGCACCTCGGGTTATTTGAATTTCGATTCTTTAAGGAAATTAGTATTGAATGAACAAACAGAGGAGGATAGCATAATGGTCACTGAACCGCGTATACGTCGCAGAAAGGATCATGATGTTATTACTGTGTGTGAAACAAAAATGTTCAGAACCACAGGTGCGAAAAGAAAACGTAACGGGGGTTTTGATACGCTACCTTATGGGTACTGTAAGGTTCCACGCCTAGAATGATTCCCATCATTCTGAACGGTGTTGTGAAATCAAGTCGTTTCATTTTAGTTTTTGTATGACCTATGCTGTGTGGAGATCCTAGGTTGAATGAATGGGCCCTCTGTCACGGTCTAAACGCCTATAAGGCTGTGTGAATAGCTAAGTGTTGTAGCAACAAAAGAACATAGCTTCTGTTGTGGCAATGTCAGACAGATTGTGTTTTTGTATTGAATAAAATACCTTTTTACAAAAGGTATAAAATATTTGTTGCACGAGTGTGTGTGTGTGTGTGTGTGTGTGTGTGTGTGTGTGAAACCTAGGTTGAATGGTCCTCTGTCTCGACTTAATCGTCTATAAGACTGAATGTGTGTGTGGATGGGATTTAAAGTAAAATTGAACGACAAAAACTGACCGCCAGGGAGGATAGGTCTTGGAATGCTTCCCGGGTACGCTTCCAAAAACAAGAACGACTTCGGACTGTACCTCCTGGGTGTTGATGGAAACCTAGTCAGTTGGTTTAAAAGTACCAAAAGTAAAATCAGGGTGGTCAGTTTTGAAATGAACGTTAGACGTGCTATTGCTAACGAGCTTCATAAGCCGGCTCGTAGAAACTTTAAAACACGTAGTGTTACTTTGAAAGGTGTAAACGATCTTTATCAAGCTGATTTAGTTGAGATGATTCCCTATGCAAAGGAAAACAAAGGCTATAAGTATATATTGACTATGATTAACTGTTTATCAAAATTTGCGTTTGCGGTGCCGATAAAATCTAAAACCGGTTCCGAAGTAGCTTCAGCATTAAAGCCTATACTAGAGAAACACAGTATGAAGCATTTTCAGACCGATCAGGGTAAAGAATGGTTTAACAAATCTGTTCAAAACTTATTGAAAACCTATAAAATTAATCACTATCACACTTACACCGAGAAAAAAGCTTCCATCGTAGAAAGGTTAAACAGAACTTTGAAAAGTAAAATGTGGTTAGAATTTACGGCTCGCGGTAGTCATAAATGGACTGATTTTTTAGATGATATTGTGAAGTCATACAACAAAACCGTACACAGTACTATTGGTATGAAACCGTGTCAGGTGAGAAAAAAACATGAAGCAATGCTGTTGGCTAGAATAAACGAGAAAGTAAATAGTCGTACTATACCTCAATCGCGATCATTCCAGGTAGACGATAGAGTTAGAATATCCAAATACAAAAAAGTTTTTTCGAAAGGATTTTATCCAAACTGGACGCAAGAAGTATTTACCGTGTTCGCTGTTGTACCGTCCACACCTAAAACCTACATTTTACAAGATTCGAGAGGTGAAATATTAAAAGGTGGGTTTTATGCTGAAGAATTAAGTCGAACAAATGTTGGCGACGTTTATTTGGTGGAAAAAGTTTTGCGCCGGAAAGGAGATAAGGTTCTTGTGAAATGGCAAGGTTTCGATAAAACCCACAACTCGTGGGTAGATAAAAATAAACTTATACTGTGAAACATTGTACCACATCCGGCAAGCCGCCCATGCGCATCCGGCCATGTGCAAGCGCTGACGTCAATGGAAAAGTACTGGTCGCGATTGCTTTGTCCCAACTGACCTTGTCCGCATCCGACCCCGAGCATGCGATTGGAAAAGTACTAGCTGCAGAGACAATGTGTCACAATTGCTTTATACTGCAATAGAATATATGTTTCGAAAATAAATATTAAGTCTTTCGCACAATTGATTCATTCTGGTTACGTCTTTCGAGATGCGTGTAGTGATTGCTCCATATACGATGCAGCTACATAATTTCGACGCTTATGTAGGTGAAAAGGAGAAACGAATTCGTCACAGTCCCCTATTGCCCAACACTATTAGAGCAATTGTGTGTGGTCCTTCAAATTGCGGCAAAACAAATGTAATTTTCAATCTTTTGTTCGAGGCAAACGGACTGAAGTTCGCCAACATTTATATTTTTTCAAAATCACTTCACCAACCGAAATATAAGTTTCTGTCTAAGGTGATGGAAGAATCGGGTATCGGTTATTTTCCGTACAGTGATAACGACAACATCATAAATCCACATGAAGCGGAACCGAATTCCATTATGATTTTTGACGATATACAGTGTGAAAAACATGATAACATACGTAATTACTTCAGTATGGGAAGACATAGCTCAATTGACTCTTTTTATCTCGGTCAAACGTACAGTAGGATTCCCAAACATTTAATCCGAGACAATACCAACCTGATTGTTGTATTTAAACAGGACGATATGAATTTAAGACACATTCATTCGGATCACGTAGGCACGGACGTGTCGTTTAACACTTTCAAAAAGCTCTGTGCAACAGCCTGGAAAGACAAATTCGGTTTTATAGTAATAGATAAAGACAGCGATATAGATCAGGGTCGATACAGAATTGGGTTCGATTCCTTCGTAAAAGATTTATAATGCGTATATACACTTATAATGATATTTCGCCATATGCTAATAGCGGCACTACCAAAACACCAAAATCAAATTTGTGTTGTTTCTATTATCCCGATAAGAAGAGGTTTTGCGGGAACTACTGTAGCCGGACGAATAGACATGGACATGTATTTAATAGACGCTGCTGGAGACATAAGCGGTTCGGGTCGTACAGCAAGAGTTTGCCGCCTATAATTCTGTTAATGATCACATCCGCAAATAGAATTTATAATCGAGACATTTGGATTAGGTTCATGCACGAATGTGATAAAGGAGGTGTACCATTTGAATTGATATTATACAATGAACACATGTTGAAAGGAACTGTTCGGCATCCGCAAAACTTGGTATCCAGATTCCGGCCGTTTCCTGATTTTTTCAATCGGACACTGACTCCCAGTCACGGAGGCATAGAGTACACGCAAGTATACCTCGACATGTTACAGTACAGCTGTTCATTGCCGTACGCGTCCCGTTGTGTAGTAATCACGGAAAGGACAATTCCCATAGTCGGTCCTATAAAGGCGTACAAGCTTATCAGCAGTGTAAAGTGTTGTGTAGACATTAGCTACAATGTGAAATACGGTCCTAGACCTTCGTCGCTACCTTTACGCAGTAGAGGTAAATTTTACGAGGCTGTAAATAATAAGGCACAAGGTGTGTTTACAACCGAATTTCTAAAGGCCGCCCTGCCGACGGTGCCTAATCAGTGTCATCATTTCGGCTTGTCTTTTGACGGATCAAAATATACTGTTGTCGATCGTAGGCAACTTCAAATGTGGTGCACATACACGGGGGCAAATACTGATGAGTTTCTGCTTTTGAATAGTTATCTTCTCGAAAACTCTATACCGACGCTAAAACGGTACATGCAAGATATGCCTAGAGATGATAATCTAATAGTAGCCGAAATACCGCAATGGCGTGAAAATATAAAACGTACCTTTGTCTTTAGAAGCGCCGAGAAGGTGGAAAGTATACCATATTTTGACAACAACATGTACAGATACTGCCGAGGTTTATCTTGGAACAATTCGAAATTGATGAAAGCGTCCGCATCACAGGTTGTACAGTACCTATTGCGTGAAAAGCGTTACGCTGTGTTTTTTCGATCTTTGGAACTGTCTTAAAAGCTATTTGATAGTCGAATTACTATTCATTTCGCAATATGACACCAAAGGAGGAGCAAGTTATCTCTGAGATCGCCCGTTTGAGGGAGAACATCAAGAGAAAGTATCTGCAGATAAAATTCGGCGATGCAGATGCTGAACGGATTTTGACTAAACAATATAGCCCTATCATTAAGGAAATTTCGAAAATTCGTCGTCCACAGCCGAAAATGGAAATTAAAAAAGAAGAAGAAATGGATGTAGACATGGAGGATGATGCTTCACAAACCCATGTTCCGAAATTCATCGATACCGAAGTAATAGCTGAATCAACAGATGAGCCTGGACCTTCAGTTACACCGATGCGCCAAAGTAGTGTTGTTAAAGAGCTACTATCAACACCGGCGGGCCAGGAAGATAGTGTTCGTTATGTCCATACAATGTTCAAACATCGTCTACCGCGGACCTACGTGTTGAGAATGATTAAAGACAATAGGAATACAATTGATAACACATACGGTCCTCGAATAACAGGAGACGGTACTGTTATGATAGGCGATAAGTATATAAGGTTTGACGACGAAAACGGTGACATCATCATCGACGCGGACACTTACAAGGGAACCGAAGGGCTCTATGAATTGATATTTATGCGCAAACCCAATGAAACATTATACACAAAGGCCGACCTGAACACCTATAAACAAATCTGTGAACAAACCAGTGCTCATAGGAAAGGTTATAATCCGCTCTTAGCCATAAACCGTGCTAGTAAATCCGCCAAGTACAAGGCAATTATATCGAGATTATTTCCGCCGACCGGTTTGCATAGCGGTAAAGGTTATGCGTATTGGGACAACCCTAACGAACTCTGTGACAGGTTACGACTACTTTTGTCGTCTCAAGAGGTAGGTCATACAGGTCATGAGAACGAAATTGCCTCCATTATAGAAGAGCTGAGGGAAGCGGGTCTTATAAAAGGCAGTGGAAATAGAAAAATTAGGACATTAATAAGATGAGCGTCGATAAGTTTGGTCGTTTTACGGACCAGATTAACGCTCCGCACCCCCATCATCATCAGCACGGGATAGGTCTGACTCCCGATGGTAATCATTATGACGCGATAGGTAAGTTATTGCGCAATGTTGGTGATCCTATTGAGGACAGCGATGCCGTCAATGCGGGTACGATAGCGAAAAAATGTTTAGGTTTCGACGAGGATAGGAAAAAATACTACACTAAAGGCTTTTCTGTAGGCGGTCTAGGCCAACCCGTTGAGGACGGCGATGCAGTGTCCAAAACGTATCTCGAACAAAACTGTTTGACTCGAATAAAGAATAGATATCATACAAAAGGCTTGCCTTTGGGAGGTCTCGGAGAGCCGAAAGAAAAAGATGATGCCGTAACGAGAGCCTACTTGGAATCGTTGGTTCCTATTAAACTAGCCGATTGTTTTTCCTTTGGCGACCAAAGGGTGTGCGGTGTATCGGCGCCTATGAAAGACTCTGACGCTATTAACATGAAGTACGTCAGAGATAATTTCTTATCGAAAAACGCAGAGGGTAAATTTGACGCTCACGGAGTGGCCATATGTAATGTTAAAGCGCCTTTGTATAAAAATGACGCCGCTACAAAATTATACGTGGACGATAGGGTGCCTCGAAAAGACAAAACTTTTTGGAGTTTTCAAAATAAGCGGCTCGCTCAGGTCGAAGAACCTTTGTACCAACAAGATGCGGTCACACTGGGTTTTCTAATGAAAAATACGCTGTTTCTCACCCTACTGCCGATCGGTGAAATGTATAACGCAAACGGAAAATGTATAACTAATGTTCGAGACGGTTTCACCGATGTCGACGCAGTTAACGTTCGTCAGCTTCATGAAATTAAATCTTGGATAAAGAAATACACTCTGCATTCCGAGGAGACGGGCGACTACTACTGGTTAAACTCTAAGCGGTTATCGGGGATAGCCGATGGTATAGCTGATAACGATGCTGTTTCGCAAAGGCAATTGAATACGGCTATTCAAGGCCTACGAGACACGCTAATGCGAGAGATGTCGAATGAAAAATAGATCGACAAGGTCAATAGGCGATAATAAATACGGGAACACTTTAAAAATAATTTTCGATGTTTTGAAAATACGATGCTTGAAGACGACTAGACTCCGAGAGTTATATGCAATCTTGAAAGACATATTTTATAAGTAGGCGTAACAGTGACTGTTATGAATCATTAATAAAATGGGTGTCAAACGGAAAACAGCTGTTAGTCGTAAACGCGGTGTCGTAAAGACAGGACGTGGACTAGTGTCTGGTGTTTTGAATAAGGCCATCGATTTACTTCCAGTCGAGTTACACTTACCTTCGTACAATTATTGTGGACCGGGAACAAAATTGAAGACACGGTTGGCACGCGGTGATAAAGGTATAAATCCGTTGGACGAAGCCTGTAAACAACACGATATCTCATACAGCAACTACAGTGATTCAGATAGAAGACGCGTAGCCGACGAAATCTTAGCGGGAAAAGCTTGGAGCAGAGTCAAAGCGGGTGACGCATCGCTCGGTGAACGCGCCGCTGCTTTGGCCGTAACGGCAGCGATGAAAGCTAAGACAGCATTTGGCGGCGGTAAAAGACGTCGTCGTCGAAAGCCTACCGTTCAACACCTGTTGAAACGTCTGCAAGGCAAAGGGCTTTACTTGAAACCGTACAAGAAACAAGGTAGCGGGAAGAAGAAGAAAAGATGTACGAAAAAAAAACGTCGATAGATTGTATACCCATTAGACCGTTGACTAATATAGAACTGGAAAGATACGCTTTAGCATTGGGAGTACCGTGGTTCAGAGGTGTATACATGAGAGATACATTACCTGCACGACCTTTAAGAAACGAATCGGCTATCGTGAATTTGGATAGTATAACCGGTCCCGGCACCCATTGGGTATGTTACAAAAAGAGAGGAAACTCTATAGAGTACTATGATAGTTTCGGGAATCTGCGACCGCCAATTGAGCTAAGTAGGTATTTTGGCGAAAACGCTAACGTACACTATAACTACAAGAGACATCAAAAAGACAACTCAGTCGTTTGCGGTCATTTGTGTCTAAAGTTTCTAACGTCATGAGCATAGTTCTATCAGATCACACTGCTGTTTTGTCTTGTGACTTTTTCCCACCAATTGATGTATCAAAAGGCGAGTGGGAAATAGCTTTCATCGATCTGGCAACATACAACTCGATACCAAATATCGTTGAGGATGTAAACAATCTTTTTCATTACGGCGATGATAAAAACGTTCACACGATTTCATTACCGACCGGATCGTACGAAATATCCGATATTGAGAGGTACATTAAAACGAAACTAGTTCCCGATACTGTTTTAGTATTGACACCGAATAATAACACTCTCAAAGTGGAAATAAAATGTTCGCACGCAATCTTTTTCGACAAGGCCATGTCTATAGGCCAGCTGATGGGGTTCAGTAAGAAGAAGTTAGAGGCAAATCATAAACACTCTTCTGACCGGCCTGTAGATATCATCAGGGTTAACGTGATACGCGTGGATTGCAATATAGTCGCAGGATCGTTTCAAAACGGCATAGAATGCCATACCTTGCACGAATTTTATCCGCAGGTACCGCCCGGTTATAAAATTGTAGAAGTCCCTCAGAGCGTAATATATTTACCTGTCAACGTAAGCGTCATTCATAATATCACTGTAAGTCTACGAGATCAGAACGGTGATATAATAGATTTCCGTGGAGAAAACATTTCCGTACGATTACATTTACGTAGACGTCGAGATGGGACTAATATTTAACGAGCGCTTCTATAAGAAGGGCGGCAGTTTACGTCCGACGACGGCACAGTTAACACTGCGAAACGTTAGGTTCCTCAGATCTTTGGGTTTTAAAGTGAACAATGGAAAACCTTTTGGCAATCGACTCTAGCGCCGAGTACGACAACACCCTCAACGGACTGGAGTACCATACTCATCGACCGTACTCCTCCGCTACGTTTGGTAATAACGATGAAATTCGTATTCCCATTCATCAACAAGATGTCATTACGATACCTTTTCAGAGCACGCTGCATATAAAAGGTACGTTGACTGCGACAAAAGACGGAGGAGCGGCCGCTGACGTGTCTTTGATAAATAATGCTATAGCTTTTCTTTTCGACGATATCAGATACGAAATCGGAGGCAACGAAATAGACAGGACCAGGAATGTCGGTATAACGACCACCATTAAGAACTTGCTTTCGTTGCGCGAACACGAGAAAAATAAACTCGGAAATTGCGGTTGGCTAGGAGTGGGTAAAACAAATAACGATTGTAAAGAGTTCAACATAGTTATACCGTTGCGTATGTTGATGGGATTTTTCGAGGATTACAATAGAATTGTAGTCAACGTGAAACAGGAGCTTGTCCTTTTGCGTTCATCTTCAAATTTAAACGCAATAGTTAGCACGGATGCGACAAATATTGATCTGAAAATAAATACTATCTATTGGCGAGTTCCGCACGTCTCCGTAGCCGATCCGATAAAATTGAAACTTTTGAAAATGATTGAACGCGATGTCACCGTTCACGTACCACACCGGAAATGGGAACTAATAGAACATCCCGGTTTACCGGCCACGAAACAACTCTCTTGGACCGTAAAGACATGTTCGCAACTGGACAAACCTCGTTACGTAATTTTCGCGTTGCAAATCGATCGCAAAAACAAGATTAAAGCAAATGCTTCAGAGTTTGATAGCTGCAAGGTAACGGATGTAAAATTGTATCTCAACTCTCAGTACTTTCCCTACGATAATATTCTCGGCGACACCGCCATTTTGTATGACATGTACGTTAGATTTCAGCAGTCCTATTATTCACGCGAACCATCACCATGTCTAGACTTGTCAACCTTTAAGCAAAAAGCACCGATTTTTGTAATCGATTGTTCGAAACAAAACGATACGATAAAATCAGGGCCTGTAGATGTGAGACTTGAAATCGAGGCGTCTGAAAATATTCCGCCTAATACTTCCGGTTACTGCTTGATTATTCACGATTCGCATATTGTCTATAACCTGCTAACAGGTGTTGTTAAAAAGATTACGTAATCTGTGACCACACCCTGTGATATATTACCCTATTTGTTCGCATTTAGTCTCAGTTGTCGTCATGGACGCGATGGATGTAGACCGTACCGCTCGTCCGTTGGGCATATTTCTAAAGTCTGTGTATTTTCTGAATGACCAGTGTACGAAGTTTGTCGCGACCGGGCTTTTTCAGCACACCGTCTACGAACTAGGCGTCCTTATACAGGCTGGTAGAAAATTTGTTTTTTTCACGTACAACGACTTTAATGATTTCAAGACACGACTACCGCTGCCTGAAGGAGAACAACGTAAGTTTACACTAACTAACGGCGATATCACAATAAAGACTGTCTTCGGTAAACGTTATATCGCATTGTTTGACGGAAAACACAGGGTCACCTTGGGCCTACCAGAATGGAATTTATTAATGGATACCATACCGCTCGTAAACCGGCGCATCAGCGAACTGTTTTATAATGAACCACAACTAGGGTCTTACATCATTGAGTGTCTAGCCACGGACGAGATCGTGTCCAGTACTCTCCCCGAGGCAGACAAGTTGTACGAGGAAGTTGTTTTGTACAAGAAGCATGCAAGCAGTGGTTGAGTTTCATGCCTAATAATATATATACGTTACTTTCTACGATTTATATATTTCTTGCTAGGTACACGTTCGTATGTTACTTCATACCATAGCGGCTCTTTAAATTACTTCATATCTTACGAATTTATTTAGTATTAATTTTTTATTAATATTAATTTTTGTGTAAACTTTTGTTGGCAGACAAACATGCAAGCAGTAGTGGAGTTTCATGCCTTCGTCGACAACGATGGCAAATACGTTGTGAAGGAACTGGCTGTGGTGTCCGAACACTATCAAAGTGTTACCATTTTCAAACCGCCTTACAAATTTCATAATTTAAATGATTCGTCACAAAAATCTGCTAGATGGTTACAGGCAAAATATCATCGTATCAGCTGGTACGAAGGTAGTATACCTTTTGATGAACAACTATTGCGAATCATGCTAACACCGTTTTCCACCATTTTCACAAAAGGTTTGGAAAAGGCTCAATATTTGCGGCAGTTCCATCCACATGTGATGGAATTGCCTGAGAAATACTCGTCTAGCAACAACAACAACAGCCCTATTTACTTCAAATGCATACTACCGCAACACAACACTTATGCAGACTGTAAATGTGCACTACGCAGTGCAAGATATTATTATGATTTGCTTATCGCTTAGAGTTTAAAACCGGCTGTTTGCATTGGGAACTGCATTTTGTCATGGAGTGGCAGTTACAGGAAATGGCGGTGGTTGGAGCCATTTTCATTCGGGTAATCGACCTTGAATGTCGGGGTAAACACCCTACTTGAAAGTCGATTGCCCGTCGCAACACAACATTTATGTTATGTAGATTGTAAATGTGCACTGCGCAGTGCAAGATATTAGAGTTTAAAAATGGCTGTTTCCATTGGGAACTTCATTTTGTCATGTTAGGCAGTTACAGGCAATGACTGTGGTTGGAGCCATTTCGGGTAATCGACCTTGAATGTCGATTCCGAACACTATCAAAGTGTTACCATTTTTAAACCGCCTTACAAATTTCATAATTTAAATGAATCGTCACAAACGTCTGCTCGATGGTTACAGGCAGGCTCGTATCAGCTGGTACGAAGGTAGTATACCTTTTGATGAGCAACTATTGCGAATCATACCGTTTTCCACCATTTTCACAAAAGGTTTGGAAAAGGCTCAATATTTCCACATGTCATGGAATTGCCTGAGAAATACTCGTCTAGCAACAACAGCCGTATTTACTTCAGGTGCATACTACCGCAACCAAACACTTTTGTACATTGTAAATGTGCACTGCGCAGTGCAAGATATTTTTGCTTATCGCTTAGTATAAAACTTGATGGTCACTGGCGTGGGTTAACTCCCCGTAAACCTTCAAGAAAAATGTTTTAAAGGTCCCTGGCACGGGGTAACTCCCTGTAAACCTTTAAAGCTTCAAAAAAATTAAAAAAAAAACTTGATGGTCACTGGCGTGGGTTAACTCCCCGTAAACCTTCAAGAAAAATGTTTTAAAGGTCCCTGGCACGGGGTAACTCCCTGTAAACCTTTAAATCACCAAAAAAAAAAGCTTTGCCTTTGAAGGTCCCTGGCGTAGGACAAGTCCTCCTAAACCTTCTTGGCTGTTTGGGAACTGCATTTTGTCATGGAGTGGCAGTTACAGGAAATGGCGGTGGTTGGAGCCATTTTCATTCGGGTAATCGACCTTCGGGGTTAACACCCTACTTGAAAGTCGATTGCCCGTAGGGACTGCATTTTGTGGTAGTCACTGGTAAATAGCGTCGGCTATTTCCAAACTTGTAATGTGGGCATAATGATGACGGTTTCAACCCCGTATGAGACACAGAGAACAAGTGTATAAGAATACAAGACATTTAAGATTTTCAGTCATTCCACAGACAGACATGGTTTGGCCCGATTCTCTTACAATTGAGAACCCAGTTCATCGACGTTATTCACTTGCGAACAGCAGATTATCCTCTTTTCGTAATTGGAAGGGTGTGGAAAGCGAAACATTGAATCCATATACTCTAAGCTTGACCGGTTTTTTCTACACCGGAGAAGATGACCATACTGTATGTTTTAGTTGTGGGGGAGGTCTCAAAGGTTGGGAACCTACAGATGACCCGTTTGTCGAACACGTTGAATGGTTTCATGAATGTAAATTAGCATGGATTGTAAAATTTAAAGTAGAAGAAATGAATATCGATATTAGAACTGTTTTTGATGACGATGATGATGATGACGATGATGATGACGACGACGACGACGACGACGACGACGGTGATCTAGTGCAACGTAATGAGGATGATCGTTTGAAATGTAAGATTTGTTGTGCAGAAGAATTGCAAGTTGCAAGTCTACCATGTGGACATGTGTTTGCCTGTCAATTGTGCTCGCTTAGCCTTGAAGTATGTAGCGTGTGCAGAACGCCCACATCCGCCACTATACGTGTTTATCTTTCATAGGCTTGCGAACTGGTAAACCTTGAGAACCGGACGTTGCGGTCGTGGAGCCAGTGAGAGTTGTTGAACTCGGTAGAAGGCGTGGGAAGCTGAACCAGTAGACCTTGACAACCGGATACCAACTGTGAGAACTTGATACCCCTACCAAACGTTGGGGAGAAGAGTATATATCAACAACACACTAGTAGATCTCTCACAGTAGCTTCAGAGGATACCTGACACAGTTGCTTGAGATGGTGCCTGGATTCAACCTCACTCGTTATACCGACGACATGCTGAGGGAGCTGATCAGGTCTATATTGCCGGGCTTGGCTGATGACTTATTTAGGTAAGTGACAACGAATATTTATTTAAAAATACTTTATATATGTGTGTTTAATTTTGAATAACCTTCATTTCATATTGCTTTTTACAAATTTCACAAATAATTATACTGTCGTGTTTTATTAACTTTAAGCGAGCTCAAACAGTTGGATATATTATGTGCTAAACATATATCGATTTTTAATAAAATAGTATAAGGTAGCTGTTCTTTTTCAGCATTTCATTTTACACTAGATTTTGTTTTGTATTACCTATTTTGGACATATATTTTCATAAACATTGTATTTATTCATTAAATTGACTTAATTTTTAAAATTATACTGTGAATTAGTCTTTCAGATTTTATAGTATTCCGTGTTTTCATATTACTAAATTGTGTTGTCGGTATTTCAGTCAGATGCTGAGACTGAGATCAGAGGCTACGGCGGCGGGGTACCCGTTGGTGACACTAAATATTTCGTCGGGAGTATCCTATCTCCCATGCACAAACGACGGTCGAATTATAATCAGCCAGTCATGGGATAGATATCTGAGGACGTCCCGCCCGTACGACGGCCAGCAACCACCACCAGCGCATACCTGGACATCGACATCTCTGCCTTCAGCATCCCAACCACCAGCATCCAAGCCACCGTCCACCGCAGCGCCAGATGAGGTGACACCGCCATCAACATCTCTGCCTCCCCAACCACCAGCATCCAAGCCACCACCGTCCACCGCAGATGAGGAGATTGCTCAGAGCCTGGATATTGTGGACTATATTATATCCGACATACGGAGACAAATGACGTCTGAGATACCTCCTGAGCCGCTGCCAGTCACGCTCGAGGATCTGGACGGAATTGACGTCACAACTTTATTGTCAACTACTGACGAAGAAATGCGGAGTCTAGAGGAATAACACTTCTCGCAAAGCGGTAAGATTATTGTTTTCATGTGAATATGATAATAGTGAGCAGTATTTTAAACCTTGCAGTGACACTTGTTTTAAAATATTACTTCCTACATTCATTTTCACGTAAAACCAACAGTTTTCCTCATTTGAAGAGGTGTATATACCATATATACCCGCATTTCTTTGTGCATGGGGGTGGTATGTTGTAATGGATGACCACCACAGAAGGCAGCGATGGATGGAGCTGCCTTCCGTAGCCCTTAAGGCAGCTTACGCACCCGGTAAGCTCAGGATACATGCGAATGCCGGTCTTGCGTGGTAATATCGGAAATAAAAATAATTACGATTTGGAACCCACAGCAACGTCATCAAAGATTCACTACTAGAATTGACCTATATTGTAGTTCAATTCTGATAGTGAGTAATTGCTGATGTTGCTGAGATCCCAATCGTAATTATTTTATTTCCCCTATATTACCACGCGGTCCCTGCATTCGCTAACCTACTTACTGTGTGCGTCTGTGTGTGTGTGTGTGTGTGTGTGTTTGCTTGGGGGTGGCATGTTGTAATGGAATGGCCACCACTGAGGACAGCGATGGCTGGAGCTGTCTTCCTTAGAAAATATTTTACCCACAGCCAAGGATACATGCGAATGCTGGTTTTGCGTGACTTTAAAATCGGGTGTGTAATATTTGTACTCTGACACCCACAGCAACATCATATTTATGCACTATCGCAATCGACCCACACCATCAAAGACTCGTTACTAGAATTGACCTATATTGTAGTTCAATTCTGATGAGGAGTAATTGATGGTGTGGTTCGACTTCGATATCGCATAACTGTGATGTTGCTGTGATGTCACCTACAAATATTGCACCGAATTTTAAAGTCACGCGAACCCAATATTCGCTAACCTACTGTGCGTAATATATTTTCTAAAAATATTTTTGTGTGACTGTTGGTGTGCGTGATATATTACTCTTATTTATATTTAGTTTTATCATTGCTTAATTTTAATTATATTATATTTGAAATATGTATTGATGAGTTGATTCTAGTCTTAATATTATTATTTTTTAAAATTATTGTTAGATTTATAATATTATTATTTTTTAAAATTATTGTTAGATTTATATATATTGTATTTGTTCTTGCTCATATATTTTTATTATTCGTATTTATTCTAGTCTTAATATTATTATTTTTTAAAATAATTGTTAGATTTATATATATATATTGTATTTAAATTACGTATTTGTCCTTGTCAATATATTTTTATTTTTTGAGACAATAAATTCATATTTATTAAAATACACGTATTACTCTTATTTTATACTACCGAAATTTCCAACCAAGACCTACTTGTACCCCCATCATACAGTAACACACAACTGAACGACTCGTAGCTCAGTCGCTAGCGTCACACGCCAGCAAACCAAACGTCCTAGGTTCCATTCCCCAACCAAGAATTATATTTTTTCCAAACGTCATCACCAGAACAAGATGGCCCTTCCGCTCCTCCACCAGCACCAGGGGCGGGGCGTCGACGCCATCTTCATCACCATCGACCTATCAAACAAAAGGGGCGGGGCTTAGGAAGGAGTGGGGGTAAGAAATACTGCTCTCTCATTGGGGGGATAAAGTATACCCATTACTACTTATAATGTCAACACCGGCAGGCGAGTCGAAATGAGGGTCAGCTAAAGGTAGATGCTGGTATTGAGCACTTATTTGAGAGGCTAACCTAGTAGCCGGCAGCGGGTCAGTAATGTGGTTAAGCACGGCGGCTTCAGTAGTTAGCATTACACCAGGGTCATGCCGCGAGAATAAAATCAACGTAACGTACTCGTGGATACGTGTGGTCTTGGCGGCGACACCAATCAAAGACATATTTGAACTCCGAGTAGGTAGGCTCAACAGGACGCTTGCTTTCTTAGTAATGGCAGATATCTGACTGCCGAGGTCAATAATAGCTCTAAAGGAACGAGGTTGACCGTAATGGTCTTGGATGACGATTTGTGCGGTGCCTAACAGGGCGAGAGATTCCTGAATATTACATGACAGCGAACGAGGTTGAGCTTGAGTATCGGTTGCGCGTCTAGTTGCTGGCCTCGGGTGTCGCGGTGTGACTAGTCACTGTTGTGACGGCGGGTTGTTATGTAACAAAGTATGGTGTGCCTCGTTGCACTGCTTGCAGCGTTGGCTGAACTTACATTTAGCTTGGAAATGTGAGCCAAGACAATTGAAGCACCGTTGTAGTTTCATGATGGCATCCTGGCGTGCCGCAGAAGGCAGTTCGAGAAAGGATTGACAGTCAATGATGCGATGTCCTTCTCCGCAATAATAACACATGCCTGCGTGTGTCGTAGAAACATGGGATTGATTCATGTGAAGCGGTGGTAATCGGTGACGGAATACTGACATTCTAGGAGTGTTCATAACAGGAGGTATATTTACGGGGCGCGGCCCTTTGAATGGCCGTGTAGGGCCTGACGCAGCACGTCTAGGCTCGTATACATATTGCGTAGCCTTAGGTGTAATAGAGTTGTCGGGCGAAACCGAAGGCTGGACAATTGTACTATGTGCCGTGTTAAGGTTAGGTTCCAGTCGGTCAAAATTTAAATCACGGGCCCCTTGCGAATCAGACTCATTCACTGACGACACCAGTATGCGGGGTTGTTGAGCAGCTCTCGCGTTAGTAGAAGCGGCGGCAGGCGGTTGATCCAACAACTCTAGAGCCCTGGCCTGTTCCGTTATAAAATCATTCAACAGTTTGTACGTAGGCATACGATTTGTGCCTAGCCTCGTTTCAAAATTTAATCTAGTCTGGGGGTCCAAGTTATTAATGGACATATGAAAAAGCAGGAAATCAGCCAAATCATCTAGCTGGATAACCTTCAACGCACACACAGCGTTTGAATGCGCGGTCAAGAAGCGGTTCAGTTCAGTTTGCGAAGCATTCTTAATTTGTTTAAAGTCTTGAATAATTTTAAAATAGTGGTTAGCCAAACGGCGTGGGTTAGCGTACCGATTGCGCAAAGCTCGATATGCAATGCTGTAATTTTGTTCAGATATTATCTGAGCCTGTGACAATTGCTAAAGCGTCGCCTTTAAGTACAGATTTCAGATATTGGAATTTCTGTATATTACTAAGACTGTCGTTGCAATGGACCATTGAATCGTACATTGTTATAAAGTCCGTCCAGTCACTGTTGTTTCCTGAAAAAATAGGCAACGCAAGACTAGGGAGGTTAGGTGAACCTACAGCTGATTTGACGGGCGAGGTTGATGTCACCTCTGCCTTGATAAGGTTAGGGTATTTTGTTAACATGGGCAAATACACGTCCTGAAATTGTCTTTTGATATTAAACGCACTTTCAGCTAAACTTGCCACCTGGGTGGCGAACGTTTGTTCTAATATCTCATAAGTATCCACGAAATTGGCCTGAATGCGTCTTATTTCTCGAGCGATGCCTTCCGGCATCTCTTTATCGTCAAGAAGGGTTTGTACTTGTTCCAAATCATTTAATATATTTTTTAATTTAGCGAGGTAATATTCAGTATTAATTGCCATCATAAATAATTTAATAAAGTTCACAAATAAAACGCAACACAAATTAATTTCACAAATTTTTTTTTAAATAGCGGTAAGTGGACTGTATAGTTTAATAAACGTAAAATATTTCCTCATCACAAAGCAAATCAAAATCAAGTGACGTATACCTATGACGTCACGTATGACTAACTTCCCGCGCGTGTAACTCGCACAAAGGAAATCAGAAATCAAAGGTTGCGCAACACTTGGTAAGATTGCATGAATCATATAAATCAAATGAATTTGAATTTAATCTATCCGGCTCGAAGAGGACCAAATGAAGCGACTGGCGCTTAGCTAAAATGAGAAGAATGCGAGGTTCGAGAAAGATCCGAAATAATACAATAGAGATGTTCAGTAACAATAATAAGCTGCGGCAAATGTGCCTTACTTCAATCGCTGAGCACGCAATTACGAAAGTTTGAACGCCATAATTGGTTCCGTACAAGCACATTTAATAACAGAATATTTCGCACTGAATTTACACATAAATGAATTATAAGTACTTAAGCTTATGCAGCACTTACCCTCGTGAAGCAAGAAAGGGCAAAATTGAAGTGGTCGTAGATCTCGTAGCTGTAGAAGTCCTGGGTACCCAGTTTGTAGGAATCCTAGCCAGGCGAGGTCAAACTAGAACTTAAACGAGAAGTCAATAAGCTGCATTTAAAATCCTAAAGTCATTTATAACTATGGCGCGTAACGGCACAAAGGATCTTACAAAACGGCGATTGTAAATTAAAGTCAATAATCCGCAAATAACGTATATAATAACGCGTTCACACGAACACACATTAAGACGAACAGTTTTAACACTTGTACGAGGTTTTCACGGTCAAAAACGGCACTTTGCACATGTGGTGCAACTTTACGCAACGAGGTACTTTACTAAGGCTTGTTAACCGTACGAAGGTTCAGAGACAACGGGCGACTAACTTACGGAAATGCGAGCTAAGGGAGGGGGATCAGAGAAGCCACAGAAAATCAATACTCAAATCCATACATCGATTGGCAGATCAGACATCACATGACCATTACTGTACAGGCCAGCTGAGCGTTTGAATATAGGCCGCGGTAACACGTTCAAACTTCGAGCGCTGACTCGAACAATATATATATATATATATATATATATATATATATATATATATATATATATATATATATTGCACAAATTTTCAATCGATAAAATGTTTTTTTATTTATCCACTCAAGTTCAAGTACATTTCTTTTATATGTAATGGATAACAATTGATGGTAATACAGTTTGTTTTCAAATAATAATTCATTATTTAAATTTATTAGATTGATTTTAGTTTTATGGGAAAAAACCCTTTTCACAAAAGGAGTAAGTATGCAATTTATTTACTCCGTCACATTTGGCTTAAAATAAGTGATAACATATATTATACAACAGGTGATTTTATGTTATAGGTTTGTGAAGGAACAGGTATTCCCACGCTTAGGTTATGCTACTTTATTTATATTACTTGTTATTATGTAATAAAACGTAAATAAAACAAACATTTTCTTTGTTGAAATAAGTAGGAATTTACTTCATTTTTTTTTTTAATATTAATTGTTCTTCCTTTAGTTTAGCAAGATAAACTTTAAAACTGGTGCCTCCTTACAAGAAAACGCAATTAGAGAATGCAATATTACAACCGGAAATAAATTTCCGTTCTTCCACCGGAAGTAGGGAGCACCACAAAAAGCTGAAGTTGTAAACTTGCAATGCTTTTGTAAACGAAAGTGTGTTAAGAATGAAAAATGTAATAGTGGTGAAAATAAAAGCCATGACTTGTGTTCTATTGTTAAAATGAGGTTAGGATTCTTTAAAGTATCTCAAATTAGAATTTCTTTCAAGATTTTCAAGTAGCTCCAGTCTTTGTGAAACATTTGAATGAAATCGTCAGTGAAATGTTTAAAACTTTTTATATTAAAACTCGTCACTATAAATGGGGAAAACGAAAGCAAGACGTGTTTCATCCCGCATTTTACGACATGTTTTGCATAATGTTATGGGAATATCTTTATAGTCTCTGGAGTTGCCAAAATGTAAATAGGGTCATTTTCTTAGTAGAGTTTGCTTTAATAGCCCGCCATTAGTTTTGGCAGCCAAAGCAAACATTGACCAAACCTCGGCAACGTTTTTGTGGCGTTTGTGAGCGACGTGTATGAATGTTGTGACTACATAATTCCGAACAATTCTATAGTTACTCTCCATTTATCTTTAACAGGAAATATGCTGTAGTTAGCTCCTTTATATATATTTGTAATCCAGACATAGGCGTTAAGTATTCTATGCTATAATTGTTTGTGCGTAACTAAATAGTAATAGAAATAATTTCTAAAACTTAAATCATTTTACTGAGGGCATTTATGTGTCTCCACTACATAAACAGCCAAATCACTTTTCAGCCAAAAATAGATAGTGAATGGTCGATAGTCGATAGCTATCGATAAAGATATTGTAATTCTCAAGAATGTAATTATATTCTATTTACTGTCTTACAGTTTTATGTTTAACGTTACAAGTGCATACACAAGATTATTCTAGAGATTTGAATCAAATTGACGACATAAATAAAATACAGTAATATATTGAATTTATTTTTATCAGTTATAAAGTAAAACTTTCTCTTGAGGAAAATCTTGTTTATAAGACGTTCCTTTACGAATAATAAGAAATTTATTATTTATTTAGGGATTTACACTTAGCCAGTGGAAAGCAGATTCTGTAGTGGTATAATAGCCAAAGGCCTTGATTTCGTCATCCATCATATTGGGATACGTTTAACCCAAAAGGAAAATATTAAACAAACTTTCAGTTAATCAGAGTTAATATTAGAATTTAGACAGACCTATTTAATGTTACAGATTGACATTTTTTTATAATGAGAAAAATAAAATTACGTTTTATTCTATATCGTGTTAGAAGACTTGACTGTTATGGCCAATAATAAATGAAACATAATTTTGATCTCATAACAAGTAGAGTAATATAAAAAAAAATGTTTCAAAGTCAATTCATACTTAGGCCAACAAAGAATAATTTTATTTCAGTTACTTTTTATTAAATAATTACAATTAATAGGCCTATCAGTATGTATATGCATATGATAATATTGCAATAATGACTATCAAAATAGAAAGAGAAAATATTTATTACAAATAATTAATTAAATTTAAATAATTAATTATATTTGAAAAAACTGTAATAACATCAAGTATCGTCTACTACAAGTTTAAAAGAAACTATTTGAACACATTCAAGCTAGACAAAATAATCGAGGTTACAATAACTGACTTTATTCTAAAATGTAGAGTTAATGTTATCTAAATATAATTATGATTACAAGACGCATTATATTATGTAGACCCCAGGGGGTGAGTTCTCGTTTTACTGTAATATTTATTGGTAGTTTTGTAAACCTAATTTACTTAAAACATTTGAATAATACATCCCTCTACCACACTCAATCTACTTTACTTTGTTTACAAATACATTGCTATGGGAAAGACGTTTAGATGTAGTTTTAACCCGTGTTCCAACTACTCTTCATAATTAAAAATGGAGAGATAGAAACCAGCCGCGTTTCCTCGTCGACTGAGCTCCGTTTTAGAATTTATTCAGGACAGCATTCTCAGCAGGAAGGAAGCTAATTGCGGGAAGTATCGGTCGAATGTAAAGGGGAATTTTTGTTTCTTGCCAATAGTGAAATGTTGAAAAAAATTGAAAGAAAAAGTAGACAAATATAAAAGCAAACACTATGTTTCATCAGAATCAATGATTTACAAAATGAAGAAAGTATTTTGTTAAAGTTAATAAAATTAAAGTAGAACCAAATAAATAATATGCAAATGAGACATAAACACATTTAGTAGTGTATATCATTATTAAATTATTACAATATCAAAGATATTTACTGAAGTAAATAGAACTTTACCATAAACTAAAACCACGGGTGAATCAAACTATTGATAAATAGGCTATAGATGTGTCTAAGGTCGCTTACAAACATATAATATAAAGTGTACAATGCAATTAATGAAACATACAAACAATTTTATTTGGTCAACTATCAATTAAAAAATAAATTTTACAGACTATAGGTTGTTATTTAAATAGGTACACGAGCCGTAAACACGAAGCTGAGTTCTGTGTATTATTTCATGAGAGCCAAGTTGATTTAGTAAAAGTGAAATGGGTACTATTGTTCGGAAATGGGTACTGTTGTTGGGAAAGGCAGAATACAGTACTGAAATGTACATAAATTTAAATGTTGAATCATGGAAAATTTTGAAAAAATACCTTAATTGAAAGATGTAATGCGTTTGTCCAGTTACAACATTATTTATTCACTGTAAAATATTTCTTTATAAACCGAAATAATACATTATATATATATATATATATATATATATATATATATATATATATATATATATACAGTATTTAAAATATTTTTTTAAAGGAATGTACATTTATTATTCAGATTATAGTATTGGTTATTTAGAAATCTACATAAAAAAATAAAAAAAGCTGTGTTTATAGGCATCTTTTATACCACTAAAAGGTCAACTAACGTATTCGCCAAAAGAAACAGTACTTAAAGAGTTGTAAGATTTTATTTTATTTAAAAAATTTTAGAAACACATACATGTAAAAAAGTAAAATTTTTTAAACGTGAATATAAACATGTCCTTATATATATATATATATATATATATATATATATATATATATATATAATTAATAAATTAAAAATATTTCAAAAACAAGAATACTTTTAATGAATATATTTATTCAAAGCTTTTCGCCGATAAAATAGTACCAGCATCTTCAGGAAAATAATTATGTAATCCTGATAATTATTTTCCTGAAGATGCTGGTACTATTTTATCGACGAAAAGCTTTGAATAAATATATTCCTTAAAAGTATTCTTGTTTTTGAAATATTTTTAATTTATAAACTATATTACAAGAAAACATATCACCAGATTTAATATATATATATATATATATATATATATATATATATATATAATAATTTTTGTATAATAATCAAAACAACTGACAATATTCAAGTACAAGAATTATTTATTAATGTTTACTATTTAAATCTTTTCGTTTCCAAACAGTTCCAATATCATTAGGAATGAATATTACTTATTATAAAGCAAATTATATATACAATATTTTTATGAAGAATGTATTGAATTCAATATAGACGTCTCAATGGGATTCAGTGAGATTCAATCTTGTTAAAGATATAAAAGTATATTCTATATTGACATTTCATATCCAATGACGTCATTCTGAAGTAGATGCCATTTTCAAAGCAGAATTACTTTTGAAGTGTGACGCAGAGCTTTATATTATACAAGATGTTATAGCGTTGGTTGCTATTCACAAGATATTCTTTCGTTAGGTTGGGAAATTTGTAGTATTATTTTATAATATTTTTGTCACCTTTACACTTTAAATAAATTCTTTCGTTATTACAAACGTTTTTTTAAACAAAAAACCGCTTCATTAGACATATTACTAAATATAACATAAGTCAAACTAAATAATTACTATTACTTGCTAGTCCTATTACTATTACTTATTACTAGTCCTAATATAGTCAAGACCTATGAGTACTTAAGCACAAACCGCCCCTAACTGTCATGTACGTCACCGGAGACTATAGGGGTAGTTTTGGATGATGGAGGGGGTTGGTCTCACCTTGATCGTAGCCTTTGGGGTAGGTTTGACTACGTTTGGAGGGCTAGGGGGTAGTTTGTGGAAAAAATCTAATCTTACCCAACCCTTTGCCTATGTGTGTTGAGTGTTAGGGGTGGTTCCTAGGTAAGTTTGGGAGCTGCCCCGGGGGTTGCTCCGGGGGTGGATTTAGGGTTGGAGGTAGTTTTGGGGAAATTTTTGGGAAAATGTGTGTTGCGTGTTATTGGTGAGTTTAGAGTGTATTTTGGCTAGATATGGGGGTGGGTTCACCTGGGGGTAGTTTTCAATAATATATCAGATTGCCAAAAAAATTATCGGGTAGATCAAATGACTAAACAACTGTATGTGGTATGTTTAGAGTGTGTGTTGGTGAGATCTGGGGGTGGGTTCACCTGGGGGTAGTGTTTAATAATATATCAGATTGCCAAAAAATGGTCGGTCCCTGGAGTCAGACCTTAGGTAAAGTCACCCTGGAGTCGTGCTCGAGGTAAAGCCACCTAGGAGCCAGGCCTTAGGTAAAGCTACCTTGAAGCATGGCCTCAGGTAAAGCCATCCCGAAGCCAGCCCTTAAGTAAAGCGACCCTGGAGAAAGGCCTTAGGTAAATTCACACTAGAGTCAGGCTTTAAGAGGGGTTGTTTTTAATAATATATGAAATTGCCAAAAAAAAGATCTGTTAGATCAAATGACCAACGTTTCAACTAAACAACATTGAAAAACTGTTTTACGCTAAGTTTGGCGTCGCCTAATTGTGGGAGTATGTGGGGCTCTTCAACCTAAGTCAGTCAGATGGTGGGTAAGTGTATTACAGTTATCCCATATATCATACTTCTATATTATAGTGCTTTTTAATATAAGTAAAATGTACACCTACTTTTTAGTTAGGCCCTATATAAGTTCCTTGAATATTTTACGTACAGGTTTTTAAAATAAATATTATATTTAAAATTTGGTGATTCCATCTTCACGTGAGCTACTAGTCATCACTAAACACTTTTAAATGTTTTAACTTGCCTATAGTAGCACTTACTTTGTTGAGGTCGGCCGTTTCGAGAGATGTGTCCCATTGTCAACTCAGACCGTAACTGATCTCAAGGTTTACGTAGGTTAGGGTGTTAGGGTAGGGGTGGGATATTATGGTGGTGTGGGTGTATTTTTGTGTGTATTAGGAGTTATGATACACAATTACAATACACAATACACAATTACATTACAACTCACACGCACTTTTCGACATCATAACTCGTAATACACAAAAATATACACCCACACCACAATAATCTCCCACCCCCACCCTAACACCCTAACCTACGTAAACCTTGAGATCAGTTACGGTCTGATTTGACAATGGGACACATCTCCCGAAACGGCCGTCCTCAACAAGCAAAGTAAGTGCTACTATAGGCAAGTTAAAACATTCAAAAGTGTTTAGTGAAATATTATATTATTACTTAAATATTTAAATTGTTTGTAAACTTTTTCTTCTTCAAATTTATCAATAATGTCGATATACTTTCTTTAGGCTTGAAACTTCTCGAACAAAAACCAAGATGAAGGATGCTAGTGCGTATCTAACATATTTGTTTATAAACTGTAATACGACTCTATTCAGGTTTGTATTTCATTATTTCTACATTTGTAATAACAATTTCTCAGATCTGATTTTAAATAGAGTTTAAAGAGAGTGAGAGACACGCCATTCTTGCCTCAGACCCTTGGCAACTTGAAAGCACGCGGAACCTCCTTGTCTAGTCGTGACACAAGTTATATTACCTTTAAGGTAGCTTTTCACTGCGTTTATATACTGTGGATGTTCTGTTCTGTTTTAGGCTATCCTGTAACTTATTATTAGGCTCGTTGTCTCCTGCCATCCTTAGGTCTACAAACCCGGGTGCGATTGGCTACAGTATCGACACAAATTTACCTGGTCATAATATGATTACGTTTTGAATGAAATTTGACGGTGAGCCCGAGAAAGGCTGAAAGGTATAATCCATTTTACAAGAACAATTATATTATTTGTACAGTGATCTATGTGTACTTTTACATGTCTCTTAAATTATAGTGCTCTCTAATATATAAATTGTACGTACCTTAAATATTTTATGTAAATGGTTTTTAAATAAAATATACTTTATAATTAAAACCAGGAGATTGTACGGGCAAATGCCCCTATTCATTGAAACGTATTTTATACTTTAACAATAACTTAAAATAAATAATGTAAAAACATAAACTATAAAAGCTATTAATTTACGTAGAAAAAAACGTATTTATATAATCTTTAATACTGTTAAAATATTTGTATTTTTACAAATCATAATCATCTATTTTAATTGCAATGTATATACATAACCTGCTTTCATACTTATAATATTCCTTCCGACCAAACCTTTTGTCAACTAAAGGTTGTTAAATTGTCCATGGACAAAAATCCATGGAGGCTGAAGAAGTCGTAAGACTTTCCTCCAAGTGTAAGTTAACAATTTAACAACCTTTAGTTGACAAAAAGTCTGGTCGCAAGTAATAGCAAAAGTGTAATAAGTAGTTAACAACCAGCTCGTCATGAACAGCAACAAGATTTCGTACTGTTAAAATATTTGTTTACAAATCAAACTCAGCGGCTTTTCATTGTAACGTATTTCTAATGGAAATTTTTGGTAAAAACCTCTATAAATGTTGTAAATTGAGAAATATCTACATTTTCCCCCGCTCCTTCCATACCTCTAATTTAAGCCATCTCCCAGCTCTGTAGACCTTCCGAGCTCCCACAATCTCTCAAAATTCAACTTCCGAAATTATATATTAAGATTCTATGAGTGCATAGATGTAAAAAATATAAATATTTGCAAACTTTTTCCCCAAATATTTCAATGAATTCAATGTACTTTTTACACACGTAAAGATTCTGGAGCAAAGCTATAATGGAAGGTGATTGTGCTTATACGAAATATTGGTTTGTAAAACTGCAATACTGTTCTGCCATGAGTCGCCATTGTTACCTTCCACGTGGTCAGCCACATCTCGGCGTAATTCGGCCATTGATGAAAACAGTGGGACTTGTAATTAGTGTTTGGTTTTACTCCAGTGTTCAGTAGAACAACATGCATCCTACGTCTGCAATAAAGCCGACTCACTTGAGTGGAACTGCATATTGCTACAAGACCTTCGAACTTCGGAGAGATTTTGCAATGTATTGCTAAAACTTGCAACTGTTAATTAAAGTTGAAAACGAAAAATATTCAAATGACTCTAAACACAGGATATTATTGTTTTACTTAAGTATTATTACGTGTCATTGTATTTTCGAAATAATAGACGCGTAAATTTATAAAAATCTGAGAAAATACATTTTTCTAATATATTTTCTATATAATATATTATTTCTATAATAATATAACTCTATGGAAACATCGGATTCGGAACTGTGTTTTATGCACTAAAAATGAACGGATGTTCTACGTATATTAAACTCGTATATATATATATATATATATATATATATATATATATATATATATATATATACGTATATATATATACACACATATATATATATATATATATATATATATGATAACATTCGGTTATTGTTATCGTTTCATTGAAAAACAAACACGGACGTATATTAATACATTGTAATTAGGCCGCTTATTGTAATCATCTGTTCGCTTATTATTATCATTTAATTTGCAATTCAAAATCATATGCGTCTACGTATACTAGCATAGACCAAGTAAAAATGTCTACAAAGTAGTGTAAACAGCACGTGCAACACACAATGACGCCCAATTCATAGAATGTTTATTTTTAGAATGACAGAAACACTTTATAAGGGTTTCAGCACTTAGCACAGTTCTCAGAATGTCTCCCTTACTCTTTGTTTACGCAAACACCCTAGCCACGCTTGAGTCGTCTTTAGTTGTTTGTTAACATTAGTTGATGTTACTACTGAGCCATTTACAGTACAGTCCTACTGTATTTTTTAACAGTGAATTTTTATGAACGTTTATTACAGTATTTCAGTGTGTTTTTACGTAACTTAATTTTTAAAGATCTTTTTCGTTTGTTTTGTAGAGTTTAGTGTCACTTGAAGATTCAAAGGACAGTATAGCAAGATGTCCGAATCTCAAAAGAAACGACGCGATTTAAGTCTTAAACAAAAACTTGATATTCTAGATAGGTACAGTAAACTACCAAAAATGAGTCAAAGAAATGCTGCTTCTCAACTTGGCGTTACAACAGTGCATTACAATTTACATAATGTTACACCTATAACAAGTAATAAAAAAAAATATTTTGAAGTCAATTCCTACCTAAGTCAATTTTTTTATTTTAGTTACTTTTTATTAAATAATTACAATTGATATAAATAAAGTAACTAAACCTATGCGGTTAAAACAGCTGTTCTATCACATAACCTATAACATAAAATCAGCTGTTTTATGAATTCATATGTTATAATGGTCACCTGTTTATTTCAAACGAAACGGGATGACGTAACTATATTGCATACCTTTCCCCTTTTGTGAAAAGCTTTCTGCCATACAAAACTAAAATTAATTTATTAAATTTAATTAATGAATTACTATTTGAAGAAAGCTCTATGCACATCAACTGTATTTGAACTTACAAAAAAATGTATTTGAACTTGAGTGGATGGATAAAAAGTATTTTATTAATGTTTGAAAATTTGAACAAGACATATATAGAGAGAGGGTGTGAATTAATAGAAGGAATTGAATCGTATGACGTAATCCACTTTCCTAACTTATTATTTACGCTTTTACTTAACGACGACTACCTCGGGAGAAACGTGACATTCACAAATCCGCTCATGATTACAATTTGAAAATCATTATTTATGGACAGTTAATTTATCATCTACCAAATTAATTAATCTCTTAGACTCCCATCCTCATTAATTACGGACGACTCAATCTCAAACAAGCCAGTTGCTCACTACACTTGAAATAACAAGTATCCTCAGCCATTGTTCCGCCAATGCCTGCTTGCATCACAAGGTCGTGGGGCTTATTACAACATAATGCCACTCGAACAACTAAATCCCATTAGGGCCGGACCTAATCTAAGCCATACCAACTTATTCTGTAGCACAAGTAGTACAGTTTAAAATGTTTAACACAAACTTAAATACTCATAAAAATAAAATGAGGTAGTTTGATACTTTCCAAACAAATAAAAATGCACTTACCTTTATCAGTAACAAACATTATTTTAAAGTACATTTAGCAAGTATCTTACTTATATTTAGTGAGCTAGCTTTTGCAGTTCTAAATGATCACTCTATTTTAAGACTCTACAGTTAATATGTAATGATGATTTAACTAAAACTTATGTTAGTATGTTACACTTGCCTATAGTAGCACTTACTATTTCTGTTATTGAGGACGGCCGTTTCAGGAGATCTGTCCCATTGTCAACTCAGGCGTAAATGAGTTAAAACTTAAAAACGAAAGTAATACTATAGGCAAGTATATAGTCCGTACCTTATGCTTGCGAGTCTACTTTCGAGAGCTATTAATTATGTGCTCTCATTTTCAAGCTTTTTAGAAGACTAAGTAATTATAGTACTAACTAGTTTATTATTAATTTTCAATGTTTTTCGAAGCATATTTTTGTAGACACAAATAATGCAAAGTAATATATGAGGATAATACAATGTAAACCTGTGATACGGTATAACACCTGCATTGTGCGGCGAAATCAGGAGAGAAAATTACTCCGTGTGAGAAAATGCAACCTTAATATTCCCCATCCCTTGGAGATAAAAAATAACATTGTAAGTTTATTAAAGAAAGCGTAGCAGAATAACATTGTGGAGATTACAACTGTGCATAACCCTGGAATGGTAGACACAGAATAAAAGCACCCCTTCTGTATGTAATCTGTTACTGTTGGCGGCGTTGCTCCGTCTGTCATAAATAAGGGTTCCTCACATTTGTCATCGCGCTGAACAATTCAGTAAACAACTAAAAATTACATTTTCTTAAAATAATAGATTGCAACTAATAGAAATGTAAACATAGGCTCAATGATAGGAACATGTTTTATTCGATAAAGTGTAAATACTGTAGAGTTGTTACAAATACCTTAACTGCTATCACTTTAACGGTTTATAAAATATATTGGTATACACTATAGCAACATACACTCTAAGCATATTATATGTGTAAAGTACGAAAATGCATAATGGCCCGAAGCTATTCCCGTCTAATAAGTTGCCCAGTTTTTAAGCGGACATTTATGCTTCAAGATCGTATTAAAGTAAATGTGCATTTTTAAGGTAAATATGAAAACAAAAATATATTAAATTAATATCTTTTTCAATTCCTTCTATAGGTTCATACTCTCTCTATATATATTTATCTTGATCAAATTCTCAATCATTATACTTTCTATTCATCCACTTAAATACATTTTTTTACTATAATTAAATAATACTTAACTAAGTGAATTTATAAGGGCTTAATTGTAGAGGAGACATAAGGGCTGCTAGAAGTAGAGGCTTTGCTTCTTAAAAAAGTAGAGGCATTGTTACGAAACGCGTCAGCAAGTAAGCCGTTATTCGCTTGGTTAGGTATTACTTACTTACTTCTTACTTCTTACTTCAGCCAACGCCCGTCCTTGGCCTCTCAGCCATCCGACGCCGTGCCTCCCAGTACAATGTAGCGAGTCCTTCCCTGGACTCCTCGTGAAAGTCCTTGGTTAGGTATTACTTAATTATAGCTCAATCAGTGAATGTAAGAAGATTACAAGCGACTTTAACATTTTTCAAAATGCAGTGGATGACACTTGATGTAAATACAGTTTGTCAGCTGTTAATCCATCAAGTAAATTTAATTATATAATTGTATTAATAAATTTCTCTTTCTATTTTTCCCTTAATATTGTGATTCATGTATTAAGTTATTCATATAATAATGTATACATGTAAAATATGTATATTAATTATAATTAATTAATAAAATGAACTGAAATATAAGTTTTCTCTGTTGAACTTAGTAGGGATTGGCTGTAAACAAATTTTTACATTTTTTGTTTTTAATGTCTTTGATTTGCCTATCGTTTTAATACGTTTCTCATTCACTTTATTACTTCAACTTTAACACTACTTTAGTTATCCTACACAACGTGCTCAGTTCTTTATAAACTCTAATTGTAAGTGAAACAGTTTATTTTAGGAGTCGATAACATTTATTTCAAGGTTTTGCTGAATATTTTACCCTCCAAAAGTGGGTCTTAACGAAAGAATCACGTAAACATTTGAGTGTATGTACTCAGGTTTCAACCACCATACATCATTACATCACAGCTATCCTTACATTATTAAAAGCATATGTTACAATTAATTGGTGGTATATTCAGTGATTGTGTGAATTTACCCGCTATATTTAAACTTTCTTAATAATAACCTCTTTTATCTCTCATACCACCAGGCAGCTCACAGATCTGCCCCTTTTAAAACTATCTGTGAGATCCTTTGGAAAGGGTTGCTTAATAATAACCTCTTTTATCTCTCATACCACCAGGCAGCTCACAGATCTGCCCCTTTTAAAATTATCTGTGAGATCTTTTGGAAAGGGTTGAATAAAGCTACGGAAGTTTTCTAATTTCGATAAATAATTTTATATTTATTAGCAATAGTGTTATTCATAAAAACTACACACATGGATACTAAAACATGTGATTAGATATTTTATGTAAAATTATACTCATCGTCAATGTGTTCTCTGTAAAGAATATTATTTCTTGTAAATATTTAGAGTGAAACCTCCTTTTGTACAAAAATAAAAATGGATTATCTGATAGAGTTATTATATTTAAAAATAATAAAAAGGAATTTTCCGCTTTTAAATAGATTTCTTTCCATTTTAATGGAGTTTCGCCAATAACCAACTCTTTTAACCTCAGATGAGCTTTATTATTAGATTAAACTTTTATAAAAATATTATTGAGTTACATTTTATATAATGCCTTACATTTTGTAGTTCTGAAACTTAAAAGTGGCTTTTTACTTCCTTATTAAAATATAATTTATAATATTTCGTAATGAAATATAAAATTTAAGTAAAAATGTTTAAAGCACGTAGGTTCCTTAAACCTATCATTTATAAAGCATTACTATTCACTACATCTAATTATTTAGGAATTTCAAATATTTACATTTATATGTTATAAACAAATAGATGAAGATAGCAATTCTAGTACAAAATTAAGCTACAGTGCGAAATTTTATTTCATACGACATTCTCTAAAGGTATCATTTCTGTGAAATTTTACTTCTTTACTTTTTTTTCTAAACCATTTGTATTAAAACTGTCTTTTCAAATAAATTAATAACAAATATGACTGCAATATCTCAAACATTTTACTTTACACTTTAACAATTCTAAAATTAAATATTTTTTAAAAATATTTTTCGTATCAATAAATACGATTTTATTCATCAACTCAGATATACGAGTATCTCCTATTTTGTTTTTTTTAAAAGTGGTAATTTTCTAGTTGTTTCCACTTTATACATTTCAAGATTTACTTTACGGAGTCAATTATTGTAATGATTTGTAGTGTTTATATTAACATTTTTGTAATAAAAATAGTTCAAACTAAGAAAAACCTTTAATTGAAATTAGTAGCTACAATTTAAAAACAGGAAGTTTGTTGTAAATCAAATTTTCCATCAAATTGCTTTCTTTATCGATGAATGTGAACAAATATTACAAAACACATTTGAAACTAAATAATAAATACCATAAAATACCCCACCTTCAACATTCCCTACAATTACGCATTTTACGCGGATACCTAACAATAACCTCTGAATAGAATGTTTCAAACTATATACTTGATTACGACTTTTTTATAAGACACAACTATATTTTTTTTAAATAATAACTTAGGATTTAATTGAAATTTAAATTATTTTATGAATTATTACTTTTCCTAATACGGAAACATGTTTTTAAACTTCCTTCTTTTATTAGTTGCCCTTAAAACTCTCCTTTATTCTCAGGATTTGTGTTTGTTATTATTTAAACTTTTTATTTTTACGCTTTGACCTGACCGGTACAGCTGCGCTAAAGTACCTTTTAATGATCACTTCAGAAATGATTTCAGCGAAGCTAAATTGGACATAACATATTTAAATTAATGCAATTTGAGAAACATTTAATTGCACATAAACCTAACATTTAAAACTTACATTTGTTAAACAAAAAACAAATTTATATATATATATATATATATATATATATATATATATATATATATATATATATATATATATATACACGGTTAAATAAAGACTTTCACAAACACGAATACCGTATTATCTTTAACTTGATACATCTATTCCAAGCTGAAGCTTATCGCTAAAAACATTATCAGCATTTTCAAAACGTAATTTGTACTGTATAGTTCTATAATTACATCATTCACAGAGCTATACAGTATTAATATTTTAAAAAATATTAGTTGTAACATAGGGGTTGTTTTCTCTAACTAAGTTTTAATTTTGTATGTTTAAATGCACTGAATAAAACTTTCGATAAATAGGTTAAACCTGAAATGTGTAAAATTAGGATTATGAAATGTGTAAGGATGTGGCCACTTAATATATGGATTACTTCAGTGGTGTCTAACATCAAACGAACATGGTATTTATACAAAAATATACAGACTGCAATAAATATTATATCCGCCAAACACAAAAATAATTAAGTGAAAGATATATTAAATGTATTTTCATGTTTAAGATATATAAATCAATAATAATATTACAAGTTATTTTGTAAACATGAGGATATGAAACTAACACAAATAACATCAAATGATAAATATCTGGGATAATTACAAATTTCTAACAAAAACCTATGAGTTATTACTCAATTTGAAATAAACACTAAAAACATAATGTCCTATTTAAAATAATAAATTGCTAGTACCTCCATAAGCCAAACACACTACATATAACATACCACAAATAGCAACGTCACAAAAAAGGTCAAATAAAATAAGTGTGACAACCCTGCAATAACGGGGTAAACTGTCAACCCCCTTAGGTCTGGACGTGAAACAGACGTGTAAGTAAAACAGAGAGAGAACTGACCTACATTTAATGTTCAATATACTAATTCATACATGTAACCCTTCTTTCATACATGTAACCCTTCTTTCATACATGTAACCCTTCTTTCATACATGTAACCCTTCTTTCATACATGTAACCCTTCTTTCATACATGTAACCCTTCTTTCATACATGTAACCCTTCTTTCATACATGTAACCCTTCTTTCATACATGTAACCCTTCTTTCATACATGTAACCCTTCTTTCATACATGTAACCCTTCTTTCATACATGTAACCCTTCTTTCATACATGTAACCCTTCTTTCATACATGTAACCCTTCTTTCATACATGTAACCCTTCTTTCATACATGTAACCCTTCTTTCATACATGTAACCCTTCTTTCATACATGTAACCCTTCTTTCATACATGTAACCCTTCTTTCATACATGTAACCCTTCTTTCATACACGTATGAAAAATATTTCTATTAGGGTGACTTATAAAAAAAAACTTTAACCTATGAATTATAATTTTTAATATATATATATATATATATATATATATATATATATATATATATATATGAAGTTAATATATTACTATTGTAAGTAATTTTATCCACCATTAAGTGCAATAATTTTACCTTGAGTGATGAGGCACCTTTCGGTCACTTGACCATTGTCGAATCACTCACGAGTGATTCGACAATGGTCAAGTGACCGAAAGGTGCCTCATCACTCAAGGTAAAATTATTGCACTTAATGGTGGATAAAATTACTTACAATAGTAATATATTAACTTCATAAAGTCAGTGCAACGGAAAAACAATGGATAACGTAAAATATCAAGAATATATATATATATATATATATATATATATATATATATATATATATATATATAACAAACCTATTACAGCTATCGACGCCCCTCCATTCCAAATTTCTTCTGTCTTGTATCAATTCCCTTTCTATGCTTCTTGCATTCATTACTTCGTTCTATAGAAGTAACTTCTTCATGGCCGTCCTCTCGTGGGGAATCCACCTTCTGCCATCCTCTTTACATTTCACACCTTGCTAATGCTTTCTTTCTACCTCCTCCCTTACACTTCTATCTATTTCTACTTCGCTATAAAATTTGTTCATTTCTCAACCTTTCAACTTACAATTTTCCACAGCTTCGTCGTGAATAGTACATTTTCATTGGCATTAGTTTGTTACTATTAGCATTAGTAACGTCCCATAACTCTGACACGTAGAGTGTAACGCTGGGAACAATTCTTTTATAAATGTGTTTTTCTCGTGATTGTCTTTTGCCAGAGAAAAAGTTCAAGGTTCTTTTCACTGCTCTACTTTTTTTATTCTTTCCCTGATTTCATCCTCACCATCGCCTTTCTTATTAAAGATCGCTCCCCATATATTTACACCTTTGTAACCCTTGATTTCACTGTTTTCTAAGCTAAGGTTACAAATCTCGTCTTTTGCTACTACAGAATATTCCCATTTCGGAATGCGATTTATAGTTATGCGTAATCAAAACTTTTAGCTTCTTGTTCACAAACGCCTTTGCATTTTAAAAAGCAGCCTATATTTGTACGTTTATAAATAATAAAATTAGTTATTTCTCTTATGAAATATTTAGTATAATATTTGTTATTTGTAAAATACGTCTGTTACGTAATTAATATTTCTGGTAAACATAGGTTAGCTTGTACGAACAAACAAGTAGTTGAAAGGATTATTGTTTTAATACACTGGTAACAAATTGATTTAAACCCTTTCTATCACAATACATTTAATGCGCACCATAGGCCTACGTGTTTACGTTATATATTAACAAATTTGTAGGATACACACCTGCAATCTATACAAACGTATTTAAACAGGAAAACAAATCCCTTTAAGTACGAATACTTGTAGTACTTGTGTAGCAATAACAGGATTGTATTGCGTCCAACACAATTGCTTCTGCAGTATAATAAATTCTTCTCCCGTCTTCAAAACATTTTCTTCTTTTTAAATCTTCAGAAATACAAATCTTCAACGTATTATTTTACTAAAAATATTTTGCCCTCTTAGTCTTCAAATTATCTTTTAAAATAATAATTTAATAAGTGAAAAAGAACAAATTTAATAAAGTTGTGAGCTTCAATGAAATTTTTAATTAGAAATAACACAACTGAACAGTTGAAAAGAGCTACCATTAGCAGAGTGAGGAATTTATAGCACTGTAAAAAATTTTATTGTTCTACATATTTGTAAGAGAAACAAGCATATAATTTTTTGATACTGTGATCTTACTTTCTAAATCATATAAAAGTCGATGAAATGTAAGCATCCGGTCTACACGACACAATATTACACTTTGTGTCTGGTTTAAAAAAAGCTAGCACAACTTTAGGTTAACTATAAACCTTATGCACTGAAGCTGACGCTAAGCAGATGAGAAATGCTTCCAAGACGCGTTTCCTTTTCTTTTTACTCGAATAAGCAAAAAAAATATTTGCCAGACCGCAAAATATGTTTTTGATTTAATATCGTTTTTGTAAACAGGTATTTTTGTTTAGTTTCCCCTACTGCAATTACATTTAACCAGTAAAATATAAAATCAAAATATCTATAAGATTGGATGACCCTCACACACTCTCTCGCTGACACGATACATGCCTATTATGCCTTGGTCCATAAAACGTAATTTTTTTAAACTACAACATTTGAGTAATTTTACTGACATTTTTGGTTTCTACTTATTATTCCTTGAAACCCAACATGACGTAATTATGTCGCTTTAAAGGTAATGTAAAACACAACAGTGATTAAATATCTATTTTATATATTTATTATACTGAATTAAATAAATACCCTCATAATTACGTCGTGTTTGAATGACGCAAGAGAAGAGAAATGTGTAGGTCTCTTTGCACATAGAAACGACTGTGAAAGCAGAAAGTTGTTAGAAGTTAGGTCTAATATTTATAACAATATATTGTGCCCTTTAAATGTCCGTAAAAATAACCTACACAATTTTTATACCACCTTGAATGTATTTTAAAATTTTGGTCTACATTAAAAGTTTAATATCACTCTTCTTGATATAATAAATGAGCTTTCTCATTACAAAAACTTCAAATGTTTTTTTTTATAAATGTATACATTAATTTAACTTCTTTATCTCTTTTTTCAATATATTTTGAATACATTTAACAAGTATTCCGACATTTGGTTTTGTATTACAAAAAAAATATTTCTAATACATTGTGTAACTTTTGCATCAGTAGTTTATGTACGAAATTTCTAAAGTTTTATATGAATTATTTCCCAATAATATTTTATTTAAATATTTATTAATTAGGAAAATATTTTTTTCATATTAAGAAACATTTATTCCTTGCTTCAGTCTAAAACACTAACGTTTTATTTTTTTATGAAAAACATTTATGTCTTTTAGTGAGATGCAAACACACATTCATTATAAAACTCATTAGTAAAAGAAATGTCTAGAGTTTATTTTTTACTTTTGTGAAATCTGCACTAAAAAACAATGTTTTAAACCCGTTTCTGAAATACTTGATTTTATCGGTGAAATTAAAAATAATAAATTATTTTAAACAATTAGTAGAAGAGTGTAGAAAATTTACACCAAAAAAATTAGGTAAATATAAATTTTGTACAAATTTAATTTATTCGTTACGCTAGTATAAATGTGAATAAGATGGTTTCTAGTACTGGATTAGAAGCATTTACATAGTGTTGTTTACAGTATCTTGGTACTTCAAATAAACGGTGAACCATTTGAGTTTGGGTTGTAACAGTTGAAGCCACAGTCCCTTTACTCACTTCTTAACTCACTTTGTACAGTAACTAGCTTTGGGCGATTCTTTCTACCCAACTTTGTCCGTTTGCGTCAAGTAAATGTAAATAGAGAATGCAATCGTAGACCCGGAAAAGCATCTACGATGGTACAGGAAGTAAGTCACGTGACGACGCACTTGAACGTATATTAGTTGCAGAAAATATTATTTAAACAAAAACCTTTTATAAAGATCATATATAAAAAAGTTAAAACTTTAAATAAATTATCTTACATCCTAGTAGATACAAACTTCCATATAGATTCATACACCCACAGATATTGACAAAATCATAAAATAATATTAGGGGATGTTAATAGACTTTAATTGGGATTTTTATTGAATATGGGAATGGTAGTAAAACATGGAACGTAAGCATAGAGTAGTTCTCTCTTACCAACATTAACTCTCTATGCACGCATCTTTCATTTTTGTTGTTTTATAGCTATATTTATACTCAATAAAACTCCCAATAATAAAATATTAGAACAATCTGGATAAAGGTATGAATCTAAGTGGGTTTAAGTCATTCTAATATTATCAGGAATACTATTTTATATTTTGAGCAAATCATCTTTTTAAGCAGAAGAATTAGCATGTTTCCCTTGTTAATTGAAGAACATATGTACAGTAGCCGCTGCATTTTATATATGAAGTTATTCAAGCATTTTGAAATTGCTTCAAATAAAACTGTCTTTTTTATCATTTCAACGTACGCTGCAACAACTGCAGGAGGAAGAAATACATGCATACAGTTTGAAGGGTTCTCAAACTGGGGGCGTAGAAAGTTTTCAGTGCGGCCGTGGATGAGTAAAGTGAAACTGCCTACAGACAAGAGGTGTTCGAGTAGAATGTATAGTCTAGATAGACCCATTGTTACTAAGTTTATAATCTCTCGGCTCAAGGAAAACTTCTCTGGAGAGATGTTATTTACAATACATCATTTTTCTCCATTTAATTGTAAAAATTGTGATAGATATTAAAAACCTATACATATATATATATATATATATATATATATATATATATATATATATATATATATAGATAGATAGATGTAGATAAACATATATATATATATATATATATATATATATATATATATATATATATATAGATAGATAGATAGATAGATAGATGTAGATAAACATATATATATATATATATATATATATATATATATATATATATATATATAGATATAGATAGATGTAGATAAACATATATATATATATATATATATATATATATAGATAGATAGATAGATAGATGTAGATAAACATATATATATATATATATATATATATATATATATATATATATATATATATATAATACGTTTTCTTGCTTAATTGAGGCCTATAGCTTACATTATTGTAATTTTCATTCCTGATGATGTTTGTACTGTTTACCAACGAAAAGCTTTGAATATAAATTAATAAATATTCTTGTATTTGAATAACCTATGTTGTTTTAAATATATATATATATACTCTTACATTTTGTAGTCCATACGTTCGGTGAAACTTAATCACTTTAGTTTATGACTATCGGAACTTTAAATTTTTTAAATGTAAAGTTTTCAAAATTTGCAAGTTTTTTAAAGTATTTACTAATTTACAAAATTTAGAGTTCGTATAGTTATTAACTAATGTGTATATATATAATTTATATATATATTCTTGTGTATCAATCAAAACAAAATGAGAAAAATACAAATACAAGAATAATTTAATGAATTATACAATCCCTTATTTTAATTAAACAATAATTCAATAGATTAATCTTGTATTTGTATTTCTCTTTATTTTTTCATAGATACACACACACACACACACACATACACACACACACACATACATATATATATATATATATATATATATATATATATATATATATTTGTTTATTTATTTAATATATATTTATATTTTACATAAATATATTATATATGTTATATATATGTAAATGTATTACAATTTTTTTAAGATATATATTTTGTGCAAGGTCCAAATGCAGACTATCGCTGTAGGAAAATCAGTTGTAGGCTTAAGTATGTTTACATTAAATAAATATTTATATTGAGAGTCAAATCTTATGTTTGATTGACCTAATCCGCTTCAGTTTCATTCTCAGATTGAAATCTTCTTCAAATACAAAGAAGAAGGGGGCAAGGCACATTATAAACGCGGTTCCAGGTATAGGTCACTTAATCGACGTAATGCTGTGCTATAGCTTGAGAGATTTGTGGAATGGAGTTTTGCTATAATATCGCGGTGGCTGTTGTGACTTTACAATTGTAACGTTAGGCAGAATGATCCCTTTAATATTAACTGTGTTAGAACTGTTAGTTTTCATTTCAAAGCTGTAGTTATAGACTAAAAGAGCAATTAATACCTTTTTAATAAAACTCTCTCGATATAACATTTTAATATTACCAAAGCCCTATATTTCCTCGTTTCTAATTAACACTCTCTCCTTTCACTACGTGTACGATTTTCCAACACTGCAATTTCTCCCGGACGATTCTGGAACTGAACCGCTTCCTGTGACGTGACGGGAAACACCAAGTATGGCGTCTTTAGTTTAAAAAAAAACAACACCAGAGTCTTATTTCTATTTCCATTTGCAATTCCTTTTTAGGAATAGCTTCTTTTTGTAATTATACCACTAGATCCTAATTATTGTCAAACAATTACTCCTCTATATTTAATTAATTTTCATAATTTGGCAATCTTTATTCTTTATTTCCTCCGTTTTAGTGAAGTAAACATTTTCCTTTCAAAACATAATCCTAACATTACATCATTTCACTGAAAATGGTGTAATTAGATCATATAGTATAAATTTTGTGTCATATTTGGGACTACATAGAAGAGCATTTCCTAATTGTTGGTAGAAAAGTACTTTTTCATCTTCATCACTCTTCAGTTGGTGAATAGGCAGAGATCAAAGTTGTATTTCTAAATTTTCCCCTCAAGCACATCTTGCATATTCTATCGTTGTTAGGTTTGAATAGCAATACACTACGGCATAGTCTTTTCTAAGCATGAATCCGGTTCCTCTTTATCCAGTTTTTGCTGCTCCACAGTACAGTATGGTATAGTCTTTCTTATCAAGTCTACCTTACCCTCCCTCTATCTAATCTCCTGTAGGGCCACTGAGTCAATGTTAAATTTAAATAGATGTTCAGGTACTTCAATCACTTTTTCCAGGCTGTAACATTGTCCGAGCATTACATGTTGCTAAAACCAGTTCGAATTCCGTTTTCTTTTGCCTTTTAATCCATTCTTTAATTTTGGTTTCGTAACAAGGGTTTTTTACGATATAGGGTTGTTAGCCCTACGCTCAACCACTATCTGGTGGCCAGGTCATTTTGTATCAGGGTTTCCATCCCCTAGCTTGGTTGCTTTTTCTGCAGTTAAGAACCCACGCCATTCTTGTTTTTATTTTGGAGTCCCCTCTGATAGTCTATGTGTTCCCTTCCCAAATCGTGCAAGACAGCACAGGGCAGTGCTTATTTGATGGCGGCACTTACTCGCCATGCCACAACATCGTCAACGGGTTATGTGGTATTTAATACGTACGATCGTGCCAATGATTGAACGTCCACCCTGTTGTTGCCACCTCTGGTCCGGGACTACTTATTTGGAATCCTTATTCGCAGCTAACCTACATATCTGTAGGCCATTCCACTATCCGCCACCTGTAGACCCACTCAGTAGCCGAGGTAAGCCCTTGTTACAATAATTAAAATTAAAATAAAATAACCTGTGCGTAAAAATTGCTGTTCTACCAAGTAACATGTATTATAAAATTATCTGTTCTATACCAAATGGGACGTAACTATATTGCATACTTAGCCTTTGCGAAACGTTTTCTCCCCAAAAAAAGCTAATAATCATTCCTTGTTAAATTGAATTATTTAATATTTGAAAAAACTGTACTAACATCAAGTAACATCCACTACAAAATTAATCAAATGTAATTCAACTTGAGTGGGTAAAAGGTATTTTATTAACGATTGAAGATTTTAACAAGGTACGTATCAGGATCTGTGACCTAATACAAGGAATTCTATTACAATAACGTACAGTTGAATGTACTGTACAGTGAGAAGGACAAATGATAACACGTGCGTTGTTTTACACAAAGTATCAAATACTATACATTTTAAACACACCACTTCAATGTAGGGCGACCACATGTATACAGCAACAAATAGGTCCCCACTCCCGTAACAATAACAACCTGCAATAGAATGGAACTCCGGTGTCTGGGGAGCACAGTACTGGAGTTTAGCGAGGACTGTAGTGTTTGATAGTTTTAGTTCCAACAAATTAATATAAACTCTAACCCTATTTCTTCGAGGGAACTTCATACGTCAGCGTTTACATGTAAAGTTTATTGTTTGATTATGCAATACGAATTTATTGAAAACATTCAAATTAATTATAGGAAAACTATAAATATGCCTAAACTACATACATATATGTAATACATATTTGTAATACAAACTAGGTTTATTTCTAACACGATATAGTTGACGTCCTACAGAAGATATGTTAGGACTAATGTCAGCACAGTAAACAATATAAGTACAATTATTTTCTTAAATATATACCAAAAAGAAATTTTTGTATTTGATAGACAGTACAATGTACAAGTATTCCCATATATATTGAAAGGCGATAGGTTTTTTTGGAATATAATAAATTATTTAAATATTTCTAATACAAGTATTGTTTTTAATTTATATATTTTTCAATATAAAAATATTATATAGGCATATATATATATATATTTAAACAACATAGGTTATTCAAATATGATGTTGGTACTGTTTACCAACGAAAAGCTTAGAATATAAATAAATAATATTCTTGCATTTGAATATCCTATGTTGTTTTAAATTATTAAACAAGAAAACATATTTATATATATATATATATATATATATATATATATATATTTTATATATATTAAATACATATGTTTTCAGTCGAAAATATATTTACATTTACAAATAAATTTATTTGTAATATTATATATACATAATGTGTGTTTGTGTTTTTGTGTTTGTGTGTGTGTGTGTGTGTATGTGTGTGTGTGTGTGTGTGTGTGTGTGTGTGTGTGTGTGTGTGTGTGTGTGTGTGTATGAATGTGTGTGTGTGTGTGTGTGTGTGTGTGTGGGTGTGTGTGTGTGTCTGTCTGTCTGTCTGTATGTGTGTGTGTGTGTGAATGTGTGTGTGTGTGTGTGTGTGTGTGTGTGTGTGTGTGTGTGTGTGTGTGTGTGTGTGTGTGTGTGTGTGTGTGTGTGTGTGTGTGTGTGTGTGTGTGTGTGTGTGTGTGTGTGTGTGTGTGTGTGTGTGTGTGTGTGTGTGTGTGAGTGTGTGTGTGAGTGTGTGTGTGTGTGTGTGTGTGTGTGTGTGTGTATTATGTTATTTTTATGCAACATTGTTTCCTTACTTTAACGTTAACTATAATAGAAGCTTTTGTTTAATTTAATATGCATAGTTTTATTCAAAACTTAGTTTGTCTTCCATAAACAATAAAACAAAAATTAGGAAACTACGCTAGAAAGAAAGTTATTTTTATATTACAAAGGCGAACTCGTTTTGTCTTTATTTCTGCCTTCATTGAGAGCTTAAAATGCACTAAACTTCTGAAGCCCTTAAATATTCTAATTAGCAAATATTTCTCTTGTATAAGTTGTTTTAACATTGTTTAACCGTTCATAATGTTAGGTGAAAATTGTCCATAAATTAGTAGAACAAGAGTTTGTAATGCAATTTGCCCGTCCGTATCCATTGAATACCCATAGATCGTTCATTATAATAAAGCTAATTTCAATTGTTAATTATCTGTTTGTAATATGACGTTTTCAATTACGCAAACATGCATTCGGTCTTGTAACTTTAATAAAACATTACAATTGTAGATAAAATATTGAATATTGCAATCACAGATTAAACCATTGCAATAATCCGGTTACACAAGACAGTTTACAGTAATAAAGTATATTGCCTGGAGCATGAGTAAAACTCGAAATGTGAAATGGGCAAAAGTATTGTCCTTAAAACACCTCCCACGCTGTTTTTAAGGCAGTTGTGGGGGGAAATATTTATTGGTAAAATGTTTCTTGAAATTACAAGTAACTTCATTTTTTTATTATTCTTATAAAATGTTGTATTTGTTGCATAATATATGGAAGTGTAAAAGGAAGTCCTAATTTTAAGAGAAACCTAACGGCCTTCTAATCCGTCAGTCAGAGAAGGAGTGCCCCCCGAGGTTATGCACTGTCTTTCACCGACAACGACTGCGGGTAGGAATATGGGAACAGAGCTTTTGGTAAGGGCTGGATGTAGGCATGACGTTTTTTTGTGGGGTAAAAAAAATGATACTATATGGTTTGGATTCGAACTGTGAGCGTTTGTGTTTGGAGTCCGCAACGCTAGCCACTGAGATACGACGTTGGGATTTAAAATCCTATCATCCTTCGAAGCATCCTTCTATCACCCGCTTGTCAGGCTACATGCCAAGTCTCTGATGGCAAAATTAAATGGATCTTGGGTAGTGTAACTTTCTTCAGTGAAATTTGACTTTAGTACAGTCTCTTGTCAAAAGATTTATTGACTTCCTATTAGGATAAAAAAACACTGCCTTAGGCTGATGAAACAAAATTCCAACGGGATTCTCCTACGACGAAATTAATACTCTCTTTTTAAGACGGATCCAATTCAAGATGCCTGCTTATTTTGGGATTGGAGGCCATCTTCTGATTCTTGAACAGTGATTCACATAATAAAACGTGTTTTCTGATCACATTCAGTTATAAAATGATGGACGTTTTGGATTATATGGAACGAAACTATTAAAGCGTTAACTAATCCTAGAAGAAGCAGTAATACTGCTGAGACCCCTACTCCGCTGGGCTTCTGCCAAACTCTCGTCCTGAGGATGACAGTTTGAGTGATGACCGTTCACAATGTACAATCAATGCTGAGTGCTCTTTTAACAGTTAAAACTTTTACCACGTTTTGAACCCCTTCGTTAACTTCGAGACGATTTTATTTTCTCTACAAATTTAAATAACATACTTAACTTGAGCTACTACTTGTATTAACTGCAGAGTTACAGACTGTGACAAGTGACAATGCGACACATTTCCTGAAACGGTGACCATCAATCATTCTAAGTGTTCATTGCAACCCTATGGTAAGTTTTCATGCCTAGTAACACTCTAAGTGTTACCTTATGAGCTGTTCTAAGTTTGCATAGCAAGCCTATGGCAAGTGTTCATGCCTAGTAACACTCTAAGTGTTACTTTATGAGCTGTTCTAAGTTTGCATAGCAAGCCTATGGCAAGTGTTCATGCCTAGTAACACTCTAAGTGTTACTTTATGAGCTGTTCTAAGTTTGCATAGCAAGCCTATGGCAAGTGTTCATGCCTAGTAACACTCTAAGTGTTACTTTATGAGCTGTTCTAAGTTTGCATAGCAAGCCTATGGCAAGTGTACATGCCAAGTAACACTCCACGTGTTACTTTATGAGCTCAAGCCTCATGCATGAGACAAGAAGTAACTATCTGCTCCATCTTTTCATATTAATCAGATAATTCTTTACCAATAAATTCTTTTAATGACGAAAGTGTATTCTAGTTTCTCAAATTTGAGTTATTTTTGCTGTTAAATGTGTCAGTCTGTTTCTAACTACACAACCCATAGTAATAATTCGGTACGAACACTTAGTAATAGAATTTTATTATTGTAAGGATAATTAACAACTTCTTTATAAAATACGTTCGAAATAACAATTAAAATATATGCCATAGATGTAAATCTGAGGGAATGGAAATGGATCTGTCTGATTTAATTTAAAAAAGTAATATAATCAACAAAAGTAATATAATCAACAAAAGTAATATAGTCAATCCCTACTTAGGTCAACAAGAGAAATTTAATTTTCGTTGCTTCTTAATAAATAATACAAGTAAAATAAATAAACAAGCAGCATAACAACTAACATAACCTAAGCTCTAGAACAGCTGTTCTACCACATAACCTATAACATAAAAATCAGCTATTTTGTGAAATCATGTTATCACTTACTTTAAGCCGAATGGGACGAAATAACTATATTGCAAACCTTGCTCTTTTTGTGAAAAGTTTTTCTCCCATATTAAACTAAAATTCGTTAAATTGAATAACTGAATTAATATTTGAAAAAGCTGTATTAATATCAAGTTTAAAAAAATGTATTTGAACTTGAGTGGGTGAATAAAAAGTATTTTAAGAACAACTGAAAATTTGAACAAGACATACTATATAAGAAGAGTTTAAAGTAATACAAGGAATTGAATAAATAGTGATATCATGTATAGCAGGTGTTGCACAGACAGATGACATGTCTCCAGTGTTAGAAAAACAAAAATAATACCTCAAAATAATGAACAAAAAGAACTGTTGAAGCAAGTGAATAGTTCGGTGTTTATAGTTTTTATTCCTAGTAATTAATATTTTCTAAACAAACAATCTTGAAACCCAGGGTTTGAGAGATTTTACATGAACCTATTTATACTCACTGAACGAAACAAAATAAATCCCAAACACCTGGGTTTCTGATCTCATGTATTAATCATAGTGTTTTTATTTAGTGAACAAAATAAATCTTAACACATGGATTTTCGGTTTACATTTTTGCGTATTTACGCGTACACTGTATATAGTAAAATGACCTACATAGTGTTAGTGTTAGTGATCGTATGTA
>JBAIZL010000289.1:35000-40868 GCA_036971475.1 Prosapia bicincta | reverse complement strand
TTCACCCAATGACTTGCGCACATGTTAGACTCCTTGGTCCGTGTTTCAAGACGGGTCGGATAAGTACCCAAAGCTGAAGCGTCGCTGTCTGGTGTTTTACACCGGCCCGACGACACGGCACGCCAACAGCGGATCGGTACGGGAGTCGGACCGAGGTGGGTGGTCCGAGCTCACCGAGACGCGACCGCGCTTGCGACCGGCCAAGGGCGCCTTACGGCGGTTCAACACCTGCATGCTTTACCGTCGGGCGTTCGGCCGGGACACCCGGAGTCCGGACGGCAACGCACAGGGCCGAAGCCAAGTGCGACCGCCGGTCTCCATCCGGGGCCGTAGGCCGCTACCCAACGGGTCGCGACGTCCTACTGAAGGAGAAATGCGGCTCCCCGCCGCCTCTTACCGCCGTAATCCAAGCCAACAGTCCATTCTCCCCGCTGACACCGGAGCGCCAACGGTTCGAACGTGTGGTTAGTCTGGCAGGCGGCAGTGCTGACGATACGTGAGAGCGTGAATCTCCCCGTTCGAACTTTCGGGTCTTTTCCGCTTACCCCTGAACGGTTTCACGTACTCTTGAACTCTCTCTTCAAAGTTCTTTTCAACTTTCCCTCACGGTACTTGTTCGCTATCGGTCTCGTGGTCATATTTAGCCTTAGATGGAGTTTACCACCCACTTAGGGCTGCACTCTCAAGCAACCCGACTCTAAGGAGAGACCCCACCCGGGCTCGGCTGCGGTCGCTACGGGCCTGGCACCCTCTACGGGCAGTGGCCCCATTCAAGATGGACTTGAACGCGCAGACGGCGCCCGGGATAATCGGGTCCTCCTGAACACCACATTTCCCTGCGGGCAGGGCCCGCGGGATTCGGTGCTGGGCTCTTCCCCTTTCGCTCGCAGCTACTAGGGGAATCCTTGTTAGTTTCTTTTCCTCCGCTTATTAATATGCTTAAATTCAGCGGGTGGTCCCACCTGATCTGAGGTCGTTAGACGAATGTCGCCGTCCTGCGGGGCTCGGAGTCCGCCACGCAGCTGCTCTAGCAAGAGAGCCGGAGGCGATTCCGAGCCAGCCGAGGACGGCTTCCAAGCCGTTCCGGCCGTATTTTCAGACGCCGCGTGACATGACGCGGCGTCGAGCCGTACTGGGCCTGGCACGAGGCCGAATACGGGAATGTCCTACGTGCGTCGGCGGTCAGGCCGATTCTTTTTATCGCCGTCAGGACATCGGCCCGTACCCGGTTTTCCCGTGTTTTAGCCGTTCGAAAATTCTTCTACACGCTCGTTTTGAACGTGCCGAGCTGCTTGGCGGCTAGGGCGCAACAAGCCACAGTGTTGACCAACTTTATTACCGCCATTATCGACCGCAGTCAGACGAGATTAAGGGCGTGCCAGCGTCTCTATTGAACTCTCTGACTCAGTTCCTTCTACATGTTTCCCCGTACACTCGCCGTCGTTGTGCCGCTTGGCTTTTGCCTTCCTGCGACCAACGGCCGTTCATTGGGGGTAAAAGGACGTCAAAGAACAGAGATTGGGCAGCCTCTTTCTAAACACGTCGCTCGGTCGTGGCGGTTTTCGTGTGGGCACCGTGGTGGTACACCCGTATTGCCGCTTGCGCCCGTGAGTATTTGAAGAGGCGCCCCGTTTGCTCCAGGCCGTCGTACGCTACCGCTGAGGCAGGCACGGCGACGCCGGAAACGGGGCGGGCCTCTCAGGTTCGCACGGCCAACACACGCTCAACGTGCGTTGGCCGAGCAAGGATTCACCGAACCGTAGTTCGTTTGCTACCGACCCTCAGACAGGCGTGGCCCTTGGATCAGGATCCCAGGGCCGCAATGTGCGTTCGAAGCGTCGATGTTCATGTGTCCTGCAGTTCACACTATAACGCGCAGTTTGCTGCGTTCTTCATCGACCCACGAGCCAAGTGATCCACCGTTCAGGGTAATCAGTTTTCTTGTTCTCTTTCTCTCTCTCGGCGCCTGTTACGGCGCGAGACAGATCCGAGAGTTTTGCGTGCTAGAAGCAGACGAGCTGCCGATTGCGTTCAAAGTTACGGAACGCCGGCCTGCCGCACCGGCCGCCGCAATAAAAGCGGCAGCTTGGCGACCGGGCCATTTTGGCGAACCGTAGTTCGGGTCCCACTCGGACCCAGAGCAGTTTTCTTGTGCTCTCTCTCTCTCTCTCTCTCTCTCGGCGCCTGTTACGGCGCGAGACAGATCCGAGAGTTTTGCGTGCTAGAAGCAGACGAGCTGCCGATTGCGTTCAAAGTTACGGAACGCCGGCCTGCCGCACCGGCCGCCGCTATAAAAGCGGCAGCTTGGCGACCGGGCCATTTTGGCGAACCGTAGTTCGGGTCCCACTCGGACCCAGAGCAGTTTTCTTGTGCTCTCTCTCTCTCTCTCTCTCTCTCGGCGCCTGTTACGGCGCGAGACAGATCCGAGAGTTTTGCGTGCTAGAAGCAGACGAGCTGCCGATTGCGTTCAAAGTTACGGAACGCCGGCCTGCCGCACCGGCCGCCGCTATAAAAGCGGCAGCTTGGCGACCGGGCCATTTTGGCGAACCGTAGTTCGGGTCCGTCCCACTCGGACCCAGAGCAGTTTTCTTGTTCTCCCTCTCTCTCTCTCGGCGCCTGTTACGGCGCGAGACAGATCCGAGAGTTTTGCGTGCTAGTAGCAGACGAGCTGCCGATTGCGTTCAAAGTTACGGAACGCCGGCCTGCCGCACCGGCCGCCGCAATAAAAGCGGCAGCTTGGCGACCGGGCCATTTTGGCGAACCGTAGTTCGGGTCCGTCCCACTCGGACCCAGAGCAGTTTTCTTGTTCTCTCTCTCTCTCTCTCTTTCTCTCTCTCTCTCGGCGCCTGTTACGGCGCGAGACAGATCCGAGAGTTTTGCGTGCTTAGAAGCAGACGAGCTGCCGATTGCGTTCAAAGTTACGGAACGCCGGCCTGCCGCACCGGCCGCCGCAATAAAAGCGGCAGCTTGGCGACCGGGCCATTTTGGCGAACCGTAGTTCGGGTCCGTCCCACTCGGACCCAGAGCAGTTTTCTTGTTCTCTCTCTCTCTCTCTCTCTTTCTCTCTCTCTCTCGGCGCCTGTTACGGCGCGAGACAGATCCGAGAGTTTTGCGTGCTTAGAAGCAGACGAGCTGCCGATTGCGTTCAAAGTTACGGAACGCCGGCCTGCCGCACCGGCCGCCGCAATAAAAGCGGCAGCTTGGCGACCGGGCCATTTTGGCGAACCGTAGTTCGGGTCCGTCCCACTCGGACCCAGAGCAGTTTTCTTGTTCTCTCTCTCTCTTTCTCTCTCTCTCTCGGCGCCTGTTACGGCGCGAGACAGATCCGAGAGTTTTGCGTGCTTAGAAGCAGACGAGCTGCCGATTGCGTTCAAAGTTACGGAACGCCGGCCTGCCGCACCGGCCGCCGCAATAAAAGCGGCAGCTTGGCGACCGGGCCATTTTGGCGAACCGTAGTTTGGGTCCCACTCGGACCCAGAGCTGGCCGGGAAACGAAGATAGCGAACGAGGCGAGGAAGGCGTACGCCCGCTCCTCGACGCCCGCTTATTCTCTTCGTCTTCTCCGGCCGGCGTGTGCGTTCGATAGTCACGTATTTCGCCGACGCTGTTTAGCGGGCAAATACTTTAATGATCCTTCCGCAGGTTCACCTACGGAAACCTTGTTACGACTTTTACTTCCTCTAAATGATCAAGTTTGGTCATCTTTCCGGCAACATCGGCGGCCGGCAGTATAAGCCGATCGCCGCGCACCAGTCCGAAGACCTCACTAAATCATTCAATCGGTAGTAGCGACGGGCGGTGTGTACAAAGGGCAGGGACGTAATCAACGCGAGCTTATGACTCGCGCTTACTGGGAATTCCTCGTTCATGGGGAACAATTGCAAGCCCCAATCCCTAGCACGAAGGAGGTTCAACGGGTTACCCGGGCCTGTCGGCCAGGGAAGACACGCTGATTCCTTCAGTGTAGCGCGCGTGCGGCCCAGGACATCTAAGGGCATCACAGACCTGTTATTGCTCAGTCTCGTGCGGCTAGGAGCCGCCTGTCCCTCTAAGAAGAAATTGAATCGCCGGTAACACTATTGTGGGTACCGGAATCGCCTAGTTAGCAGGCTAGAGTCTCGTTCGTTATCGGAATTAACCAGACAAATCGCTCCACCAACTAAGAACGGCCATGCACCACCACCCACCGAATCAAGAAAGAGCTCTCAATCTGTCAATCCTTCCGGTGTCCGGGCCTGGTGAGGTTTCCCGTGTTGAGTCAAATTAAGCCGCAGGCTCCACTCCTGGTGGTGCCCTTCCGTCAATTCCTTTAAGTTTCAGCTTTGCAACCATACTTCCCCCGGAACCCAAAAGCTTTGGTTTCCCGGAAGCTGCCCGCCGAGTCATCGGAGGAACTTCGGCGGATCGCTGGCTGGCATCGTTTATGGTTAGAACTAGGGCGGTATCTGATCGCCTTCGAACCTCTAACTTTCGTTCTTGATTAACGAGAACATACTTGGCAAATGCTTTCGCTTAGGTTCGTCTTGCGACGATCCAAGAATTTCACCTCTAACGTCGCAATACGAATGCCCCCGCCTGTCCCTATTAATCATTACCTCGGGTTCCGAAAACCAACAAAATAGAACCGAGGTCCTATTCTATTATTCCATGCACACAGTATTCAGGCGGACACCAGCCTGCTTTAAGCACTCTAATTTGTTCAAAGTAAACGTGCCGGCCCACCTCGACACTCGGTGAAGAGCACCGTGGCGGGATTGGACCGGCGGCCGGTACTGTTCGGCCTGCTTCGGGCGTGAGCCCTTACGCAAGCCGAAAGCCCGGACCGCCACCGGCAGGACGTTCCACAGGACATGCCAGTTGACACCGACGGGCGGCGAACCGACAGCGTGGAACACAGGTCCAACTACGAGCTTTTTAACCGCAACAACTTTAATATACGCTATTGGAGCTGGAATTACCGCGGCTGCTGGCACCAGACTTGCCCTCCAATTGGTACTCGTTAAAGGATTTAAAGTGTACTCATTCCGATTACGGGGCCTCGGATGAGTCCCGTATCGTTATTTTTCGTCACTACCTCCCCGTGCCGGGAGTGGGTAATTTGCGCGCCTGCTGCCTTCCTTGGATGTGGTAGCCGTTTCTCAGGCTCCCTCTCCGGAATCGAACCCTGATTCCCCGTTACCCGTTACAACCATGGTAGGCGCAGAATCTACCATCGACAGTTGATAAGTCAGACATTTGAAAGATGCGTCGCCGGTACAAGGACCGTGCGATCAGCTGAAAGTTATTCAGAGTCACCAAGGTTAACGGGCCCGGCGGACCGGGCACCGATTGGTTTTGATCTAATAAAAGCGTCCCTTCCATCTCTGGTCGGGACTCTGTTTGCATGTATTAGCTCTAGAATTACCACAGTTATCCAAGTAATGGATTGTACGATCTAAGGAACCATAACTGATTTAATGAGCCTTTTGCGGTTTCACCTTAATTCGGCTCGTACTGAGACTTGCATGGCTTAATCTTTGAGACAAGCATATGACTACTGGCAGGATCAACCAGGGAGCAGCCGACTCGACGTCCGTAAACGGAGACAGCTGCCCAGGTCCCGCATAACGGGACCGTTTGTTTCTCCGACCTCTACGCTGGCGCCACCCGCCACGACCGTTTGGCGGGCGGATGGATCCTGCGGAAGCGGAAAAACTTTCGTTCAATTGCCCCCGCTCGCACGAAGTAGGCTGGCCCCAGCGCTTGGCAGGAGCCCTTGCCGACGAACGGCGAGCGAGAACCAAAATAGAAAACAACATAAGCGGGCTACAGGACCCTGTTGCCGCGCCTTCTGCCGGTTTTCATCACACACAACGACTTTTCGCATAC
>JBAIZL010000289.1:20000-27500 GCA_036971475.1 Prosapia bicincta | reverse complement strand
TCGGCCCGTACCCGGTTTTCCCGTGTTTTAGCCGTTCGAAAATTCTTCTACACGCTCGTTTTGAACGTGCCGAGCTGCTTGGCGGCTAGGGCGCAACAAGCCACAGTGTTGACCAACTTTATTACCGCCATTATCGACCGCAGTCAGACGAGATTAAGGGCGTGCCAGCGTCTCTATTGAACTCTCTGACTCAGTTCCTTCTACATGTTTCCCCGTACACTCGCCGTCGTTGTGCCGCTTGGCTTTTGCCTTCCTGCGACCAACGGCCGTTCATTGGGGGTAAAAGGACGTCAAAGAACAGAGATTGGGCAGCCTCTTTCTAAACACGTCGCTCGGTCGTGGCGGTTTTCGTGTGGGCACCGTGGTGGTACACCCGTATTGCCGCTTGCGCCCGTGAGTATTTGAAGAGGCGCCCCGTTTGCTCCAGGCCGTCGTACGCTACCGCTGAGGCAGGCACGGCGACGCCGGAAACGGGGCGGGCCTCTCAGGTTCGCACGGCCAACACACGCTCAACGTGCGTTGGCCGAGCAAGGATTCACCGAACCGTAGTTCGTTTGCTACCGACCCTCAGACAGGCGTGGCCCTTGGATCAGGATCCCAAGGGCCCGCGGGATTCGGTGCTGGGCTCTTCCCCTTTCGCTCGCAGCTACTAGGGGAATCCTTGTTAGTTTCTTTTCCTCCGCTTATTAATATGCTTAAATTCAGCGGGTGGTCCCACCTGATCTGAGGTCGTTAGACGAATGTCGCCGTCCTGCGGGGCTCGGAGTCCGCCACGCAGCTGCTCTAGCAAGAGAGCCGGAGGCGATTCCGAGCCAGCCGAGGACGGCTTCCAAGCCGTTCCGGCCGTATTTTCAGACGCCGCGTGACATGACGCGGCGTCGAGCCGTACTGGGCCTGGCACGAGGCCGAATACGGGAATGTCCTACGTGCGTCGGCGGTCAGGCCGATTCTTTTTATCGCCGTCAGGACATCGGCCCGTACCCGGTTTTCCCGTGTTTTAGCCGTTCGAAAATTCTTCTACACGCTCGTTTTGAACGTGCCGAGCTGCTTGGCGGCTAGGGCGCAACAAGCCACAGTGTTGACCAACTTTATTACCGCCATTATCGACCGCAGTCAGACGAGATTAAGGGCGTGCCAGCGTCTCTATTGAACTCTCTGACTCAGTTCCTTCTACATGTTTCCCCGTACACTCGCCGTCGTTGTGCCGCTTGGCTTTTGCCTTCCTGCGACCAACGGCCGTTCATTGGGGGTAAAAGGACGTCAAAGAACAGAGATTGGGCAGCCTCTTTCTAAACACGTCGCTCGGTCGTGGCGGTTTTCGTGTGGGCACCGTGGTGGTACACCCGTATTGCCGCTTGCGCCCGTGAGTATTTGAAGAGGCGCCCCGTTTGCTCCAGGCCGTCGTACGCTACCGCTGAGGCAGGCACGGCGACGCCGGAAACGGGGCGGGCCTCTCAGGTTCGCACGGCCAACACACGCTCAACGTGCGTTGGCCGAGCAAGGATTCACCGAACCGTAGTTCGTTTGCTACCGACCCTCAGACAGGCGTGGCCCTTGGATCAGGATCCCAGGGCCGCAATGTGCGTTCGAAGCGTCGATGTTCATGTGTCCTGCAGTTCACACTATAACGCGCAGTTTGCTGCGTTCTTCATCGACCCACGAGCCAAGTGATCCACCGTTCAGGGTAATCAGTTTTCTTGTTCTCTTTCTCTCTCTCGGCGCCTGTTACGGCGCGAGACAGATCCGAGAGTTTTGCGTGCTAGAAGCAGACGAGCTGCCGATTGCGTTCAAAGTTACGGAACGCCGGCCTGCCGCACCGGCCGCCGCAATAAAAGCGGCAGCTTGGCGACCGGGCCATTTTGGCGAACCGTAGTTCGGGTCCCACTCGGACCCAGAGCAGTTTTCTTGTGCTCTCTCTCTCTCTCTCTCTCTCTCGGCGCCTGTTACGGCGCGAGACAGATCCGAGAGTTTTGCGTGCTAGAAGCAGACGAGCTGCCGATTGCGTTCAAAGTTACGGAACGCCGGCCTGCCGCACCGGCCGCCGCTATAAAAGCGGCAGCTTGGCGACCGGGCCATTTTGGCGAACCGTAGTTCGGGTCCCACTCGGACCCAGAGCAGTTTTCTTGTGCTCTCTCTCTCTCTCTCTCTCTCTCGGCGCCTGTTACGGCGCGAGACAGATCCGAGAGTTTTGCGTGCTAGAAGCAGACGAGCTGCCGATTGCGTTCAAAGTTACGGAACGCCGGCCTGCCGCACCGGCCGCCGCTATAAAAGCGGCAGCTTGGCGACCGGGCCATTTTGGCGAACCGTAGTTCGGGTCCGTCCCACTCGGACCCAGAGCAGTTTTCTTGTTCTCCCTCTCTCTCTCTCGGCGCCTGTTACGGCGCGAGACAGATCCGAGAGTTTTGCGTGCTAGTAGCAGACGAGCTGCCGATTGCGTTCAAAGTTACGGAACGCCGGCCTGCCGCACCGGCCGCCGCAATAAAAGCGGCAGCTTGGCGACCGGGCCATTTTGGCGAACCGTAGTTCGGGTCCGTCCCACTCGGACCCAGAGCAGTTTTCTTGTTCTCTCTCTCTCTCTCTCTTTCTCTCTCTCTCTCGGCGCCTGTTACGGCGCGAGACAGATCCGAGAGTTTTGCGTGCTTAGAAGCAGACGAGCTGCCGATTGCGTTCAAAGTTACGGAACGCCGGCCTGCCGCACCGGCCGCCGCAATAAAAGCGGCAGCTTGGCGACCGGGCCATTTTGGCGAACCGTAGTTCGGGTCCGTCCCACTCGGACCCAGAGCAGTTTTCTTGTTCTCTCTCTCTCTCTCTCTCTTTCTCTCTCTCTCTCGGCGCCTGTTACGGCGCGAGACAGATCCGAGAGTTTTGCGTGCTTAGAAGCAGACGAGCTGCCGATTGCGTTCAAAGTTACGGAACGCCGGCCTGCCGCACCGGCCGCCGCAATAAAAGCGGCAGCTTGGCGACCGGGCCATTTTGGCGAACCGTAGTTCGGGTCCGTCCCACTCGGACCCAGAGCAGTTTTCTTGTTCTCTCTCTCTCTTTCTCTCTCTCTCTCGGCGCCTGTTACGGCGCGAGACAGATCCGAGAGTTTTGCGTGCTTAGAAGCAGACGAGCTGCCGATTGCGTTCAAAGTTACGGAACGCCGGCCTGCCGCACCGGCCGCCGCAATAAAAGCGGCAGCTTGGCGACCGGGCCATTTTGGCGAACCGTAGTTTGGGTCCCACTCGGACCCAGAGCTGGCCGGGAAACGAAGATAGCGAACGAGGCGAGGAAGGCGTACGCCCGCTCCTCGACGCCCGCTTATTCTCTTCGTCTTCTCCGGCCGGCGTGTGCGTTCGATAGTCACGTATTTCGCCGACGCTGTTTAGCGGGCAAATACTTTAATGATCCTTCCGCAGGTTCACCTACGGAAACCTTGTTACGACTTTTACTTCCTCTAAATGATCAAGTTTGGTCATCTTTCCGGCAACATCGGCGGCCGGCAGTATAAGCCGATCGCCGCGCACCAGTCCGAAGACCTCACTAAATCATTCAATCGGTAGTAGCGACGGGCGGTGTGTACAAAGGGCAGGGACGTAATCAACGCGAGCTTATGACTCGCGCTTACTGGGAATTCCTCGTTCATGGGGAACAATTGCAAGCCCCAATCCCTAGCACGAAGGAGGTTCAACGGGTTACCCGGGCCTGTCGGCCAGGGAAGACACGCTGATTCCTTCAGTGTAGCGCGCGTGCGGCCCAGGACATCTAAGGGCATCACAGACCTGTTATTGCTCAGTCTCGTGCGGCTAGGAGCCGCCTGTCCCTCTAAGAAGAAATTGAATCGCCGGTAACACTATTGTGGGTACCGGAATCGCCTAGTTAGCAGGCTAGAGTCTCGTTCGTTATCGGAATTAACCAGACAAATCGCTCCACCAACTAAGAACGGCCATGCACCACCACCCACCGAATCAAGAAAGAGCTCTCAATCTGTCAATCCTTCCGGTGTCCGGGCCTGGTGAGGTTTCCCGTGTTGAGTCAAATTAAGCCGCAGGCTCCACTCCTGGTGGTGCCCTTCCGTCAATTCCTTTAAGTTTCAGCTTTGCAACCATACTTCCCCCGGAACCCAAAAGCTTTGGTTTCCCGGAAGCTGCCCGCCGAGTCATCGGAGGAACTTCGGCGGATCGCTGGCTGGCATCGTTTATGGTTAGAACTAGGGCGGTATCTGATCGCCTTCGAACCTCTAACTTTCGTTCTTGATTAACGAGAACATACTTGGCAAATGCTTTCGCTTAGGTTCGTCTTGCGACGATCCAAGAATTTCACCTCTAACGTCGCAATACGAATGCCCCCGCCTGTCCCTATTAATCATTACCTCGGGTTCCGAAAACCAACAAAATAGAACCGAGGTCCTATTCTATTATTCCATGCACACAGTATTCAGGCGGACACCAGCCTGCTTTAAGCACTCTAATTTGTTCAAAGTAAACGTGCCGGCCCACCTCGACACTCGGTGAAGAGCACCGTGGCGGGATTGGACCGGCGGCCGGTACTGTTCGGCCTGCTTCGGGCGTGAGCCCTTACGCAAGCCGAAAGCCCGGACCGCCACCGGCAGGACGTTCCACAGGACATGCCAGTTGACACCGACGGGCGGCGAACCGACAGCGTGGAACACAGGTCCAACTACGAGCTTTTTAACCGCAACAACTTTAATATACGCTATTGGAGCTGGAATTACCGCGGCTGCTGGCACCAGACTTGCCCTCCAATTGGTACTCGTTAAAGGATTTAAAGTGTACTCATTCCGATTACGGGGCCTCGGATGAGTCCCGTATCGTTATTTTTCGTCACTACCTCCCCGTGCCGGGAGTGGGTAATTTGCGCGCCTGCTGCCTTCCTTGGATGTGGTAGCCGTTTCTCAGGCTCCCTCTCCGGAATCGAACCCTGATTCCCCGTTACCCGTTACAACCATGGTAGGCGCAGAATCTACCATCGACAGTTGATAAGTCAGACATTTGAAAGATGCGTCGCCGGTACAAGGACCGTGCGATCAGCTGAAAGTTATTCAGAGTCACCAAGGTTAACGGGCCCGGCGGACCGGGCACCGATTGGTTTTGATCTAATAAAAGCGTCCCTTCCATCTCTGGTCGGGACTCTGTTTGCATGTATTAGCTCTAGAATTACCACAGTTATCCAAGTAATGGATTGTACGATCTAAGGAACCATAACTGATTTAATGAGCCTTTTGCGGTTTCACCTTAATTCGGCTCGTACTGAGACTTGCATGGCTTAATCTTTGAGACAAGCATATGACTACTGGCAGGATCAACCAGGGAGCAGCCGACTCGACGTCCGTAAACGGAGACAGCTGCCCAGGTCCCGCATAACGGGACCGTTTGTTTCTCCGACCTCTACGCTGGCGCCACCCGCCACGACCGTTTGGCGGGCGGATGGATCCTGCGGAAGCGGAAAAACTTTCGTTCAATTGCCCCCGCTCGCACGAAGTAGGCTGGCCCCAGCGCTTGGCAGGAGCCCTTGCCGACGAACGGCGAGCGAGAACCAAAATAGAAAACAACATAAGCGGGCTACAGGACCCTGTTGCCGCGCCTTCTGCCGGTTTTCATCACACACAACGACTTTTCGCATACCCGGCCAAACTCCGCTAGAGAGTTGGCTGAAGGGTTCGCAATCGATGTTTACTCATTGTTATAATAGCGCTGACACCCGGGAGGGCGAAGCGTTCTCCGTTTGTACGGCCTACCGTGAGCGCCCTTTTAAAGACGCAACAACGGCGGCCGTGTTTGAATGCAATAGTGCCGCATGGTAGAGCTTGACGCCGGTTGACGGCGAAAAATCGCCGTCGCGTGGCGTGCCCGCGGCTACGCTGTGGGTCGGACACTGAATGGCCGAGGGTGAGGTTTGCGCCGACCGCGTTACAAACGGCCTCCTTTAGAGAACCGGTTGAACGCGACGGCTGTGACCGCATCTCTCATCTGGCGGCATCGGCGTCATTCTGGCTCCGGCAGTTCGCACTTGATGTGTGTGTTATTATTATTATTTTTATTATTATTATTATATATAGCCACGGTGGGAGTAGAACCCACCATACGCATCACGGGCGTCCAGTGTGTACGCCTTCGTGATAATAATAAATGCAGGTGCACAGTCGACGCTGGCGTCGGTCAGGACTATAGCGCGGCGGCTGCGGATCACCATTCGCTACCCGCCCGTGGAGGCTGGCAATCGAACGGAAGAAGATCCACTGGTTGCCTAAACAACCACCGCCCACGGCACATGAGATCCCGTACTTGCACGGGGACCGCTCGCTCTCCTGCATGGAGAGAGGCGATAACCCCGCACTTTCCCGCCCCGCCGAATTCACGGGGGACGTGATCGCATATTGGCGTGCCGCACGACCAACCCGCACTATTATTGCGCAAGTGGCACACACACTTTATAGATTTCTGCCATGTATTTTGCGAACTCACCGCAAGCCAAAAATAACAGGCCGCAGACGTTCGTGCTGTTCTCGGCTTCAAACAGATTCTGCCGGTGCGCTATAACCAATTGCCCGAGCGATTGTGTCGACCCATCGGACTGCCCATTTCCCGGCCAGTACCGTCGTATTACGACGTACATGTGCCGGCAAGGCCGTCGCCGTCGGTCAACAAACCGCCCACAGCACTTGCAATGGTTTCGCCACACCAGCCTATCGAGCCGGTACGGTCCCTCAAAGATAGCAGCGCAAACGCTTGTAAGTGGGCTGTCTGAAAAAGCTACTCCTGACCGTGATCATCGGTTATGGTTTATGGCTTTTATCAGCTTATAAACGCTCGCTGCTGTTAACCGTCGCCTGTAAACATCGCTCGGTGGTCATCATCGCCCATTGGTGATCACAGCCGACCGGTGACGATCGCCATTTTTGAGTTAATCGGACTTTTGTGGTGATCATCGCCGACCCGTGATCATCGCCGACCCGTGATCATCGCTTGTCTTTGGTGATCATCGGTGACCCGTGATCATCGCTTGTCTTTGGTGATCATCGCCGACCCGTGATCATCGCCGACCGGTGATCATCGCTTGTCTTTGGTGATCATCGGTTATGGTTTATGGCTTTTATCAGCTTATAAACGCTCGCTGCTGTTAACCGTCGCCTGTAAACATCGCTCGGTGGTCATCATCGCCCATTGGTGATCACAGCCGACCGGTGACGATCGCCATTTTTGAGTTAATCGGACTTTTGTGGTGATCATCGCCGACCCGTGATCATCGCCGACCCGTGATCATCGCTTGTCTTTGGTGATCATCGGTGACCCGTGATCATCGCTTGTCTTTGGTGATCATCGCCGACCGGTGATCATCGCTTGTCTTTTGTGATCATCGGTGACCCGTGATCATCGCTTGTCTTTGGTGATCATCGCCGACCCGTGATCATCGCCGACCGGTGATCATCGCTTGTCTTTGGTGATCATCGGTGACCCGTGATCATCGCTTGTCTTTGGTGATCATCGCCGACCCGTGATC
>JBAIZL010000289.1:5000-15000 GCA_036971475.1 Prosapia bicincta | reverse complement strand
GTCCTTCCTCATTTCCCTTTCAACAAAATCCTCCCAACTCCTCTTCCTCGCCTTCTTCACCTCCCCCCTATACCTATTACTTACTTTCCTATACTCCTCTCTAGCTTTCCTAATTTCCCTCTCATCCCCTAAACCCCTAATCCTCTGCATGGCTCTCCTACTTTTCCTGACATCCCTTTTTAACCCATCTAACTCCCCACTCCACCATTTAACCCCTACCAATCCCCCCTTTGCCCTGGGTATGGTTGCCATGGCTGCCTTCATAATTCCCCTCCCCACCCTCCTAACTAGTTCCAAAACCTCTTCTTTATTCCCAACCTGGAGTTCCTCTACCCTTAACCCTTCCCTTAACTTATCCCTGAACCCATCCCAGTCCCCCTCCTTTAACCTGAACCTTCTCTCCCCGTTGTCCCCCCTTCCCCTTCCCTTCCCTAGCCGCTGTCCAACCTGGAACTTAATTGGCTGATGCCCTTCCCCCAACTCCTCCCTTAATATTTCCCACCCCCCAACGCTGTCCCTCATTTCCCCTGACACCACAGTTACATCAATAAAACTCTCCCCCTCATTCCCATACTTAATAAATGTCGGCCCTTGCCCTCCCTCATTTATCACCTCCCACCCCAACTCCACTACCTGTTCCTCCAAATCCCTCCCCCTTTGATCCGTTACCCTGTCCCCCCACCCTCTCGATCTAGCATTCCCATCCATGCAGAGGATGACCTTCCTATTTCTCAGTACCCTCCCTATTTCCCTTATTGCATTTAAATACCCCCCTATTTCTTCATTATACTTGCAATACATAGAAACAATGTAAAAACTCCCCACCCCCCTTCCCCATATTTCCACAACAACCCAGTTCTTTGAAGATAAATTTTGCAACCCCATTACCCCCAATGTCCTGTCTAATACCACCACTGCTGCCCCTATGTCCCCTTTGCCCTGCCCCCCATGGAAAACCCTTGTAGTAGATAGGGACAGCGGGAATCTCGTTAATCCATTCATGCGCGTCACTAATTAGATGACGAGGCATTTGGCTACCTTAAGAGAGTCATAGTTACTCCCGCCGTTTACCCGCGCTTGCTTGAATTTCTTCACGTTGACATTCAGAGCACTGGGCAGAAATCACATTGCGTCAGCACCCTCTGGGGCCATCGCAATGCTTTGTTTTAATTAGACAGTCGGATTCCCCCGGTCCGTGCCAGTTCTGAGTTGATCGTTGAATGGCGGCCGAAGAGGTAGGAGGCCCGTCCTTCGGGGCCACCGTGAGGTGGTTTACCCGCGACAGACAGCCAACACCTCGCAGCAAGGAAGATCCGCGGGAGGCCAAGGCACGGGACCGAGCTCAGATTCCGGGGCGAACCCCGTTCACTTCGCCCAGGCCCGGCACGTTGGCACAAACCCGCTTCCCGACCAAGCCCGACACGCCCCGATCCTCAGAGCCAATCCTTTTTCCGAAGTTACGGATCAAGTTTGCCGACTTCCCTTACCTACATTATTCTATCGACTAGAGGCTCTTAACCTTGGAGACCTGCTGCGGATATGGGTACGATCCGGCGCGGACATTCCGCGTAGCCCTCTCCCGGATTTTCAAGGTCCGAGGGGAAGATCCGGACACCGCCGCAACTGCGGTGCTCTTCGCGTTCCAAACCCTATCTCCCTGCTATAGGCTTCCAGGGAACTCGAACGCTTATAGAGAAAAGAAAACTCTCTCCGGACCTCCCGCCGGCGTCTCCGGGTCTCTTCGGGTTGCCCCGTCGAGCTCTCGGATGAGGGCCCGCTTATGAACGGTTCCGCAGCCGGGTTCCGGAATAGGAACCGGATTCCCTTTCGCCCCGTGGGTCGCCTTCCAATACAAGAGCGTACTACGCTAGTTAAAGCGCACCGCGTCTTCTATTTTCAACGGCTTCCCATCGACATAGGATTTCTCCTAGGGCTTAGGATCGACTGACTCTTGTGCAACAGCTGTTCACAAGAAACCCTTCTCCACGTCAGTCCTCCAGGTCCTCGCTGGAGTATTTGCTACTACCACCAAGATCTGCGCCGACGGTGGCTCCAGGCAGGCTCACGCCCAGACCCTTCTGTGCACACCGCCGCGACCCTCCTACTCGTCAAGGCATAACGGCCCGGCACCCGCGAGGGTGCCGCCCCCTGTGCCGTTGACGGCCGAGTATAGGCACGACGCTACAGCGCCATCCATTTTCAGGGCTAGTTGCTTCGGCAGGTGAGTTGTTACACACTCCTTAGCGGATTCCGACTTCCATGGCCACCGTCCTGCTGTCTTAAGCAACCAACGCCTTTCATGGTTTCCCATGAGCGTCGTTTGGGCGCCTTAACTCGGCGTTTGGTTCATCCCACAGCGCCAGTTCTGCTTACCAAAATTGGCCCACTTGGTACTCTGGATCCGAGACTCCGGCATCATTAAACAATGTCCAAGAATGCCGGAGATCTCACCCATTTAAAGTTTGAGAATAGGTTGAGGTCGTTTCGGCCCCAAGGCCTCTAATCATTCGCTTTACCGCATGAGATTCTTCGTTCCCTGAGCACCAGCTATCCTGAGGGAAACTTCGGAGGGAACCAGCTACTAGATGGTTCGATTAGTCTTTCGCCCCTATACCCAGCTCCGACGATCGATTTGCACGTCAGAATCGCTACGGACCTCCATCAGGGTTTCCCCTGACTTCGTCCTGGCCAGGCATAGTTCACCATCTTTCGGGTCCCAACGTGTACGCTCTGGGTGCGCCTCGTCTCGCAATGAGAATGAGACGCCCCGGGAGTGCGGAGCGCCGCCTAGTGGGCAGGACGCGCTCATCCTCCCTAGGTTGAAAAAAGCTACAGCTTTCAATTTCATTTCGCCTTTAGGTTTTTCACCCAATGACTTGCGCACATGTTAGACTCCTTGGTCCGTGTTTCAAGACGGGTCGGATAAGTACCCAAAGCTGAAGCGTCGCTGTCTGGTGTTTTACACCGGCCCGACGACACGGCACGCCAACAGCGGATCGGTACGGGAGTCGGACCGAGGTGGTCCGAGCTCACCGAGACGCGACCGCGCTTGCGACCGGCCAAGGGCGCCTTACGGCGGTTCAACACCTGCATGCTTTACCGTCGGGCGTTCGGCCGGGACACCCGGAGTCCGGACGGCAACGCACAGGGCCGAAGCCAAGTGCGACCGCCGGTCTCCATCCGGGGCCGTAGGCCGCTACCCAACGGGTCGCGACGTCCTACTGAAGGAGAAATGCGGCTCCCCGCCGCCTCTTACCGCCGTAATCCAAGCCAACAGTCCATTCTCCCCGCTGACACCGGAGCGCCAACGGTTCGAACGTGTGGTTAGTCTGGCAGGCGGCAGTGCTGACGATACGTGAGAGCGTGAATCTCCCCGTTCGAACTTTCGGGTCTTTTCCGCTTACCCCTGAACGGTTTCACGTACTCTTGAACTCTCTCTTCAAAGTTCTTTTCAACTTTCCCTCACGGTACTTGTTCGCTATCGGTCTCGTGGTCATATTTAGCCTTAGATGGAGTTTACCACCCACTTAGGGCTGCACTCTCAAGCAACCCGACTCTAAGGAGAGACCCCACCCGGGCTCGGCTGCGGTCGCTACGGGCCTGGCACCCTCTACGGGCAGTGGCCCCATTCAAGATGGACTTGAACGCGCAGACGGCGCCCGGGATAATCGGGTCCTCCTGAACACCACATTTCCCTGCGGGCAGGGCCCGCGGGATTCGGTGCTGGGCTCTTCCCCTTTCGCTCGCAGCTACTAGGGGAATCCTTGTTAGTTTCTTTTCCTCCGCTTATTAATATGCTTAAATTCAGCGGGTGGTCCCACCTGATCTGAGGTCGTTAGACGAATGTCGCCGTCCTGCGGGGCTCGGAGTCCGCCACGCAGCTGCTCTAGCAAGAGAGCCGGAGGCGATTCCGAGCCAGCCGAGGACGGCTTCCAAGCCGTTCCGGCCGTATTTTCAGACGCCGCGTGACATGACGCGGCGTCGAGCCGTACTGGGCCTGGCACGAGGCCGAATACGGGAATGTCCTACGTGCGTCGGCGGTCAGGCCGATTCTTTTTATCGCCGTCAGGACATCGGCCCGTACCCGGTTTTCCCGTGTTTTAGCCGTTCGAAAATTCTTCTACACGCTCGTTTTGAACGTGCCGAGCTGCTTGGCGGCTAGGGCGCAACAAGCCACAGTGTTGACCAACTTTATTACCGCCATTATCGACCGCAGTCAGACGAGATTAAGGGCGTGCCAGCGTCTCTATTGAACTCTCTGACTCAGTTCCTTCTACATGTTTCCCCGTACACTCGCCGTCGTTGTGCCGCTTGGCTTTTGCCTTCCTGCGACCAACGGCCGTTCATTGGGGGTAAAAGGACGTCAAAGAACAGAGATTGGGCAGCCTCTTTCTAAACACGTCGCTCGGTCGTGGCGGTTTTCGTGTGGGCACCGTGGTGGTACACCCGTATTGCCGCTTGCGCCCGTGAGTATTTGAAGAGGCGCCCCGTTTGCTCCAGGCCGTCGTACGCTACCGCTGAGGCAGGCACGGCGACGCCGGAAACGGGGCGGGCCTCTCAGGTTCGCACGGCCAACACACGCTCAACGTGCGTTGGCCGAGCAAGGATTCACCGAACCGTAGTTCGTTTGCTACCGACCCTCAGACAGGCGTGGCCCTTGGATCAGGATCCCAGGGCCGCAATGTGCGTTCGAAGCGTCGATGTTCATGTGTCCTGCAGTTCACACTATAACGCGCAGTTTGCTGCGTTCTTCATCGACCCACGAGCCAAGTGATCCACCGTTCAGGGTAATCAGTTTTCTTGTTCTCTTTCTCTCTCTCGGCGCCTGTTACGGCGCGAGACAGATCCGAGAGTTTTGCGTGCTAGAAGCAGACGAGCTGCCGATTGCGTTCAAAGTTACGGAACGCCGGCCTGCCGCACCGGCCGCCGCAATAAAAGCGGCAGCTTGGCGACCGGGCCATTTTGGCGAACCGTAGTTCGGGTCCCACTCGGACCCAGAGCAGTTTTCTTGTGCTCTCTCTCTCTCTCTCTCTCTCTCGGCGCCTGTTACGGCGCGAGACAGATCCGAGAGTTTTGCGTGCTAGAAGCAGACGAGCTGCCGATTGCGTTCAAAGTTACGGAACGCCGGCCTGCCGCACCGGCCGCCGCTATAAAAGCGGCAGCTTGGCGACCGGGCCATTTTGGCGAACCGTAGTTCGGGTCCCACTCGGACCCAGAGCAGTTTTCTTGTGCTCTCTCTCTCTCTCTCTCTCTCTCGGCGCCTGTTACGGCGCGAGACAGATCCGAGAGTTTTGCGTGCTAGAAGCAGACGAGCTGCCGATTGCGTTCAAAGTTACGGAACGCCGGCCTGCCGCACCGGCCGCCGCTATAAAAGCGGCAGCTTGGCGACCGGGCCATTTTGGCGAACCGTAGTTCGGGTCCGTCCCACTCGGACCCAGAGCAGTTTTCTTGTTCTCCCTCTCTCTCTCTCGGCGCCTGTTACGGCGCGAGACAGATCCGAGAGTTTTGCGTGCTAGTAGCAGACGAGCTGCCGATTGCGTTCAAAGTTACGGAACGCCGGCCTGCCGCACCGGCCGCCGCAATAAAAGCGGCAGCTTGGCGACCGGGCCATTTTGGCGAACCGTAGTTCGGGTCCGTCCCACTCGGACCCAGAGCAGTTTTCTTGTTCTCTCTCTCTCTCTCTCTTTCTCTCTCTCTCTCGGCGCCTGTTACGGCGCGAGACAGATCCGAGAGTTTTGCGTGCTTAGAAGCAGACGAGCTGCCGATTGCGTTCAAAGTTACGGAACGCCGGCCTGCCGCACCGGCCGCCGCAATAAAAGCGGCAGCTTGGCGACCGGGCCATTTTGGCGAACCGTAGTTCGGGTCCGTCCCACTCGGACCCAGAGCAGTTTTCTTGTTCTCTCTCTCTCTCTCTCTCTTTCTCTCTCTCTCTCGGCGCCTGTTACGGCGCGAGACAGATCCGAGAGTTTTGCGTGCTTAGAAGCAGACGAGCTGCCGATTGCGTTCAAAGTTACGGAACGCCGGCCTGCCGCACCGGCCGCCGCAATAAAAGCGGCAGCTTGGCGACCGGGCCATTTTGGCGAACCGTAGTTCGGGTCCGTCCCACTCGGACCCAGAGCAGTTTTCTTGTTCTCTCTCTCTCTTTCTCTCTCTCTCTCGGCGCCTGTTACGGCGCGAGACAGATCCGAGAGTTTTGCGTGCTTAGAAGCAGACGAGCTGCCGATTGCGTTCAAAGTTACGGAACGCCGGCCTGCCGCACCGGCCGCCGCAATAAAAGCGGCAGCTTGGCGACCGGGCCATTTTGGCGAACCGTAGTTTGGGTCCCACTCGGACCCAGAGCTGGCCGGGAAACGAAGATAGCGAACGAGGCGAGGAAGGCGTACGCCCGCTCCTCGACGCCCGCTTATTCTCTTCGTCTTCTCCGGCCGGCGTGTGCGTTCGATAGTCACGTATTTCGCCGACGCTGTTTAGCGGGCAAATACTTTAATGATCCTTCCGCAGGTTCACCTACGGAAACCTTGTTACGACTTTTACTTCCTCTAAATGATCAAGTTTGGTCATCTTTCCGGCAACATCGGCGGCCGGCAGTATAAGCCGATCGCCGCGCACCAGTCCGAAGACCTCACTAAATCATTCAATCGGTAGTAGCGACGGGCGGTGTGTACAAAGGGCAGGGACGTAATCAACGCGAGCTTATGACTCGCGCTTACTGGGAATTCCTCGTTCATGGGGAACAATTGCAAGCCCCAATCCCTAGCACGAAGGAGGTTCAACGGGTTACCCGGGCCTGTCGGCCAGGGAAGACACGCTGATTCCTTCAGTGTAGCGCGCGTGCGGCCCAGGACATCTAAGGGCATCACAGACCTGTTATTGCTCAGTCTCGTGCGGCTAGGAGCCGCCTGTCCCTCTAAGAAGAAATTGAATCGCCGGTAACACTATTGTGGGTACCGGAATCGCCTAGTTAGCAGGCTAGAGTCTCGTTCGTTATCGGAATTAACCAGACAAATCGCTCCACCAACTAAGAACGGCCATGCACCACCACCCACCGAATCAAGAAAGAGCTCTCAATCTGTCAATCCTTCCGGTGTCCGGGCCTGGTGAGGTTTCCCGTGTTGAGTCAAATTAAGCCGCAGGCTCCACTCCTGGTGGTGCCCTTCCGTCAATTCCTTTAAGTTTCAGCTTTGCAACCATACTTCCCCCGGAACCCAAAAGCTTTGGTTTCCCGGAAGCTGCCCGCCGAGTCATCGGAGGAACTTCGGCGGATCGCTGGCTGGCATCGTTTATGGTTAGAACTAGGGCGGTATCTGATCGCCTTCGAACCTCTAACTTTCGTTCTTGATTAACGAGAACATACTTGGCAAATGCTTTCGCTTAGGTTCGTCTTGCGACGATCCAAGAATTTCACCTCTAACGTCGCAATACGAATGCCCCCGCCTGTCCCTATTAATCATTACCTCGGGTTCCGAAAACCAACAAAATAGAACCGAGGTCCTATTCTATTATTCCATGCACACAGTATTCAGGCGGACACCAGCCTGCTTTAAGCACTCTAATTTGTTCAAAGTAAACGTGCCGGCCCACCTCGACACTCGGTGAAGAGCACCGTGGCGGGATTGGACCGGCGGCCGGTACTGTTCGGCCTGCTTCGGGCGTGAGCCCTTACGCAAGCCGAAAGCCCGGACCGCCACCGGCAGGACGTTCCACAGGACATGCCAGTTGACACCGACGGGCGGCGAACCGACAGCGTGGAACACAGGTCCAACTACGAGCTTTTTAACCGCAACAACTTTAATATACGCTATTGGAGCTGGAATTACCGCGGCTGCTGGCACCAGACTTGCCCTCCAATTGGTACTCGTTAAAGGATTTAAAGTGTACTCATTCCGATTACGGGGCCTCGGATGAGTCCCGTATCGTTATTTTTCGTCACTACCTCCCCGTGCCGGGAGTGGGTAATTTGCGCGCCTGCTGCCTTCCTTGGATGTGGTAGCCGTTTCTCAGGCTCCCTCTCCGGAATCGAACCCTGATTCCCCGTTACCCGTTACAACCATGGTAGGCGCAGAATCTACCATCGACAGTTGATAAGTCAGACATTTGAAAGATGCGTCGCCGGTACAAGGACCGTGCGATCAGCTGAAAGTTATTCAGAGTCACCAAGGTTAACGGGCCCGGCGGACCGGGCACCGATTGGTTTTGATCTAATAAAAGCGTCCCTTCCATCTCTGGTCGGGACTCTGTTTGCATGTATTAGCTCTAGAATTACCACAGTTATCCAAGTAATGGATTGTACGATCTAAGGAACCATAACTGATTTAATGAGCCTTTTGCGGTTTCACCTTAATTCGGCTCGTACTGAGACTTGCATGGCTTAATCTTTGAGACAAGCATATGACTACTGGCAGGATCAACCAGGGAGCAGCCGACTCGACGTCCGTAAACGGAGACAGCTGCCCAGGTCCCGCATAACGGGACCGTTTGTTTCTCCGACCTCTACGCTGGCGCCACCCGCCACGACCGTTTGGCGGGCGGATGGATCCTGCGGAAGCGGAAAAACTTTCGTTCAATTGCCCCCGCTCGCACGAAGTAGGCTGGCCCCAGCGCTTGGCAGGAGCCCTTGCCGACGAACGGCGAGCGAGAACCAAAATAGAAAACAACATAAGCGGGCTACAGGACCCTGTTGCCGCGCCTTCTGCCGGTTTTCATCACACACAACGACTTTTCGCATACCCGGCCAAACTCCGCTAGAGAGTTGGCTGAAGGGTTCGCAATCGATGTTTACTCATTGTTATAATAGCGCTGACACCCGGGAGGGCGAAGCGTTCTCCGTTTGTACGGCCTACCGTGAGCGCCCTTTTAAAGACGCAACAACGGCGGCCGTGTTTGAATGCAATAGTGCCGCATGGTAGAGCTTGACGCCGGTTGACGGCGAAAAATCGCCGTCGCGTGGCGTGCCCGCGGCTACGCTGTGGGTCGGACACTGAATGGCCGAGGGTGAGGTTTGCGCCGACCGCGTTACAAACGGCCTCCTTTAGAGAACCGGTTGAACGCGACGGCTGTGACCGCATCTCTCATCTGGCGGCATCGGCGTCATTCTGGCTCCGGCAGTTCGCACTTGATGTGTGTGTTATTATTATTATTTTTATTATTATTATTATATATAGCCACGGTGGGAGTAGAACCCACCATACGCATCACGGGCGTCCAGTGTGTACGCCTTCGTGATAATAATAAATGCAGGTGCACAGTCGACGCTGGCGTCGGTCAGGACTATAGCGCGGCGGCTGCGGATCACCATTCGCTACCCGCCCGTGGAGGCTGGCAATCGAACGGAAGAAGATCCACTGGTTGCCTAAACAACCACCGCCCACGGCACATGAGATCCCGTACTTGCACGGGGACCGCTCGCTCTCCTGCATGGAGAGAGGCGATAACCCCGCACTTTCCCGCCCCGCCGAATTCACGGGGGACGTGATCGCATATTGGCGTGCCGCACGACCAACCCGCACTATTATTGCGCAAGTGGCACACACACTTTATAGATTTCTGCCATGTATTTTGCGAACTCACCGCAAGCCAAAAATAACAGGCCGCAGACGTTCGTGCTGTTCTCGGCTTCAAACAGATTCTGCCGGTGCGCTATAACCAATTGCCCGAGCGATTGTGTCGACCCATCGGACTGCCCATTTCCCGGCCAGTACCGTCGTATTACGACGTACATGTGCCGGCAAGGCCGTCGCCGTCGGTCAACAAACCGCCCACAGCACTTGCAATGGTTTCGCCACACCAGCCTATCGAGCCGGTACGGTCCCTCAAAGATAGCAGCGCAAACGCTTGTAAGTGGGCTGTCTGAAAAAGCTACTCCTGACCGTGATCATCGGTTATGGTTTATGGCTTTTATCAGCTTATAAACGCTCGCTGCTGTTAACCGTCGCCTGTAAACATCGCTCGGTGGTCATCATCGCCCATTGGTGATCACAGCCGACCGGTGACGATCGCCATT
>JBAIZL010000288.1:27500-44152 GCA_036971475.1 Prosapia bicincta | reverse complement strand
ACCTACATTCTGTTCACGCAGTAACATGATTTGCACTGAATGAAGAGTCTAGAAATTAGACATTATTTGGCAAAAGAAGTAAATTAAATTTAGCTTTAAAGAGTTAGTATCGACGTCCATTGTTTGAAACTTTAGACTTTTTGAACCCGAAGTTCAGCGGGATATTAGATAAAAAACCCCGTAATTTTGAAACGAAAATAAAAATTATAATGATTTTCAAGTAGGCTACAATTCAAAAAGCATGGAGCATGAGTGCTACATGGGTAAAAATACCAATCCTGTTTTTGTCTTGAAACATGTAGTCTATGTTCGATCTTGAATTTTAAATCAATCCATCCCCAATCATCCAAGAAAAATTCTCTCTATGACCCTGATTGATTAAATAACAGTAGACTACAAGGTGGGCAGATTTAGGGAGCTTACAACCGCCAGGTAAAGCTATGAACAATGATTGTTATGGTTGGCAAATTCTATTTTCCCAGCAGTCTTCATTAAATTCATTTTTGTTAACCATACTAAATATAGGCCAACACTAGTGGTTATAATGTACTAAATAGGTTAACAGACGTGGATAGAAGCAGAGTGAGACATGAACTGTGTGTAGAAGAACAGTGATCAGAAAGTGTAAGTCTATATTCATAAAGTCTGGAAAGATCTATCAATTCTCTAAGCTTCCTTCGTGTACACTATAGATAACTTACTGTTATTAGATGCTGCGAGGAAAGCTTTATCCCGGGACAAATTGATTGGGCTAGGCTTCCCACGGGACATCATGTCACGTTTCAATTCATCTTTGTTTCCTTGTTAACAACATTTTTTGTTAGTGTGAGCGGCAGCCATTATTCCAGCTGATAAATCTGGTTCCCTCTCTGGCGGGGAGGGGCTTGAAAAAAGGCGTGGCTTCTCTTAAAACATGCGCCACTTGGCTCATTGTCGGTAACGTAGATTTGTGTCATCGATTTGTGTAGTGTGATTCAATTCCAATAGAGTGCTCTGATGGTACTTGATTTGATTATGCTAATGCTATCTTGAAGCTAGGGAAGTATAAAGACTATTGTAGTGTCAACGTAAATGAAAAGCGTATTTAATAACGCTCAGTTTGAATTACGGAAATTTGGATAAGAATGGTAACAAATGTTCCTATTGGGGAACTCTGTAAATGGACTGTGTATAGTAGCTTAATGTATTTATAAATTAATGTTTACAATTACCTAATTGATTTTAATTTGAATAACGTCAAGATATCATTGGACTATTAAATTAGCTTATAATTATTTAAGCTTTTAAAAAAGGATAAAAACAACTAGCTAAATGAATCTGATCAAGCGAAATTATTATCTTTTTTTATTTTGGAAAATCTATTTGAGAAATATATGAAATTAAATACAACCCAAAACTTTCAATGTAAAAATTTAAAATAAATAAATTTTTAGCAGTGTTTTTATAAAATATCTTTTTCATAACAGTGTTTGAATTTCATAACATTATTAAAATTAGTGTATATTTCTAATTAGCCTAATTCTTAGGCTCAGTTACAGCTATTAAGCTCAGTTACACAAAACTAGGTTTCGATTTCGTAGGCCAACTTGAAATTAATAGAATTATATATATATATATATATATTTAAAACAACATAGGTTATTCAAATACAAGAATATTTATTAATTTATATTCAAAGCTTTTAGTTGGTAAACAGTACCAACATCATCAGGAATGAAAATTACAATATAGGCCTATATATATATATATATATATATATATATATATATATATATATATATATATATATTTGCCTAGGCCCTATATATAATATAATAATAGTATATATATATATATATATATATATATATATATATATATATATATATATATATATATATATACATAGAGAGAGAGAGAGAGAGAACCTATAAATATAGGCCTATGTATATTCTGTAACATTTTTTATATATGATAGGCTTATTTTTGATTAGATAAAGTTCCCTGTAAGTGTTAACAGCAAACATTCAAATTAACTCAATCCTCACAAATTTATTTTAAATAAATACTTTAATTTCTTAATTGTTTCTACGTGTTCACCCGTCACTGATGATGACGGCTTGCTGTCGAAACATGTATGACAATAAAGTGTTTAAAAAATATAGGCCTATATATTTATGAGATTTGAGGTTTTTTTAATGTTTGATGTTTATGTCATTTTCACAGACTAGCTGAAAAGTATACTATCCTATAATGTGATAATAATTCCTAATCAGGTTTCAATTTGATAAATTCTTTCGCCAGTTAATTGTTAAAAAAATTATTTTGTTCGTTTCAAGACGATCCAGTATGATTATAATCGTCTGCAACGGATAGGATAATATAAGTAGGGACATAAAACCTACTGGTAAAGGATATCCTAGGAGAAATCATGACGTCACTTGGTAGAGACAGCGTCCCAGAAGTAGGCCTGATTCTTACAGGTGTCATAGGCCTGCAGAAGTGTGCAATACTTACAACCCCTTGTAAGAATAATAAGAACGAACGGTGGATGGGATAAGTTAAGATTAAGGAAAGGACTCGTGCTTCTTTGGACTGATAACTGGAGTTCAGCCACAGTGTAGCAAGAAAAGATATTTAGCATATTAAAGAATTCCAACTTTTACATTTTTAGTTTCAGATCAATTAATTGGTCTGTGATTTGTCACTAGTCTAAAAAACTGAATAGTTATTAGTCTAACAGACATTGAATAAAAATATTCCTAGCCTCAATATTCTGAATCTATTTCAAGGATTTAACCCTAATGAACTATCGTTTCACCCCTCGTAGTTCTTATTTTTAAATAAATAAAACCTCTAAACCACAAGTAACATTTATTTAAACCTTATGTACATTTCGATTGCCCAGCAATCATCTTCAGAGGTATTTAAATACCTTGTATTTTTTAAATACCTCTGATGATGATTGCTGGGCAATCGAAATGTACATAAGGTTTAAATAAAATGTTATTTGTGGTTTAGAGGTTTTATTTATTTAAAAATAAACATTACGCCACAGTTGCTTCATATAGTTACCTTGTAGTTCTTGTCTACATTATTTAGTCTCTCATTTGATTGACAAACTCTGTTTTTGTCCAGACCCTAAAAGTATGAATATATCTGAGTCCTATAGCCTGGTTATGTGTCATCATTTACTTTTTCAAGATAATGATAGCTGGCATTTTATTTTTAAACCAAAACAAAAGTTTTTTTTGTTGTATTGCAGTCGACTACTTCAAACAGTACAAATTTAGTTATAAGGAATTATCCTGCCGGATTGGACAGCCAAGCTTTTGGTAGTAATTAAGTAAATATGTTTACTAGCCTAACTTAATTCTAGGCTGTAGAAATGACTGTTTGAAGTACACTAGAGTCTTGAAAATCCTAGTCCCGATATTTCGAGCTTCCGTTAAATTCGAGCCTATTTCTATTTCAGACGATTTTATCTATTTGAAAATAAATTCAAATTATTTACTGTTTGGTAATCACCGTCGTATCTCGATAAGGATCTACTGTGCTCTGGTGATATACGTGCTTTATTTCTACCCGCAAATGTTACGAGCCTAACTCAGCTGATGGATCATTGTGTTCTGGAATGTTTGAAATAAAATACAGACGTTACCTTATAGGCCTACAATCTCTCTTGGAAGCGACTGAAAAGGAAGAAAGCATTGTAGGCTTTCTAAAACAATGCAGTTAAGTAAGTTAATAAGTATGGAATGAAGGCCTAAGTTATAATAAAACTGTTGACCATGTCATTGATCCACAAGAAGAAAGATATGACATTTCTTATCAAGAAACTTCCAGGTTGAGAAAATGTCGACGATACTGACGCGGATTAGTAAGGACGAACGTAAGAATAACACATATTATGAAAATTGAAATGGTACAAGAAACTACTAATGGCAGTGAGGACGAGGATAAAGATGAAGGCTTAACAGAGACAGTACAAGAACGGAATTTTTTGAAGGAACAACCTACTTGGAAACTGCTCTATGCTATATTAAACAAGAGACAGACACCACACCAACAGATATGGTTCTGTTAAGACATCTTCGTGACACCGCAGCTCTAAATCGATTTGATAAGTAGACGTAGAAAACACTTTATAACTTTTCCAAAAAATGTATCAAGCAGTATGAACAATATATTCCAAAGCAACATTAATGTATGTAAGTACTGTAATCAATAATGTTCTATAAACATTTCTGTACATTTTTAATTATAGTATAAGGGTTCATTAAAATACCTGTTTTTGTCATGTACAGGAACGTATTTCCGTGTAATCTGAATTGTCGGTAATCCGAGGGGGTCTCGGTCCCAACTACCTCGAACTATCGAGACTCTACTGTAGGAGTCTATTCAATATTTATACGTCAGAAATAAATAGAAATACTTTTGTTTCAGTAAAAAAAAGTCAGTCATCATTGTCTTGAGAACGAAATAAATCAAGTATAGGTCTAATAACGATTAGAAATCGTATGCAGTGATGAATTCCCAGGATGTCAGAATATTAATAATTAAACTTTATAAAATAATTTTCACAGATTAGCTTTTTGAATGGTGTAGAAGAATATTTTATAAACGTTAAAAGAGATTAGTTTTAATTTTAGACAAATGAAATAATTACAATTAATTGTTTATTCGATTTTTCATTTTGCTTGGTTTTCATCTGTTTTCCTCTCAAGATTTTCTTGAAAATTCTTTCTTGTTCAAAGTGTTTCTAGCCTGGTCATAATTCCACACAAACAACAGGCTCTTGAATTTCACTCAGTGAACCAGATTGCTCTATGCCCTTTAAAGTACGCTAAGGTCCGTCTGGTACACATTTACCACAGTACTTCATTGTTTCTAAAGTAGCCTACTGCTCGCCCAGCTCGTTGATACGATGTTATCTATAGCCCGCTTACATTTTTCTGGTCCAGAACTTTTAAGATTTTTTTAAATCTCTAGTTTTCTGACAGACGGTAGGTTTCAAATTTTTTAAAAGAATGTAATCTTTCCTGAATTTTGGTAACGAAGCATAACCCTACCTACAGTTTTATCTTAGTTTTAAAAAGAATTGGAGATGATCAGGGAGCTAGGAGGGCTCAGGGAGTGATGAATCAAAATTTCATCAAAGTTCTCAAGTCGAAGAAACACTTTATTGCTCTGTTTGAAAATTAGGGTAGAAGGAAAAGACACAAAGAAATTGTATTAAACGGGAGACGGGTAATTAATTTTCCGGTTACGTCAGTTTAATTTCGCTCTTTTAATAACAGTTTTACAGGAACGAAATTCTTTAATTTATATCTGAAAATTTATTGCTAAAGATGTTTCTCTTTTTTTTAAATTTCATTAATATCTGGTTCAATCTTTCATAAATACATATAAAAATTGTTGCTAACAGTTAGATTGTTTCTTCATTTGTTTTTGCAAAGCTTTGGATCTTGCTTTGCCAAAATGAGAGCAGCTTGGGATGTCCATCTTCCCCATTTTATATAATAATAATAGGCCTAACCTTTTTTTCTGTAGAGGTTGGAATGCATTTATGCACCATCAAGTTTGCGCTGGCAGACCTGGAGTGTGAGACTCCTTTGGAATACCCACTAAACCCTTCCTCCTTTCCGACCATTTGTAGATCTGACCAGGGTATCACCGTATTAGCATTATTCCTAGTCAGAAGGATCTTTATTCCCCCTGTGGTTTCTATTTCAAAAACTGATTTTGTTTGGCCTGGCTACAATGCTTGACTTCGACCATTTTCCTGTTTCATTTTAGTCCACATTATTTTCTCGATGTATGCCGCTATCTCGACCCAGTTGGAGGTACTATGCAGCATCGTGTCCACATTGTTGTCCGGGTTTATTGGCCTGACGTTGCTTTCCATTGTTGTTCTCTCCACTTGCCATCTTCTGCACACATAGAAGGTGTGTTCGTGGTTGTCGGACGATCCTTCGTCACAATGAGAACAGTTTGGGTTATCCATCATCTCAATTTTATACAAATAGGCCCGGAAGCAATCGTTGACGACATTGTATAGACGTTTACCTCCCCATGCCAGCTATCAGTCCAACTGTATAGGTTTTTGATTATTCTGGCGGTCCATACACCGATGGGTTCGGCAGACCATCTTTTCTGGCACTTGGCCATCGTCAACCTTCTCACCTCTCTTTGGTTTTCCGCCTTCTATTCCTCTTGGATTTGAGAGCGTCTGCCCAGATTTCCGCTTCGTACAGCATTAGAGATTGCGCCACGGATATCAGAGTACGGTGCCTGCTCTGAGTAGGTAGGAGCTACTCCTAACCAAGCTTACCTTGGTTACGGCCTCGGAACTACCAAGCGAAGGTAACCCCCAACGTTAGATAGAAGCCTACTCATAGCTCTTGTGGCTCTGATCGCTTTCTCAGCTGCGCATTTAACATGATTTTGAAAAGTCAACTTCTTATCAATCATGATAAGTTTCTAAAAACATTACAGGGCTAGGAGTAAGGTGTATTTTGGATATCAGAACTATATCGGGTTTTTCCAGAGCCAATCGCAGACCATGCTTCATCATCCAGCTGTTAATACGACGCATTACTTGGACCAGTCGCAACTGGGCAAGCTCTTGGTTTCTCGCTATAATGATCGCAGCAATGTCGTCTGCGTCTACCACCAGGAAAGTTCCATTTGGCAATGTTATATGACAAATACTGTCGTAATTTGCATTACAGAGGTCGGGGCTGAGAATGGAGCCTTGAGCTGCTCCTGCTGTTACTCTCTTCCTTCTAGGTCCATCTGAGGTCTCGTATATCAGATACCGGTTGTTAAGGTAGTCTCGTACTATCCGTAGGAGGTACTCAGGCAGAGCGAATGTCTTCTCCAGGGCATTCAGTATGTTGTTCCATCTCGTGTTGAAGGCATTACGTACGTCTAGGGTAACCAGAAGGCGAACAGGTCATGAAAAGTGAGTACCTACCTCGACTATTTTAGCAGTATCAACCACGGTCCTAATAGCATCAATAGTTGACTTACATTTCCTAAAGCCAAACTATCTCTCAGAAAGATCTCCTGCATCGCGGAAGGCCGAGAGCAGCTGGGGCCTAATACGTTTTTGTAGCAACTTCCAGCTGCTTCCAACATGCACAGCGGTCTGTATGAAGACGGAGAATCTATGTTCCCCTTGCCTTTGTTAATCAGGACCAATCTCGCTACCTTCCAACGGTCACTAAATACGCCAGCTTTCAAGCAGTGGTTGTAAATATTGAGTAATATGTACGAGTGAGTTCTCACCACGGCTTTAAGAATTTCCAAAGGGATTCCATCCGGTCCCGGAGCCTTGTTATTTTGGAGTGAGTTAGCTGCAGTCCATAGTTCTTTCTCCGTGAAGAGCGGGACATCTTGTCCTCCTGTTTTCTTCCTTGAAATCTGTCTGAAAGGATGAGAAGGGAGTAAACCAGCTATCATAATCTTCATTTGCGCCTTCAGTTGTCCTCCCGGAGTGAATGAATTTAGCTTTTTCATCACAAGTTTATATCCCAGGCCCCAGGGATCGCTATTTAGGTCTTCACAAAGGTCCTCCCAGCATCGCCTTTGGCTCTCTCTAATTGCTCTACGGAGTTCTCTCTTTGCCGTCTTGCATTCCAGTATTTCTTCATAGGCCACACCCTGTCCCCTTCGCCTTGCCCGTTGAGCTAGGCGTCTCGTTCTAAGACACTTTCTCCGTAATATGGCTATCTCCTCAGTCCACTAATAAATAGGATGTCTACTCCTCTAGGGAACAGTTTTTGTGGAATAACAACTTTGGAGGCTCTTTGAATGAGTTTAATTGTTGTGTCTACTACAGCTTCAACGTACCTGTGCTTTGCGTTGTTTGTCTCACTTCAGTGGTATCCAATTGGGAACCCTGCTAGACCTCCGAGAACCTCTCCTGAACCATTCTTGGGACATCCACCTGCTTCTTCTCAGTGTTCTCAACACTCTCTTTGGTTTCTCAGGGTTGTACACTGATTAGGATGTACTGGTGATAGCTCACCGTATAGTCCTCCATCACTACCCAGTTCTGAATTCTAGGGACTATAGACTCCAAGGCCTAACTAATGTCGATAATGCTACCTCTATATCCTGGTCGACGGAAGGTAGTCGTATAACCTGTGTAAAGGACGACGAGACCCAGTCTTGATGTAATTTCGATTACGCGTTTGCCTCTGGAGTTAATTATATCTGACCCCATTCTGTAGCTCTCGCATTGAAATCTCCTCCAACAATGATGTTACCGTCTATAGTATGTCCTCGAGTTGGTCCGTATTTTAACGAAAGTCTCCGATGGACTCATTGGGAGTAATCTATACATATCCGTTTCCAGAGCCATGACTTTCAATGGTAAGGTTCCCGTCATGTATCCAAATAGTTGCGGTTCCCAAGCTGTTCTAATCGAAGTTGTGAAAGGAGATCATTAGCCAGTCTCCCTCTGCCCAGATTTCCTTGGATAATCCGTCTAGCCATTCTATTTTAGTTTTTCGGCTTCCAGCGCTTGGCAAAACATTATACATTTCCCAGATTCGGAGACGTGTTTTGTCTTGTCCATATCCAGGTTCATATCCACGCACCGCAATTAGGTTCCTGCTGACAGTCTTTGACCTATTCTTCACTGCTGCCACATTTAAAACATAGGCCTATACCTTGGCTATCAGGTCCGATGCATTTTCCAGTCTTGTGCCCATAGCCGAGACACCTACAGCAATTGGTCACCTCAGTCCTCAACCTGATTCCTACAGCTGACTTAGCCAATTTCAATCTTATTATTCTTTAAAAGAAAGCCTGATTCTGCCTCGCTTAAAACAATTATAGCCATCTTCTGTTATCTTCTATTATTTGCTGCGGTTACATAAATCTTGCGTTCGTCATTCCTATTCTGTAAGTTACGAGTGAGAGCTTCCTTCACGGCATTCTCTTCTGTCATTGAGTCTAGGTATCTAATCTCTATTGTTACCTTGTGGACTATATGTTGCATTTTTCCTACTTCCCCTACTGCATCTGTTATAGTTTTGTTAAATTTTTCAATATTTTCCGCTCTGCTAGACACTTTAAAAAGAACATCCCATGCTCTCGTTTTACTTTTTTATGCCAGCATTTAGGTCCTCAGGCCTTATCGTGGAAGATGCATGACACATCCGCAAAAGATTTCTCACTGACAGGCTTAAGAAGTACTTCCTCTGAGCGTGGCTTATTTCTTCCTTTTTCCTTGAACCTGGAGTCCTTTGATCGCATTCAATAACCAGTTCCCACTGATAATGCCTTCTAGCTGCTACTTGTTTGGGGTTTGAACGACAGCAGCAAATCTTATTTTACTTAACTAGTGAAGGGGTCTCATTAGTAGCTCCTGAAATGGTAGTAGGCTCAGCTAATGTTCTACTCAGGCTTTGTGCCATCCACTCTCGAAGGCCCATCTTCTTGCCGGTTTCCTTCTTTGTTTTTTCCCCTAGGACCTGTTTCCTTCTCTGTATTTTACCCTACGACCTTGACTCAAAACTACTCTTTTCTTTCAAAACTACTCTTTTCTTTCCTTCCCCCATAAGTGGAGAGTGAGCTTTTTGTACATCTCCTTCTTTTCGGAAGAATTCAGCTCCCACTCGTGATCTCTTCAAGTAGCTCAAACTGTTTACTAAATCTTCCCGCTCAATAATTCCAGATTTAATATCAATGCTGATATTTTTTGTCTGCCTATTCGCCCTTCTAGGCTAGGAGGACATTTTTTTCGGCTGTTTCTCTTGAGAGGATAGTTGCTGAGACATTTCGGGAACCGCGTTTCCCGGCGGTTCCAGCTACCGAACTCCTATCATCCCTTCAATTACAAATGGAAAGACATCACTTTTATTTTTGTAATTCGCTCCGTTGCTTCTTTTCTCTTCAGGTGGCTTGGGACCTGACGGTAATGCCCTCTAAACTTTAGAGCTCCTAGAAAAAGGATCTCTTCCCTTACTACTGTTCACATTTTCATCCAAGGGAACCAAGTGATTCATCCTCGAGATATTTTCTTGCAGGCACTGGCTGACGACGACCTGGATGGAGCCTGCTTGCTCATTTCCGACAGTCGCCGGTATTGGAGATCCGACCCTCTGAACCGTAGGTTTGGTTTTATCTACAACTCCCATTTTTGGTTTGTTTTCAGGGATCCTTCCCGTAATCCTGTAACCCTGTACAAGAAGCCCCCACAAGGTACCTTCAGCCGGGCCAGCTGAACAAGGGTTTTTTAAAGAGGTGTTACTCTTCTATCTCTCCTCCTTCAAAATAATAAAATGAGGGACCGGCAAAGCGGAACTAATAATAATGATAATATTAATAAGGATGATGATGATGATATTGATAATCACGATGATGATAACAATAATTTTTTTCTATGGAAGTTGGAATGCATTTACTCACCACCAAGTCTGCCCTGGGAAGACTCACTAAACCCATCCTCCTTTCCGGCTCTTTGTAGATCTGACCAGGGTACCACTGTATTAATATTCTTCCTGGTCAGAAAGTCTTTTATCTTAAACTGATATTGTTTGTCCTGGTCATAGGGCTTAACCTCTACCATCTTCCTGTTTCATTTTATTTCACAGCATTTTCTCAATGAAACCTATGCCGCTACCTATCTCCATTTAGGTGCACTATAAAGCATCCTACAATGCTGTCCTGGTCTATTGGTCCGACGTTGCTTTCCAGAGTTGGTATCTCCAATTGCCACCTTCTGCACACAACGAAGATGTGTTCGGGGTTGTCCAATGATCCTTCGGCTCTTCACAATGATAGTACTTTGGGTTATCCATCTTCCCCATTTTATATAAATAGACCCGTAAGAAACCGCGGCCTATAGAAATTGCGTTGTATAGAGGTTACCTCTCCATGCTGCCTGCTAGTCAAACTGTATAGGTTTTTGATTAGTCTAGCTGTCCATCTTACGGTGGGTTCCGCAGACCATCTTTTCTACCACCTGGTCATCGTCATCTTTCTTGCTTCCCTTTTATTATCCCTATCGTTCATATTGTTCCGCCGCTCTGCAATGTTCTTCTTCTCTAGTGCCAAGGTCAATAGGAATTATCCCTGCCAACACTAGAGCCGCCGATTCCGAGAGCGTTCGATAAGAACACGCCACTCTTGGTGCCCTTGTCCTCTGCAACGAGGCCGCCCGCCTTCTATTCCTCTCGGCTTTGAGTTCGTATGCCCAGATTTCCGCTCCGTACAGCATTATAGATTGCGCCAGGGATATCAGAAGACGGCGACTGCTCTGAGTAGGGCTCCTAACGTTAGCTAGAAGCCTAGTCATATCTGTTGTGACTCTTACCGCCTTCTCAGCTGTCCATCTAACATGAAGCTGAAATATCAACTTTCTATCAATCATGATGCCTAAGTACTTAATAGCATTTTTAACCGCTATATTTTCCTCTCCTAGAAGCATTTCAGGGCTAGGAGGAATCTGCCTTTTGGAAGTCAGCACGATCTCGGTCTTTTCCAGAGAATAATAATAGCAATAATATAATAATATTCCTAATAGGAAAAAAGTATACATAATATATGGTTACAAAAAAAATCGTTCGCTTAAAATCAATAAGGAAGGCGTTTAAAACTACCATAAGAAAGGCGTTTGTTTTACCATGTGACTTATTTTACGTAATGCGATTTATCACTTGTTCCCGAAATTGTATTTCCTCCACTGTGTCACTTGACAATTTGTCCTTAGGCAGTAAGTTATTTTGTCTTCTTTTAAATCGAAATGTGTTTCCTCTAAGCTACCCTCCCTAATGTTTTAAATAGTTTGTTAATGTAATAAACACACTCTGTATCTTTTTAAACTTGCAATTAAAATTCTACCAATGTACCCCGCCCCTTCACTGTCCCATCTATGTTATAGCATAACGGATTAGTAATAGAAACAGTATACAAACTTGTGAGTTAGGTAGAATCCTCATTTGGTTTATTTTCATATATCTAAAGAAAAACTATTTCTTTTAATAAAAGAAAAGAATCTCTTTTCTATTTTCATTTTCATTTCACAATCACAGTTTATAAGCCTAATATGATCGTAATATGGCTCACGAAGTGTGTTTCAATATAGACACTTGAATTATTTAAATTACATTTATACATAGGCGATAGTCGTTTTTATTTTACAGTAGTTTTTATTATTATTTTGGAGCTTTAAAGTCAACGAGTACTACGCCTACAGAAAATATGAAAGGATTCTGAATAGGATCCTATATGTAGGATTAGGTTGGAAACATTAAATCCCTGGTAGAGGATTTACAGTGCATCGTGGCGTCACGTATTAAAGGTTGCATATTGTGGTGAACCCATTCTCTATCGGGGTCTACCAATCGGTTTAATGACACTCGTTTGTAAGAAGAAGGAAAAGTAAGAGTTGACAGAATCAGGAAGCAACGAGGAAAGGATAAAATGTTCCCCTGGTATAAGGAACGAAGGGAAATTATAGCATCAAGAGGGCAAATTGTTTACTTAACTCCGATAGCCAACACGTAGCCTAATACAGGTTTTTACAATCATTTTCAAAGATGGTAGCCCTTAATGAAAATCTTTTGCTTACCCCCTTCTTGTTAGGGGGGGGGGCGGTTAAATTTAAAAAAACTGTTTACATATAAAACTCAAATATATCTGAAACGCATTACAAAGATTAATGAAAAGAATGAGCTTGCTTCTTTTTACATAGTTCCTCAATGTTCGGCTCAAGTTTTGTTAAGTGCAACCTTAAATCGTCCTCAACATTAAGATTGTTTCTGTACTTACTGTTTAGATACATATGTTAAGCTCGAAATACCCTCTTTCACATAGCTATGTAGTTGTAAACCCAATAAGAATCTTAACAGCAGTATTTGAAAGTTCTTGGTACTCCTTTCCAACACCGATCAAAAAATGTAACAACGTAGCTCTGACATTTTTTTCCGTCGGATCACATGATAGTTCAATCAGCTGTTCCTTTTGGAATGTTGTCAGGTTGCTCAAAGTTTCAATAGGATCAACCGAAAAGGGATCACGGATCCAGTACAACTTTTTGTCTGCGGGTGGAAAATATTCCTTAGGTGCCTAAAGTGGTTTTCAATGAGGTGAGGTAATGTCCAATTTGTGTTTTAAGGTCAGCAAAAGCAGATATGTTTTTTCGTTTTCTTTCAAACGTTCAAAAGTAATATAGGCCCTAGTTGTTGTTTTCTATTTCATTTGTCTAGAGTTTGTTTTTTTTAAAAATCATTTCATTTGTTTTGTTTTCAACATAGAAGATATCAGAAACACTACCTTCCATAGACTTATCCCAGATATTCAGTTTTTCAAAAATATCACTCAAATAAGCCAATTTTAAAAGCCATTTAAAGTCCATGAGTACTGACGATAAATTAGATTGGTGCTCTGTGAAGAAAAGACGCATTTCTACGAAATAGTGAGACAAACCTATTTGCACCTGTTGGTTCCAAGTAACTCGAACGCACTAGTATACAATTAGATTCTATTACTAAGTTATAACCTTGCGCCTTACGAAAGAGAAAGAAATAAAACTGGTTAAAATTTTTATTAACATGCCCCTCGCACCCCCTGAAAATTTTCGCTTACCCCCAAAAGCTACGCGTACCACAGTTTAAGAATCCTGACCTAATAGATAAGAGCTTTGTTTGACAATTCAAGGTGATTGCAGGGCTCAAGTTGCATTGGATTTTGAGAAGGCGCATTTTTTATTTTAATAAGTAGACAATCGTAAAAGATAATTTAGTATTTTAACAAAATGGTATATAATTATGCTTTTTGTAGTGTAAAGTAGCGATAATACATTTTCAAATTAAAAATAGCAATAAATAGCTTAATTTTCATGCAATCAGCCATAAAAAATATAATGTCCTTATCGAATAGGGTGGCTATAAGAGTATAGGCCTACTAAAATAATTCATTAGTTTTAATATTTTTTCTTGATAACTGAACAGATAAAGCACTAAACGTTTTGTTTAACATTTCGTTTAAGAGGACCAAAGGACAGTCTATACATTTTAAGGCCTTATATGATAGATTTGGCTCACTGAATTATCTCTCCATTCACCTGTTTTGATCTCTTCTCTATGGTTCTATTTTGATAATCTTATCGTAGTGGAACAATCCATCAATTTTGTATTTATCTTCTTGTATATATGTGTGATTTACTTATTTAGCAGGTTATTACAGTAGTAAAAAAACTCAAATATATTGTAAAGATTGTATAATATAACTTACATATTGTGTAGCTGTTGATTTATATAATATTCATTACGATCTTTATTTAGACTTATATATACTGTATATATATATATATATATATATATATATATATATATATATATATATATATAGGCCTATATATATATATATATATATATATATATATATACATACATACGAGTAGTATATATATGAGTGATATATATATATATATATATATATATATATATAGGCCTATATATATACATACGAGTAGTATATATATGAGTGGTATATATATAGGCCTATATATATATATATACATACGAGGAGTATATATATGAGTGGTATATATATATATATATATATATATATATATATATATATATATATATATATACATACGAGTAGTATATATATGAGTGGTATATATATATATATATATATATATATATATATATATATATATATAGGCCTATATATATATATATATATATATACATACGAGTAGTATATATATGAGTGGTATATATATATATATATATATATATATATATATATATATATATATTAAAAATGGTGATATGTTTTCTTGTAATATATTTATTAAATTAAAAATATTTCAAAAACAAAAGTACTTTTATTGCATATATTATTCAAAGCTTTTCGCCGATAAAAGAGTACCAGCATCTTCAGGAAAAATAATTATCTAACAAAATATTTTTACAAAAAGTAAAATATTTTGTTAGATAATTATTTTCCTAAAGATGCTGGTACTATTTTATCGGTGAAAAGCTTTGAATAATATATGCAATAAAAGTATTCTTGTTTTTGAAATATTTTAAATTTATTATATATATATATATATATATATATATATATATATATATATATATATATAGGCTCCTATTCATCTTTGAACTACAGATTGGGTAAAAGTATAAAAAATCAAGTTAAAAAGCGAATTATCTATATTTAACTTCAATAACTTTTATATGTTCGTTTGACGTGAAAACGTCTTAAGATGCTGTGATAAGACTTTTAAATTCTGCATTGATAAAATATTGTTTTGTCTGTGTTTATTTACCTTATTTTTGTTAAGTAAGTAAAACAGGGTTATCTTAAAAGAATGATGCGGTTTCGTAGGAATATTGTAGGAAATATGGGTTTCCTCAGCTAGATGAGCTCGAAAACATTCATCAACTTCATTTCCAACGAGATGGTGCTTCCCCACACTTCAATGGATAGGCCGGTAAGGACCTATGCTGCGCCCTCGAAGGAGGGGGCACATCGAAATCGTTGTTTATTCACAAAAACCTCGCGACCTGAACCACTTAAAAACAGGATTAATGAAGCAAAGACTACCACGACCGAGGACGTTAACGAATGTTTGAAGAGAAGTTGAGTATCGTTTGGACAATTGTCGAGCGACTAAGGGAGCACATATTGAAATTTATTAACTATGTAAAACAAAACTGTTTGAGATGACAAATTAGACGAATAAACGACATTAACTGTAAGTAATTAGGTTTTTCTTAAAACCATTCTATCAACACGTTTAGTGCGGCCACCGCACTCAATGTGTAAATAGCCCTATATAGCTATATATAGGGATTTTTTTACCGAATGAAATTTAAAACTATAGAAATTTACACCCGCAAATTTAAAGAGAGCTAGTAAAATTTTCAAATAAGTTATTAAAATTAGGCGACGTATTATAGATTTAACATAAACGTTTTCGTATATTAACAATTACAATTATTTGGAGTACATTTGTTTCCTGTCTTCACCAGCCATTCATATCTTTTAAAGCTTTTTTTATTGATTTCGAATAAGATCCATCAATAAAGGCTATTTATGTATTCTAATTCGTAGGCCTTCTACACACTTTTAGAGGATGTTAACCTTAAAGCAGAAACAAATGTTTGCAACACATTTATGTATATTTTAGGAGAAATTTTGAGTAGGCCTACAATAACAATTAACTCACACACAAAAGTTTGGAAATTCTTAGTGTCTACATACGATCGTCTTAGTTTATACTTTTATTATATAAAACAGGATACGAGTCAAATAACTTTCTCTCAGATTCTTAACATTATTTACAGTTATTATGCCTAAATGTAGGTTTAATGAATGCACTAAATATTCCAATAATTATATCCCTCAGTTTAAAAATAATAGAAATATAATATTTAATTAGAAAACACCAGTTTAAGTGGAATAAGTAGAGTATTTGTACAAACACTACATCTTGTTAATATAGATTACAAACAACTCGTAATTTGTGTGAAAGGAAGACTTTTAAAAATCGCGGTATATCCAGTTCCAGCCGTGTTAGTACTACGCGTTCCCCAACAGATAGCAGCCTAAGGCAAGAATTCATTCATTCAATTAGAAAATGTTTAAAACTATAGTTACCATGTTTAATAATCAAATTATTTAATACATTTTGA
>JBAIZL010000288.1:12500-25000 GCA_036971475.1 Prosapia bicincta | reverse complement strand
AGTTATTGCATTTCATTTGGCTTAAAATAAGTGATAACATATGATTTCATAAGACAGCTAATTATAATTTTTAAACTCAGGTGTTTTAACGCTTAGGTGATTTATATTAATTGTAGTTATTTAATAAAAAGCAAATAAAATTAATTTTCTTTTTGTTGACTTGAGTAAGAATTCACTTGAATTTTTTATTTATTTATATTATTTGTTTGTTTTAAATGTAATTATAAATGGTTTTCAAGTCGCAAATGAAATCTGTAATTTATGGTGGAAAGCCTGCACCATAAAAATAATCAATAATCACATTTATTTTTTAGAGATATTAATGTTCCACTTTGATGAAGAGTATACCTATGTAATAATGTTTCCAAAGTGCCATATTTCTTTCATTCGTTTTTCTATAAGTAATAATTTAGCTGGTTTCGGAGTTAAAGTTATAAATAAATAAATAACTACACAGGAATTCACAAAACAATATACTATATTGTCATACGCGTTTTGCTGATTTGTCATCATCATCCTCAGGACACCACTACAAATTTACAAATGCAACTAAACAGGTGACGTATAATACGTCTCTAGTTGCAGTTGTAAATTTGTAGTGGTGTCCCTGATGATGATTATATGAGTCATCGAAACGTGTATGACAATAAAGTAGCCTATATTGTTTTGTGAGCTCGTGTGTAGTTATTTGTTTATTTATTCGTTTTCTTGTTGATAATATATTAGGCCAATAAACATTTCATGACTAGAATAATTTCTAACCGACACGACACAAAGCTTTTGTCAACAGGTATTGTCAGCATCATCATGGACTAGTTAACCTGTTGATTGACAACACTTGTCAGTTATAATAATGATAGCTATAATGATTAAGGTTTGACCTGTTTTGATTGAAAATTATTATAACTTATTCTTGGTCCAAAAATGTGTGATTTATATTCCTGGTCTAAATTTGGTGATTTATAATTTTAGAAAAATTTGAAATTCCTTATTGTACAATTTACTTTACGAAACAAGGGTAGTAAGCATAGATGTTTAGGCCTACCTTTTATATACCAGACGCTACGTTGGTTTTTACATGTTAATGAATTTACTATGTTTGCCCTTTTTAATTCCTTCTATTCTTGTAGCGATCAAGAATGAGTGACGTGTTTCAAAACGGTTAGCTTCGTAAAAGGAACGAATGTTTTGAAACGCGTCAGCAAGTAAGCCAATACGTATTCACTTATTAAAGTAATTTTTAAATATAGTTTAATCAGTGAATTCAAAATGATTACATCGAGCAACAATATAACACACACACACAGACACACACACACACACACACACACACACACACACATGAACTAATAGAAGGAATTTAAAAAGGTTTTTACTCATAATTATGGTATTATGGTAATTACTCGGTATTATGGTCTTCCGTTTTGCAATATTTTATTTCAAGATATTTGCACATTCCAAAGTGTTTCCTAATATTTTTACAAATATTATAAATCCTTAATAAAACAATAGAAGACAAATTATTCATTGTTGATTTATATTTAATTTATAAACAGCAAAACCCGTTTTGTAGACAAACTAGATTATGTACATTTTATATGTAAAATATATAAAACTTTAATTATCTAATTAAATAATCCAGTTATTTTAAAGAGGCTAAGAGTACAACAGACGGGGGAGTGATATAGTGGGTAGAACACTCGATTACAAACCGAAAAATACTGGGTCGATCCGCAATAGTGCGAACACATTTTTCAGTCCCCAGATCGATTCACCCCGTTTAAATCGAATACCTAGGATTTTAGTAGGCGGGAACATAGTGTTGCTACATTACCTTACCTGAATACTTCATGACACACACATTCAGATCTACCCTCTGTCTCCTAAACCTGTAATTGTATACAAGGAGTCAATAGTGTTATTACATTAAGAAAGAGTATTGAGGTAATAGAATCAATGTTTACCCAACCGCTACATCACACACCTAGATCCCCCTCAATGCCCTTCTAGACTCACAGATACTGCGTATGTTTTACTAAATTAATCAAGTACAGGTTAGATAAAGCTTTAAAATGAAAAACATTAAAATATTTAAAAATTTTTTAATTGCTGCTTCAATAAGCAACTGAAAAGGATTTAGAGAATTACATATTTCCATTTTTAAAACAAGTAACATAAAAAACGTTTATCAAGTAAATTCCTACTTAGTTTTACAAAGACAAATTTTATTTTAGAGCACTATTTATGATATTGTGAGGTAACCATGACAACAGTTTAAGGTGGTACAATGGAGGGTCCAAAGATAATCAGAAAAGGGGAAAAACTTATACACATCTCTGAGAAATATTTCTAGGAATTGAAAAGTTGGCGCAGTGCCAAGTCACGCTAGATTTCGAACATGAAGATTCTCAGTTCGAATCTGGTTGGACCACCCAAATTTTATAATTTAATTATTGAATAAATATTTGAAATAAACTGTATAAACATCATTATCATCCACTATAGGTTAAAAGAAATATATTTGAACTTGACTGGATGAACAAAAACGTATTTTTATTATTGATTGAAAATTTGTACAAGATATAGTCTATACTATATCAGGAGAGTGTGAGTTAATAGAAGGAATTTGAAAAGAATTAAAATTTCTCTTCATTTTTGAAAATAAAAACTTACCAAAAATGTTGCTAATATAGTTTTAGAGTAAGTTAACTGAACGTTTTGTACATAAATTTAATGACGAAATACTGCAATTGCCTTACGTCACACGTTGTATCAACAGGACAAGAGCAAGAGTTGTTTGATAGTCAGTGATAAATTATATTAGTACACAAAAATATTCATCGTCTGGTAATATCGAATTTGCTGTTCATTTAGCTGCAGATATTTGTATTATTTAATTTTACCGACTTTTTAACAAAAAATATCATTAATTATTCTCGGTTGGAGAAATGAAACAAATTTAAAATCAAATGACAGAATTTAAATTACTTCGCCGGCAAAAAAACAAACGTCATTTCCCATTTCGTGAAACCTCTTCGAGGGGCTGGTGGACGAGGATGGAGATAAGGGGTGTCGAGATGGAGTTTGAAGGACCAGTCAGATCTTTATAACCGTATTACCAGGCATTCGTAAATGTCAATCATTTTGAAACAGATTTATGCCTTATAAATCTGAAAAGAAGAAAGTGTTTTGTTCAATTTCAGATTGTTTGATCAAAACGTTATGGCTTTTTATTTGAATTGAAGTGAAAAGAAAGAAGGCCTAAAGCAATCTCGGGGAAACCAGCGCAGAGGAACGAACAAATTGCCAATATGTCTGTCTTTGTGTGTGCAACAACCCACTGCAGTCAGGAGATTGTTTCGTTCCTCTGTTTCTAGCAAACCGATCCAGATTTAGGGATGAGTTTTGAGGGAAATGTTTTCTTACATTTCGTAAAGAACACAGAGATTGGTAATTAATTTTCCATTAATCATCACCACGTTTTTCAAAATTTTATAATGCGTTGATATTTACTTAGCAACTTTACAAAATATTGTCTTGATCCAAGTATTTGGTTACCGCTCATGTAGTTACTGAGCACATAGAATAAAAGTATATCGATCGTTTCGTGTTTTAATTGAGTAAAACGTACTGATAATGTCAACACAGTGATAAAATAAACGTGGTATAAAAACCTTCAAATCAACAACAAAACAAATTTAAATGTTATAACTTTCAGTTTTTGTGTTGTAGGCTACATCTTGAGAATTTTTAAAACAATTATTTATTTTTGTATTGATATCACTTGGCAAAAACCACTGACAAATTTCCTTTCGCACTTGGTCAGTGCATTGTTCAATGCTGTAAGTCATGGAAAAGACTGTTGTGATGTATTAGATCAGCGGTGCTCAATCTTTTTCAAAGACTGAACCCTTAATAAAAATTTAAAATTTTGCGTAACCCCTTGTTGTAGGGGAGGGGCGGTTAAATTAAAAACACTTTTTACATTTACAACACAATATATTTGGAAATATATTTGAAACGCATTACAAAAATCAATAAGAAGGATGATCTTGCTTCTTTTTACATAGTTCCTCAATGTTCGGCTCAAGTTTTGTTAAGCACAATCTTAAAATAAATCGTCCTCAACATTAAGCTTGTTTCTGCCTTTACTTTTTAGATATGTTAAGCTCGAAAACCCTCTTTCACATGTTGTTGCAAACCCAATAGGAATCTTTACAGCAGTATTTGAAAGTTCTTGGCACTCCTTTCCAACATAGATCCAAAAACCTAACAACGTAGCACTGAAATATTTTTTTTCAACGTGGTATCATATCGTAGCACAAAACAGAAATAAATAAAAATGGTCTAATTTCCGCCCAGCGTACCCTCTGAAAGAGGTCCTACAAAAAATCGAAATGTAGCCTACATACGGATCAAAATGAACATAATTTTGAGGTTACTAGGTTTTATTTCAATTTATAAATATATTATAATTTAGGCTGAATATAAACAAAAAAAGGAATGTTGAAGATTTAAACAAGAAATTAAACTTCCTTATTTCTTCCATTACTATCCCAAAAAACAAATAATTAACACCAAGAACGAAATTAACAGTAGTACAAATTGAATAAACCTAAAGTTAAACGAAGACAAAATAATTAAATATTAACAAAATAAAATAAAAATTAACCATTAAAAATGAAACATAGGCCTCAGTGATTGTTACAAGTAAAAACTAAAAACATAAACTAGCATTAAAAACTATTAAAAAAAAAATTTGTATACATTATATTGTATTGAAGAGGCCTTTATTTAGTATCGTAAAATGGCGATTACACTGCCACTGATTCAACATAGCTCCTAAACTTTTAACCTTCATCGATGGTCATAACGTACCTGCTACGAACTTCAGTAAACTCGTGACAATCAAAGCTCATAACCTTCATTGTGTCAGTGCCTTCAGAGAACTGGCACGGAAGGGTCCTCGTGCTGCATCAAACATCCATGAGCAAACATCTGATGTAACAATGAGTAGCCATTACTTCCTCTCATGGAAGACCTCTATGTACGGTCCGTATCTTTAATTTCCTTCAGTTTAACATTTTCCAGTCCTTGCACGCAATAATACATGCTTTACATATAAAATCGGAGTATTCCATGCAGTGTATTACTTTAGGCATAGAGAGCATAAAAGAAAAATAAATTGTTAAACATAGTGATTAATATTTGCATTCTGTTGAACATAATAAGGCCAATTCCTTCGTGAAAAGCTCAAGTGATCCGTATGTCAGTATGTTCTGAAAATAGATAATGTTCAGTAAGAAAATGATTTGGCGCCCAGTGTTAACAAAATAAGAATTAACTCACTTTCCTTGCAAAAATAAAATTAATTTATAATTTGTAAAACTGATCAAGAGCAATAAATTTAGTTTACAAACATAAGAAGTGTTTTCTTCGAGTTGAGTTATTTACTCCTTTCTGGTTAAGAGTAAAAAACTATTATTAACATTCAAGAAGTTAATTTTTTATATTATCTGCCACATACTTTTGTAGCATTTATTATATTGAAAATGCTAGTAATTTTAACAAAAACAAAGACAAGTTAATTGTAAATTAAAAAGCAAGGATTGAGCAAAGTGACTATGATAGCAGAAAAGAGTAGTAATATTCTGAAGAACAAATTTTCCGTTACAGAAGAAAGACCTTGAAGATTTATGGAATATCATAAAATAGTTTGGGATAGTTGTGTAGCAATAAAAACATGTAATTGACTGTTTTAGTTTTTTAAACGATACATGGAGGTCAAACTACTTCACAGTTAAAAACAAGTGAAACAATATGGCGATGATAACCACAATTGGTTTTTCGCCAGGGAAGAAAAAAAAAAAAAAAAAAATCATATTTGAATAATAAATGATAATAAAAAAATTTTTTGTGCTAAATGTATACAAATACTAATAAAGTAAAATCTGCGGTTTTTATACTTTAAACAGAAACATCAATTTTATTTTCCCCTAGCAGGTTCTAGACTATATTATCGTTTGGCATAATGTCATTCCATTCCACTCAGACTCTTACAATCCTCCTCCAGCTCACACATCCATTAGTATTCAGACGGCGAGTAAAGGATTCAGGATTTTTTGTACTCTGATATTTTTATCATTACAAGCTATTGAGCTTCTTTCATGGATATGGAAACAGAACGGTGTCACGTAAAGAGTGGTATGGAAATACCTGGAGAAAAATACTAGGACAATTCCCTTTCCAAGGTACCTGCATGCAGGGCCCTTTAGGGTTGGGGAGTCCTTTATATGATGAGTCATGTACTTCGTTCCTGCTGCCTACTCATCTTCAGCATGCAAAATAACATTAGTCATTCCTGAGGAACTGCGCCACGTCACTGGATGTGGCACTACATCACCTGAAACAGAACCTGGAAACAAATGGTTAATACGTGTTATTCATATAAGAACTACATCAGTATGTGTTACATGGAGTGTGTACATATAGGAGACGGACGTTTGTGTTTCTAACGAGGTCTATAGTATAGTTCCTGCCTCGTAGATTTTTCGCACTACATGTTCCGATCTGGATCGGCCGCTACTACCCAGTCTGTGTACTTAAACTGACAATTGGCCGTGAGAGATTGATTAGAATAGCCTAGCCATAGGATAAGTGCCGCTAGAACGGTTAGAATTCCAAGAAAACCAATGTTTGCGGAACAGCATTGATTACTACCCCTCTCACCCCACGCGTCATCATTCGCCGCTGCAAGGCTAGAGCAGAACTTATAGTGCGCTGGTCGAAGTAGGGCACCTCGTTGGCACATGCGCATCACGTTCCTCCTAGTGCCAACACACATGATACAGTCTGGGCTCGAACACAGTAACTCCAGTCCAGTCAGTCAGTATTACTGAGGATAACCGCGACCTTCAAATAGAGTTGACTGTACGAGCGAACATAGAGGAAGTGTGGTGAGAGTAACTCGAACTACCCTTATCATACACGCCAAGCTCGCGCACTATATAGTAACTTTATTGCAAACTTTAAGTATTTAAGTTGTTTGATTTAGTATATTAAACATATTTTTTGCCACGGTTAATATTTTCCAAGATTTTTGTAAAACTCAAAATAGGCATAACTTCCCCTCCGAAACACTCACCTCTGACCGTCGGGGAATTTTGGTATGTTGTTTAGGGCAGCTTCCTACACAACTGTACCAACTTTCAGAACTAGACCATTTTTTTAGCAAACGTCAAATAGGTTATAGGAATATTAATCTAGGCCTATACAACACGTATTATTGCTAAAATGTAAATGTTAACTGGTGATATTGGCTTGCCCCAATGTGAATTGATTCGTTGCGGTAGGCCTATGTTAAAACTTGCAGGCGCTATTTTCCTCCATTAACCGTTTACTAATTTACCCACTGACATTTGATAAATTGACACAAAGGGGACTTGTTAGTAACTGAATGAAACTCGATCTAATGCGTTTCCTAACTAGAATACTGTTATTTGGAAATTAACTTTTTATTTTCAAGATCACGTAAAATCTAAGGGTAAACCACATGTATTGGCTCTTTATTAATTTAACTGACGATACAATTGCAAATACTTGTAGGTCACTGTGGCAATAGGTTTAACGATAAACTATGGCAAAGGAATAAAAATAACTGAGCTAAAGGTCGCATTCTAGTGCTAGTTCAAGAAATAGAATAAAGATGACGTTGCAAGCGCGAAAGCTTAATCTACTCGAGAGCAAGACCTACACATAGCAAGGAAGAAGATATGGGTAAGAAGACATCTTAAAAATTATGCTATCTTAAACTTTAGGTTTTCAAGCATTTATAATATTTCTTAACCTGATTTTCAGATCTAAACCACTACAATAAATTAAGTTTTACATGCATTATTTTTCAAAATAAGATGTTTAAAATACATGAACAGAAAAAAACTAAACGCATTATTATCACCATATATAAGAAGTATTTTTAGCTCCTGATGTGGAACTGTTTGCTCAGCGGATCTCCGTCACCGGACGATAACAGCTCAGATGACGAATTGCTAATCTACTCAGTACTCCCCCTCAGTAAATAAAAAGTCTTTATTCCCGCGTAAAAAACATCAACACAGAGGGTGTATTGTTGACTATGTCCCGTGCGCCTAATCTGGTAAAGCAATGTAAGTAAACAGTGGCTTAACTGATGTGTCAATGCGTTCTTTGGCGTGGAATTAACATATGCTTTAAACTTAGGCCTACATCAGGTATTCAACTACCCATGCACCGTTTGACATGTGAATAGACTAAAAGAAACGTCCGTCGAGTCTGTAGTTATTTTCCGTTTCTTGCTTTCTTGGTAAGTTTTTTGAAGTGCAAATTTCTTCAAGATGTGCTTTTTAGATTGGTAAAACTGTGGCATCACGTGTAACAATTCAAAGGGTGCTGACGCTTTGGATTCTCCGATCAGCTGATTTCAACAATTACTTATCATATGATTTCATTCAACAGCTGTTTTACTTTTGATTTAGAGGTGATGTTTATATAAGTTTTAAGAGATTTTTTTATAGTTTAAACTATTTATCCATTTTATACGTTACCAATAGTTAAGCCTACTTATTACTAATATAATTTATTACTTAATGAAAGTAAAATGTTCTTTAGTAACAAAATTTAAAACCAATAATTATTAATTTGGTTGTTAAAATAATATCTTATGTAGGGAAACTATGAAGTTTAATAAATTAAGTGTAGATGAAATGGAAATACTTTTTTTAATTCTACAAAAAATTTCGGTAGGCTACAGTATTTCCATTTGCTTAAATCCCATATATGTAATTGTTTTCAAATTCATGAGCTGTTTATTTATATTTAATTTTTTTGAAATGAAACTTCTTATATATATATATATATATATATATATATATATATATATATATATATATATATATACATATATATATATATATATATATATATATATATACATATATATATATATATATATATATATATATATATATATATATATATTTAACTTTTCACATTATAAAACATACATCTAATAAAAAAGTATGAAAAAGACAATCAGGGAACAACCACAAATTTATAAACACATAAATAATATAATAAACGAACAAATATAAATAAAAAATAAAAAATGATAAAATTGTTTAACTTAATAGACAAAATTAACCCCAAGAAAAACTAAAACTTTACCACAGTGCAGTGAATCCGAAAATATAACATTACCGGTATACCACGTGACAATGGAAATTCCACACACCTGGCAACTACAAGAAGCCCTTAGTCTCAGAAGATGCTCGAAAGTGAGGACACGTAAATAAAGTTTTCGAAAGTCGAGAAGTAAGATTATATATACCAAGTACTATACCAAGTAAGATTATTGTTTCAGTAGATTGAAGTGTAAATGATATATATATATATATATATATATATATATATCACTTTCACTTATGTACTTAAACAAGAATCTTACTTGGTATTTATGCGAGTTAACTTTCAATGACTGGCCTTGTCATTATTTTCGGGCATACTGAACAGGGTTGTTGTAGACTGCGAGCTGAATGGATTTCCCGTTGACCTTGGTGTACCGTTATGTTCTATTTTTAGATTCACTGCACTGTGCCAGTTTTTAATGTTTGTTTTGGGGTTAATATTGCCTATTAGATTGAATAATTTATCGTTTTTTGATTTTATTAGTATTTGTTCATTAATGATATTATTTTTATTTTTATAAATTTCTAGTTGTTCCCAGATTGTCATTTTTGAGGCCTTTTTGAACCTGTTTTACTAAGTGTACTTTTTTTTAATGTGGGGAATGTGTGTTTGTTTTTTATGGCGTGTGTGGCTAAGTTTGAGTTATAAATTTCAGGTTTGATGTATGCATTGAGGTGTTTTTGATATCTGTCTTTCAATTTCTTTTTTGTTTGGCCTATTTATATTTTATTACAGTCTGGGCATTCGATTTTGTATATTCCGTCATTAAGCGTGGGACATATTTTTTCTGGTTGGTTTATTTTATTGATTATGTTTCCTGTATTTTTGTAGGCTATGTTAATATTATTATTTATTAGTGTTTTAGTTATTCCTTTTATGTTGTCTCCTGTGTATGTGAATGTATCCCATTTTGTTGGGCTATTTATATAACTAGAAATATATATATATATATATATATATATATATATATATATATATATATATAAACCATATTATAGATTTTTACTACCATTTAATTTTTCAAATATTGAAGTCGTATTCTTTATTGAAACTTTTAAGCACATAGCTTATCGATTAAATTTACAATATAATTCTGATGTAAGTTTAAAAAAAGGTGAATATGTCTTTCACAATTCAGATTTTTTTAAAGTGAAAAAATTAAATGTCTCGAATTGAACAATGAACGTTTTATAAAAGTCGTCATTGATGCTTTAAGAACGACTTGAAATCGTATAATCTAACATTAAAGCCGCCGCAGAATTGAATCCGATCATTGGCCTTTTATAAAGAAAGGTTTTGAATTAAAATGGGGATTTCAACTAAAATCATTCATATCAGGTAAATGTCGTGAACGAGAAGGGGTGTCGTTTCTTACCTTTTTGTAAAGATTAAATTTTTCCCCGTCGTAGGGAGAAGGGAAAGCCGGATGGGGCTGTTCATTCCTCTCGTATCGTTAACTTTGAAAGAAGCAAATGTATGCTACGCCCGACTTCCTTCTTTTAATACTTCATCACCAGAGGGAGAAACGAAAAAGTCAAATTGCTTGAGCAGTTAATCTCGTTGGAGGGGGGCGCCTTGTAACGGCGCCACGTTTGCGCAATCTTACGGCATGTTTGTGTTCTTGCATTATGACGTTTCAGTCCCTTATGAATGTAGAGTTTTCAGTAAAGATTTACTGACAAGCAAACTCTATTCAATAAACTATACAATCTCGATTTGAGTCCATTTTGTGAGTCACAATATCCAAAATCCGCGATTCAAATTCCAAATAGTACAATAAATTCATTAAAAGTTCTGTACATTAAATTGTAGAAGTGGAAATATAATTTTACTGTTAATATTAAATTTAATCAATTAAGGATGAAAATAATTTTCTAGATCTCCCGGCAAGCAGTGTGCTTGATTTTTTTATTTACGTTGATAAATTGTCTTAAGTAAACACGAGAGTATTACTGAATCAAGTGGTTAGAACAATAAAATATTTTTTCAGTGTAGACTAGGAAAGACATAAATTTAAAAAAAAACTTTACAAAATAGTTTTTTAAGTAAAATCACATTTTAAAACAAATTTACCCCCTTTCAGGACAAAATTTTGAAGAAAACATATACTGTGTTCAAATAATCTCTCCGTCGTTCCTTTAAAGGAGGATAAACAAGGTAAATTATACATCTAATAAAAAAAATAACACTTTCAGTACAAAGTGAAGGTAAATAAAGATTAATATAGATTTGTGGGTAGCTCAATTTCAGCGTATTATTTTTCTAAGTTGTAGCTTGCATAAACAGAGCGCTATTTCAAAGATTCTGTATTGGGGTCTTTAGTATATTTCACCTAATATCTGAAACTGCTCTTATCACACATCTGTTTTCTCTAGTTTGTCTGTACCACAAATCCTTATCTTCGAGGATTTAAAGATGACCATGATTTTCGACCTCCTTTAAAGCATCATGCTCGTCGTCTCGTTCCTTCTTTTGCTGACGGAGTATCTATTTGTGATTTTCACAATTATTCCGGTTCTAGTTAAATCTTTTTACACGACTACACAAGAAATAATTGTCTCAATTTCACATTTTCTTTCTCTCTCTCTCTCTTTTTACAATATATTCTCTCCCTCTCTTTCTCATATAGACCTATATATATATATATATATATATATATATATATATATATATATATATATATATATATATATATATATATATATATTCGTTTTCTTGTAATAGAATAAACGAATAAAAATATTTCCAATACGTGAAAAATATATACATTTAAACAATTCTTGTATTTGAAATACAGTATTTTTATTCTTTTACATACATAAATTTGTATATAACACACACACACACACACACACACACACACACACACACACACACACACACACACCACACACACACACACACACACACACACACACACACACACACACACACACACACACACACACACACACACACACACACACACACACACACACACACACACCACACACACACACACACACACACACACACACACACACACACACACACACACACCACACACACACACACACACACACACACACACACACACACACACACACACACACACACACACACACACACACACACCACACACACACACACACACACACACACACACACACACACACACACACACACACACACACACACACACACACACACACACACACACACACACACACACACACATTTATAATTATTAAATTAAAAATATTTCAAAAACAAGAATACTTTTAATGAATATATTTATT
>JBAIZL010000288.1:5000-7500 GCA_036971475.1 Prosapia bicincta | reverse complement strand
CTACACTCTAGTTTATTAACACACAGTAGTAGACTATACATTAATACATATACAGTGATACTGTAGTAGTAGCCAATCACTGATAAAGACGATATCGCCGTCGAAACTAGACTGTATGTATTAATAAACTACTGTGCAGTGTAATGTTGAGTGAACTCTTTAATATTTACCGTTGTGAATTGTTTTCCCTTGCCAAGCTCTAATTATCATCTAAGAACTTAGTTGCAATATATTTTGAAACTGTAGAAAACAGCAGATCTACAGATACATTGCTTTGGAAAATTAATCTTCATCTTAAATTTTACCTGTAGTTCTTAAATAAATAGTTCTTTGTGTACTCTGGGCCACAAATAAAATGAATCTCTGAAGTAGTTAAAAACTTCGACCTAAAAAGTCACCGATAGTGCATTAAAAATTATCCCTGGTGATGTAGAAAATCTTCAAAAAAAGGAAAAAATAATTTTATATATCTCGGAAAGACCTGATATAAAGGTTTGAAAAAATACACATTTAATGTTATGTTAGACACAGAGCATTTTATAAAATCAGAGCTTCTTTAAATAAAGCGATACGTTATACATACAAAATAGATACATTACAATATAAAATATATTACAGTAGAGTAAAGAGTAAATGCTTAGGATAACGTTTTTTTAAAATAAAGTTTACTAACATCTAGACAAAGATACGTAAAGTCAAAAATAGCCTCAAACGTGTGTGCCATAACTGATGACGTGCTTACACTACATCTGAGGGCAATTCAGTTGTCAATCTATCGATTAGGCGATAAATCATATGTTACAACGCATAATCAATATACCTATGCTACAAAAAGACTATAACGTAGAGCTAAATATAATAAAATACATAGCTCAACAAAACGGCTACCAACATACACTTATAGACAACATACTCATGGAAATTAAATATAAACATTACCCTATGGCCACACTGACAAACTACACAAAAAACAACAAATACATATCCTTCGCATACCACAACAAACAAACACACACACACACACACATACACACACACACACACATACACACACACACACACACACACACACACACACACAATTGCTTCCACATTAAAAAAACGTAATTACCCAGTATCATAAAATAACAATCACTTTAAGACAGGACATACAACCCTTTCAAAAACATTCAGAGAAATACAATCTATCTGATACATACAAAATAACATGTAACGATTGTTCTACCTATATTTTCCAAACTGGTAGATCATTCAGCACCGCTTCAATGAACACATTAACGACATAAACAACCTAAATCCAAAATCCAGCTATGCAACACACTTAAAAAGCACGCAACACACATACACGGACATACACATTAATTTAAATATTCTCCACATATTAAACCAAAGTAAAAAAACCAACAACTATAGAGAAATATGGAATATACAAACGCCACTCAACAGATAAAGAGAATTATTACATGGCCACACTGAAGTTAACACCCTATTCCATTACATAGTCAACAACCAACTTGAACTACCCTACCCCTCTACACTCATAAATCTTATGCTGACAACCTTTTACACCTTGTGTGATGCCGCTAGTAAAGGTTTAGCTTCGTAAAAGAAACGATTGTTTCGAATCGCGTCAGCAAGTAAGCTCTTAAGAATTCACGTATTGTTTGATTTAAAGCAGAATAGGAATGGTAGGGTAGGTATGCAGTGTTGTCTGTTTAACGTTGAACTAGAAGCGAAGAACGCAAGTTTAACGTAAAATTTGTAACAAGGCACACCGATACCGCAAGATTTGGGTCGTCCAGGCGGCGACAGTTCTCATCCCTCTAAGCGATTTCACTTTCGTAGATTCCTATTCTGTTTTAAATCAAATTATAGTTACGTATTAATTAATTATAGTTTAATCAGTGAATCCAAGATGATTACAAGCAACTCTAGTAAAGAGTACATGTTTAGGATGAGGTTAAAAAAAAGTGACTAACATGATCTAGATGAGAATATGTAAAGTGAAAAATAGCCTCAAACTTGTGGCCATAACTGATGACCTACACAATAATTTTGAGAATAATTCAGTTGTCAATCTAGTTTACATTGAAGAATTTTATTTATTTATTTTTTTAATCAAATCTTTCCTAGCCGGATCTTTGTACTGCATAACATAGTGCTCTGTTTTTTTTTTTTTTTTTTTGAGTTTGTGGTGCTGGGTGTGTTTAATAAGGTACCTTCTGACATGCTTCAACGCTCGTCTTCGTCAAGTTTTTTCGTGTTATCGATAACTTTCTACATAGGTGACGAGTCAGATCTGTACAATTACCAAACGTCTATGCGAATTTCCCAACACGGTTAGTACCTCTACATTTTATTATTACTAAAACTCGGAGGGACCTTATCGGTGTAGAGCACTTAACTGCAGCCTTTGTACTCTCTTCCCATCCCTACTACAGGACTAGCTTTGTGGATACCTACCTCTTTGCAGAAATCAAGTACCCACCTGATGCTAAAT
>JBAIZL010000287.1:0-44606 GCA_036971475.1 Prosapia bicincta | reverse complement strand
GGAAGCGCTGTTGGCCGAAGGAGGCGGCCAAAGGCTTGAAGGTAGATATGATCTATAATGTAGTTAGTGGATATGTGTAGATTGCGAGAGAGAGAGAGAGAGAGAGAGAGAGAGAGAGAGAGAGAGAGAGAGAGAGAGGAAGCGCTGTTGGCCGAAGGAGGCGGCAAAGGCTTGAAGGTAGATATGATCTATAATGTAGTTAGTGGATATGTGTAGATTGCGAGAGAGAGAGAAAGAGAGAGAGAGAGAGAGAGAGAGAGAGAGAGAGAGAGAGAGATGAACACCGATTAGATAACTTGACTATATTAGATGACACGTCGCTTTTTTAGAGAAAGAGAATTCAACCCTCTTTGAGAAATAGGAGATTTTAAAAGAAAATTTACTTTTAATTAAATAATCTAAATGCTAAACAACTTCATATTTCCAATAGAATAAAATGAGGTTGAACATAAGCTAAAAATATTTATGTGACCGTGGTTTACCTCAATATAGAACAACTAATTATAGATTTATGAACACCAGTTCTAGGCGTGATTTACCCCTAGCATCATGGTGACATCACGCGTAACAGTCTCACTCACACACAAACCGCGGGCGCAAGATATTACTATGGTCCGTGCTAGGTTTAGGACTGATTCTACAGGAGAAGGGCTAGGGCATCTCTGGTGTAGCAGTAGAGAGCTGTAATATGGTCGTTGCTATAAGTGAGACAGATTCTAAAGGAGAAGAGCTAGGGCATCTCTGTTGCAGCAGTAGAGAGCTGTAATATGGTCGTTGCTATAAGTGAGACAGATTCTAAAGGAGAAGAGCTAGGGCATCTCTGTTGCAGCAGTAGAGAGCTGTAATATGGTCGTTGCTATAAGTGAGACAGATTCTAAAGGAGAAGAGCTAGGGCATCTCTGGTGTAGCAGTAGAGAGCTGTAATATGGTCGTTGCTATAAGTGAGACAGATTCTAAAGGAGAAGAGCTAGGGCATCTCTGGTGTAGCAGTAGAGAGCTGTAATATGGTCGTTGCTATAAGTGAGACAGATTCTAAAGGAGAAGAGCTAGGGCATCTCTGGTGTAGCAGTAGAGAGCTGTAATATGGTCGTTGCTATAAGTGAGACAGATTCTAAAGGAGAAGAGCTAGGGCATCTCTGGTGTAGCAGTAGAGAGCTGTAATATGGTCGTTGCTATAAGTGAGACAGATTCTAAAGGAGAAGAGCTAGGGCATCTCTGTTGCAGCAGTAGAGAGCTGTAATATGGTCGTTGCTATAAGTGAGACAGATTCTAAAGGAGAAGAGCTAGGGCATCTCTGTTGCAGCAGTAGAGAGCTGTAATATGGTCGTTGCTATAAGTGAGACAGATTCTAAAGGAGAAGAGCTAGGGCATCTCTGTTGCAGCAGTAGAGAGCTGTAATATGGTCGTTGCTATAAGTGAGACAGATTCTAAAGGAGAAGAGCTAGGGCATCTCTGTTGCAGCAGTAGAGAGCTGTAATATGGTCGCTGCTATAAGTGAGACAGATTCTAAAGGAGAAGAGCTAGGGCATCTCTGTTGCAGCAGTAGAGAGCTGTAATATGGTCGTTGCTATAAGTGAGACAGATTCTAAAGGAGAAGAGCTAGGGCATCTCTGTTGCAGCAGTAGAGAGCTGTAATATGGTCGTTGCTATAAGTGAGACAGATTCTAAAGGAGAAGAGCTAGGGCATCTCTGGTGTAGCAGTAGAGAGCTGTAATATGGTCGTTGCTATAAGTGAGACAGATTCTAAAGGAGAAGAGCTAGGGCATCTCTGGTGTAGCAGTAGAGAGCTGTAATATGGTCGTTGCTATAAGTGAGACAGATTCTAAAGGAGAAGAGCTAGGGCATCTCTGTTGCAGCAGTAGAGAGCTGTAATATGGTCGTTGCTATAAGTGAGACAGATTCTAAAGGAGAAGAGCTAGGGCATCTCTGTTGCAGCAGTAGAGAGCTGTAATATGGTCGTTGCTATAAGTGAGACAGATTCTAAAGGAGAAGAGCTAGGGCATCTCTGTTGCAGCAGTAGAGAGCTGTAATATGGTCGTTGCTATAAGTGAGACAGATTCTAAAGGAGAAGAGCTAGGGCATCTCTGGTGTAGCAGTAGAGAGCTGTAATATGGTCGTTGCTATAAGTGAGACAGATTCTAAAGGAGAAGAGCTAGGGCATCTCTGTTGCAGCAGTAGAGAGCTGTAATATGGTCGTTGCTATAAGTGAGACAGATTCTAAAGGAGAAGAGCTAGGGCATCTCTGGTGTAGCAGTAGAGAGCTGTAATATGGTCGTTGCTATAAGTGAGACAGATTCTAAAGGAGAAGAGCTAGGGCATCTCTGGTGTAGCAGTAGAGAGCTGTAATATGGTCGTTGCTATAAGTGAGACAGATTCTAAAGGAGAAGAGCTAGGGCATCTCTGTTGCAGCAGTAGAGAGCTGTAATATGGTCGTTGCTATAAGTGAGACAGATTCTAAAGGAGAAGAGCTAGGGCATCTCTGGTGTAGCAGTAGAGAGCTGTAATATGGTCGTTGCTATAAGTGAGACAGATTCTAAAGGAGAAGAGCTAGGGCATCTCTGGTGTAGCAGTAGAGAGCTGTAATATGGTCGTTGCTATAAGTGAGACAGATTCTAAAGGAGAAGAGCTAGGGCATCTCTGTTGCAGCAGTAGAGAGCTGTAATATGGTCGTTGCTATAAGTGAGACAGATTCTAAAGGAGAAGAGCTAGGGCATCTCTGTTGCAGCAGTAGAGAGCTGTAATATGGTCGTTGCTATAAGTGAGACAGATTCTAAAGGAGAAGAGCTAGGGCATCTCTGTTGCAGCAGTAGAGAGCTGTAATATGGTCGTTGCTATAAGTGAGACAGATTCTAAAGGAGAAGAGCTAGGGCATCTCTGTTGCAGCAGTAGAGAGCTGTAATATGGTCGTTGCTATAAGTGAGACAGATTCTAAAGGAGAAGAGCTAGGGCATCTCTGTTGCAGCAGTAGAGAGCTGTAATATGGTCGTTGCTATAAGTGAGACAGATTCTAAAGGAGAAGAGCTAGGGCATCTCTGTTGCAGCAGTAGAGAGCTGTAATATGGTCGTTGCTATAAGTGAGACAGATTCTACAGGGGAAGAGCTAGGGGATGTCTGTGGCAGCAGTAGAGAGCTGTAATATGGTAGTTGCTATAAGTGAGACTGATTCTACAGGAGAAGGGCTAGGGGATCTCTGTTGTAGCAGTAGAGAGCTGTAATATGGTCGTTGCTATAAGTGAGACAGATTCTAAAGGAGAAGAGCTAGGGCATCTCTGTTGTAGCAGTAGAGAGCTGTAATATGGTCGTTGCTATAAGTGAGACAGATTCTAAAGGAGAAGAGCTAGGGCATCTCTGTTGCAGCAGTAGAGAGCTGTAATATGGTCGTTGCTATAAGTGAGACAGATTCTACAGGAGAAGAGCTAGGGGATGTCTGTGGCAGCAGTAGAAAGCTGTAATATGGTAGTTGCTATAAGTGAGACTGATTCTACAGGAGAAGGGCTAGGGGATCTCTGTTGTAGCAGTAGAGAGCTGTAATATGGTCGTTGCTATAAGTGAGACAGATTCTACAGGAGAAAAGCTAGGGGATGTCTGTGGCAGCAGTAGAGAGCTGTAATATGGTAGTTGCTATAAGTGAGACTGATTCTACAGGAGAAGAGCTAGGGCATCACTGTTATAGCAGTACAGAGCTGTAATATGGTCGTTGCTATAAGTGAGATTGATTCTACAGGAGAAGGGCTAGGGGATCTCTGTTGTAGCAGTAGAGAGCTGTAATATGGTCGTTGCTATAAGTGAGACTGATTCTACAGGAGAAGAGCTAGGGGATCTCTGTTGTAGCAGTAGAGAGCTGTAATATGGTCGTTGCTATAAGTGAGACTGATTCTACAGGAGAAGAGCTAGGGGATCTCTGATGTAGCAGTAGAGAGCTGTAATATGGTCGTTGCTATAAGTGAGACTGATTCTACAGGAGAAGGGCTAGGGGATCTCTGTTGTAGCAGTAGAGAGCTGTAATATGGTCGTTGCTATAAGTGAGACTGATTCTACAGGAGAAGAGCTAGGGGATGTCTGTGGCAGCAGTAGAGAGCTGTAATATGGTAGTTGCTATAAGTGAGACTGATTCTACAGGAGAAGAGCTAGGGGATCTCTGTTGTAGCAGTAGAGAGCTGTAATATGGTCGTTGCTATAAGTGAGACTGATTCTACAGGAGAAGAGCTAGGGGATCTCTGTTGTAGCAGTAGAGAGCTGTAATATGGTCGTTGCTATAAGTGAGACTGATTCTACAGGAGAAGAGCTAGGGGATCTCTGTTATAGCAGTACAGAGCTGTAATATGGTCGTTGCTATAAGTGAGACTGATTCTACAGGAGAAGAGCTAGGGGATGTCTGTGGCAGCAGTAGAGAGCTGTAATATGGTCGTTGCTATAAGTGAGACTGATTCTACAGGAGAAGGGCTAGGGGATCTCTGTTGTAGCAGTAGAGAGCTGTAATATGGTCGTTGCTATAAGTGAGACTGATTCTACAGGAGAAGAGCTAGGGGATCTCTGTTGTAGCAGTAGAGAGCTGTAATATGGTCGTTGCTATAAGTGAGACTGATTCTACAGGAGAAGAGCTAGGGGATCTCTGTTATAGCAGTACAGAGCTGTAATATGGTCGTTGCTATAAGTGAGATTGATTCTACAGGAGAAGGGCTAGGGGATCTCTGTTGTAGCAGTAGAGAGCTGTAATATGGTCGTTGCTATAAGTGAGACTGATTCTACAGGAGAAGAGCTAGGGGATCTCTGTTGTAGCAGTAGAGAGCTGTAATATGGTCGTTGCTATAAGTGAGACTGATTCTACAGGAGAAGAGCTAGGGGATCTCTGTTGTAGCAGTAGAGAGCTGTAATATGGTCGTTGCTATAAGTGAGACTGATTCTACAGGAGAAGAGCTAGGGGATCTCTGTTGTAGCAGTAGAGAGCTGTAATATGGTCGTTGCTATAAGTGAGACTGATTCTACAGGAAACGCTGATTACTGATAAAACTGGAAATGACTATTGAATGTTTGAAATTAATCCGCTAATGGTAGATTTAATTTATGTTCTACTCTTGCTGTTTGTAATAGCACGATACGAAACGATTTGCATGGGCTAATAAAACTCACTTTTCCGTTCAATGCACTTTATTGTGGCTATTATAGCGCAAATAACATTTCCTTCCGTGACAATAGCTTGATATTTACTTCATTAAGAATTTACTCACATCGATTCTATTGGTACACGCATGATTTCATACGCAATCCAGATAACCGGCGTGGAATACCTGAGCGCTATCTATGAACAAAGTGCATAATTGTCGGTTTGTAGATTTTAGCGTCATTACTAACAAAATATTGTAGAGAGAAGGATCTGCTTTCGTTCACTCTTACTCTCATTTGTACCCTTACGAGAAAGTCTTTATTTGTTTACTCTCTTTCTCTTTCTCTCTGTCTCTCACACACACACGCACGCGCTCGTTACTATAATCATCTTCAGGTACACTATATAGGATGCGTGATGACATGCTCAAGTTTTATCTTTAAATTTTAAAGTTTTAACTTTAAATTTGTTAAAAAAAATAAATCAAGTTTTATTAATTTTTTTAGAAATTAAAGTTTGTTTTGTGATAGTATCACTGAAGGTGATGACACAATGTCATTGCAACGCGTTAGAGATTAAAGTTTTTTAATTGTGAGTTGTGTATATTTCTTGTGTTTACAACCTTTACTCACAAGCCAGCTCGAATAATGATTATAGGGTTACATATAACCTTTACTCACAAGCCAGCTCGAATAATGATTATATTCATTTGTATTATATTTTGAAAGTGACAACTAGGCAGGAAAGACAGCAAAGAACGCTGTTAAAGTGAGTATAGCGCTCAGGGGATCGTGTTATCAAGATCTGAGCGATCTGGTTGCTCGAGTTATTTCGTCGCATCAAGTGATTACGGCAAATAAATTGTTGCGCTAAAAATAAACAATTGCTCAGACATAGCAACATGTTGCACGTGCATATCTGAAGCATGGAGATAATAACACACTAAACATTCAACAACAATAACAACAAAAAACGAAATAGTTTCATAAAGCAAACACTAGAATCGATGTGGAGAAACCATCATTCGTCTAAACACATTTTGTCGGGATGAGATAGTTTCATCAGTGTTAGGCAAAGGTAGGCTATACTGACAATGCACATAAGCACCGACCGATAGTGCATTGGCTGCAACAATGTAGATAGTTATAAAAAAAATTCTAAAATAATGTAACAAGAGCAGAGTTTTTGTCAATGTTTTCACTAAACCGTTCTTCACGGTTGATATCAGATCTGTTATTCTTCATTATTAATTCAAAGCAATCAATATAAATGGACTTGCAACCTCTCACTAATGTGAGAAGGGAGGTTTTTTGTGTGGAAAGCTGTAAATTATTGTAAAACTATGGAGTAAATATTGTGCTAAATAATTATTTGTTTCATTAGGAATAACTTTAGCAAAGTTAAAATGAAAATATAGTATAAATGTTTCAGACGTTTGTTGAAGATTCTATTAACTAGTAATATGACTATTTTAAAGATTATATAAGTATAAACAAAACATCAATTTACAATAACAAATAAACACTGGAAAGGTGTAAATGTGTAGGTTGTATAACCCTCTATATTAGAGATATGTCTTAGTGTAAGGCATATGTATCGTAGAGCCTAGTGAGATAAACCTAAAAGGTCATCCTCTTTAATCATGTAGATTTAGAGATGGTGGAGCTCCAGTGCACGGATAACTCGCAAAAACCTCTGTGTATAAGAGATGAACCAAATCTTTCATTGAAATTAGGTTAGTTCTAGCTATATTAATAAGGGTGTGTTTTTAATTCAGAAGTATATAGAACTTCTTAAAAAACCACTCCGTCACAAGGAACTTATCTTTGTTGTGCTCTGCCTCCTATTCTACTTCCTGCAATCCACTGGGACGTCCCTCCATGTCCTGCTCTACCTAAGAACTTTTGTTTATTGCCAACTTTCATCTTTACTATATACTATTATAAATAATAGCGTTACGCGGCGAACGTTGCCGAAATCATAATGTTTGCAATAAGAAAAGCAAATCAAACATCTAAATAATTATATTTCATTTACTGCAATGCTAGAGGATAGACAATGTCTTTCTTCATTTTATTAGACGTATAAACATATAAATTGTAGGTGTCCTAACACGTGAGTACGCAACATATAATTGTCCGTGGTAAAAGCTCGAATGTTTCCAATTTTAACCAGCAATGGTCTATGATTGTCCTTGTGCCTTGTTTATGGTTATTGCGAATGCAAGTCGCAAAGGAAATTGTAGTCGTCTGAAATCAATGGGTATATCTGATGAAATCGTCGGTATTTATGGAATTAAGATCATCTCTCCTTTGAACTTGTCACCTCTAATTTCTACCCAGATCAGTTTTTTCAGTTATTTGTGGTTATCGTAGCTCCGTTGCACAGCTTTGGTGGATTCAAGTTTCGCTAGAATATTATCGGCGACTTTACTTTAATACCAATAAGTGTTACAGCAATGATTGTTCATAGAATTTAGCAACTATAAACGGTTTAAAATAATTAATAATGGATTTTTATTCGTATATAATGTTTATAATTTTTTTAAATTAATTTTAGTAACGCTAATATAGATAGATATACATTTTAACATTAGACTTATGGAAGGCTGCACACTGAACCATCCTAAGCCTCTGGGGCGGAGACCTGTGGATGGATCTACACCAAACCACACACGAACCATCCTGGGAATATATTGAACTAACCCTTCAAATTTCATCAACTTATATTCAGCGGTTCAGTTGTCTTTAACATACATACATACACACATACATACATACACACATTCATTTTTATAGACATAGATATATGTAAAACCGATTTCCGGACGTATGATGAGGTAAGCGTTTTCTGTGGCGTCAGCAGTCAGCTCTTTGTTCTTTCCTGAGTCAGCCAGTTGTGTTCAAGGCTCCATTCACTGGGTTCTACAGATTGGTGTATTGCCCAATTTATTCAGTTGTGTATGAATGTCCGTATCATTCCCGACTGCCTATAAAACGCAGACTTGCTAGATGTCGCTTTGTGGATTGCTACAGCATAGGATTCAATTAGGCCGATAACACTTGTATTTTATAGTATTATGTAACTGTACAAAAAGGTACGTAATTAAATCGTACCTACAGTAATTTATCTATTGAATTATTCTATATTGCCTTCTGAATTTTGTAGTCCGTTACGTTCGGTGAATCTTTTTAATTACTTAAACAATAGTTTATGACTATCCGAACTTTAAATTTTGTAAATTTGTTAAAACTTACTGAGTTTTACGTGCGAATGCAAGTGAAACGGATTCTATGAAGGCACAAGTTCGAGTCGCTCTAATAACTTTGTTGATTTCATGTTTACTTAAAGTATAAAGAATTTATTTTTACTAAAAATGTAAGAAGGCCTCTTGTACGCTCTCTTACAGATGCGTTTCCTATAGTTGTGCTCTTTACAGCCCAGGACCTACAGGGGTTAGAGTATGCACTATAAGGGTAAAGCATTTAGACCTTTTATTGTGGTTGGAGGCGACTTGTAGAAGGCAAAACTGATGTTGTGACCTCCGAGAGAGAGAACAACTAAGGGGGGGGGGGTCTATAAAAGCGCATAATCTCGTGCATGATAGAAACATGTTGTAAACTGATTTTATTATACACATTGTGTTCCTCAGATAATTTACTAGAAAAAAATCCAACTACCTTCAAGTACCATATTTTATATATATTTGCAATAACTGATGACGATTTCATATCTAATTAATTATATTATACTATTAATCAATACATGTTCACGTAATTTCATCATTCATCCAGTAGCATTTATTTCAAAACCTTCTGTATTAAGACAAAGCTAAGTGATAGCGTCCAACGAAAGTACTCGAGGCACTGTGGCAGACATTCACTTTAAGGCCAAATCAACAATAATCGCTATTTGTTGCCTGCAGACCGTTCTCATGTTGTTGCAATTGATTGAGCCGGCCTTTTATATCATCCCAATTGAATGTAATAACACCCGCCTGCTTTATTGACCACGCGGATGGGTTTTTTGTTCAGATTCACATCACTTTACCTGGCGACAAACATACGGCCACGGAATTCAATTTCAGGTCCCTAAACGAAATCAGTTTTGTTGGTATTATTGTTGCGTTGCGTTTTGTACTCATTTTGAAGGATTTTGAAAAAGTTGTTATATTCCTAGAATTTTATTCCTTTAAACGTTTCAGTAATTAGTTATTGTGTTTAGACCTCTAACCACTTCTCTCTTTCTGTCTGACACACACACACACGCACGCACACACACACGCACACACGCACACACACACACACACACACACACACACACACGCACACACGCACACACACACACACACACACGCGCACACACACACACACACACGCACGCACGCACGCACGCACACACACACACACACACACACACAATATTAGTATTATTTATTTGGCAGAATCTTTCGATCAACTTTCCGTAGCATTAAGTTTTAAAACACATTTTTGACAAAATAAAATTATAATAGAATGCATTAAATTATAGATTTTATATTAAATGATGAATTTATAATCAAACTGGACACCAATGTTATGAAATTATTATACTTACTGTACAACGTCAATACAAGCTTCAGATTTGAGATATAACTTTGAACAAAATAAGTGATACCTGTACTTAGCTTAATATACAGCCAAACCGATTTTTATGCGTAAACGTAATGTCAAGTGCTTCTGTGAAGTTGAAAAACCCCAAACGTCCATAAAGTGTCTCTCAAATTGAAGGTATTTTGATATTGGAGACGTAGACTACTGCGCATCAGTGTATTGACTTCTTCCTTGTACTAAAGGTCCTAAATACCCTTTTTGTAGTCTACGCACCCTTTCTAATACCCATCTGTAATTATGTATGTATTTCATATGAAACCTATTGTATTCCTTACATTGGGGCGTATTGCATAGAATCTTCTACAAATAGGGTACTATTTAATACAGTTACCCACCGGGGGGATTCTAATCCTATGCATTACCTTCATACGTTATTGTGAGAGTGCATGGAATAAGTGGAAGGGTTGTGGAAATTAAAAGAAAATTAAACGTTAATTTGAGTATCATAAATATCTGCCATTCGTTGACGCGTTTTACTAACTCTACTCTTCATAAAACATTCTGACTGACAACGAACTGGCGACAACGAATAAGGCGACAATGCTAGGAAAGGCAGATATTTGTGATACTAAAAATAATAATATACATCCCAGCGGAAAAGTAGAAGATTATCAAAAGTAAATTAAGACATCTTTAAATTTCTCAAGCCTTAAAGATTATTCGCAAATGGGTACGACTGTAGGTCTTCAATGTGGAGGAAACGGAAATGCGGCACGGTTGAACCTCTTCAACCTCGCGGACCGCCTGTTGGGAAACACTGCTTCAACAGCTACATGGAAAGTCACAGATGTAACCACAAGTAAATACTATCTTACAAGTAGTCAATGAACTCTCCCGCACCGAGGGGCTCTCGGACCGCCTGTTGGGAAACACTGCTTCAACAGCTACATGGAAAGTCACAGATGTAACCACAAGTAAATACTATCTTACAAGTAGTCACCGAACCCTCCCGCACCGAGGGGCTCTCGGACCGCCTGTTGGGACATACTGCTTCAACAGCTACATGGAAAGTCACAGATGTAACCACAAGTAAATACTATCTTACAAGTAGTCAATGAACTCTCCCGCACCGAGGGGCTCTCGGACCGCCTGTTGGGAAACACTGCTTCAACAGCTACATGGAAAGTCACAGATGTAACCACAAGTAAATACTATCTTACAAGTAGTCACCGAACCCTCCCGCACCGAGGGGCTCTCGGACCGCCTATTGGGACATACTGCTTCAACAGCTACATGGAAAGTCACAGATGTAACCACAAGTAAATACTTTCTTACAAGTAGTCACCGAACTCTCCCGCACCGAGGGGCTCTCGGACCGCCTGTTGGGAAACACTGCTTCAACAGCTACATGGAAAGTCACAGATGTAACCACAAGTAAATACTTTCTTACAAGTAGTCACCGAACTCTTCCGCACCGAGGGGCTCTAGGACCGCCTGTTGGGAAACACTGCTTCAACAGCTACATGGAAAGTCACAGGTGTAACCACAAGTAAATACTTTCTTACAAGTAGTCACCGAACTCTCCCGCACCGAGGGGCTCTCGGACCGCCTGTTGGGAAACACTGCTTCAACAGCTACATGGAAAGTCACAGATGTAACCACAAGTAAATACTTTCTTACAAGTAGTCACCGAACTCTTCCGCACCGAGGGGCTCTAGGACCGCCTGTTGGGAAACACTGCTTCAACAGTTACATGGAAAGTCACAGATGTAACCACAAGTAAATACTTTCTTACAAGTAGTCACCGAACTCTCCCGCACCGAGGGGCTCTAGGACCGCCTGTTGGGAAACACTGCTTCAACAGTTACATGGAAAGTCACAGATGTAACCACAAGTAAATACTTTCTTACAAGAAGTCACCGAACTCTCCCGCACCGAGGGGCTCTAGGACCGCCTGTTGGGAAACACTGCTTCAACAGCTACATGGAAGGTCACAGATGTAACCACAATTATTTAATTTTCCACTGTCAACGTTTTTATACTTGCGATGTTTCAGTACCATTTTACCAGAAGTAGCAGAGAGGGGTTTATTCAAATGGAAAGGTTTAATGAGATTTTTAAATTAAAAGATAATTTAATATATTAATAAATTCTAGAGGCAAAAATGGCGAGATGTGGTCTCATTCTTTAAAGCAACCGAGATAATGTTTAACTAATTAGTACGTATTTATATAAAACCCAGTGGAGATACTTTATTTCCAGGGAAAGCACACTTTTTGAAGAGGACTTTAAATGCTTATACCGTATTACATTCAGTCTGGAATTTGCGTTTAAATTCTTTTAATAGGAAGAGAAGTCGAACGCTATATCCGAAACACTCAACAAATGTAAATGAAGTGGACCGTCTCGGATTACAGTGAGCTCAATATATACTAATTAGGTAGCTTAGCAACACTAGGGATAAAGTATGCAGCACAAAGACGGCGGCCTCAGTGCCAATTAACTGGACAAAGCCGAGGTTTCCATGGCGACAGGATATTTCAACTCTTGTTCTTGGCCATTTCAATACGCCTCCCTTTAAAATACCTTCAACAGAGTAACTTTTAATTTGATTTAGTCCAGTCTAACAGAGGCTGTGGTGCGTCTGTTTAGAGACGTCGAGAGCCCTCTAGAAGGCCGTGCTCACAACACTCGACATTGTTGCCAATTTAACGGCAAGTTGTTTGATGGAATTAAACAATGCATTTATGCGAAGGCGAAGTACGTTCTTGGCTTTGTAGGCGAAGATATTTTAAAATCTAACGTTTAATTTGATTTTCAGGTTTTTTACACTGTACTTGGCTGAACCGAGAGTGGATAAAGGTTCGATTGCACATCTAACCGAACTAATAGGTCTGGCAACTATATTGATGTACGGGAAACTGGCCGCTCGGAAGGTTCCACTGGGCCCTATTAGCTCTGGAAAAGAGGACGAACCGTAGTGTCTGGTTGGAGTTCGTCTCGTCCCGGAGGGGGGGGGGGTCGTTACAGAACAGACTTTACAGCAAGGTCACAAGACCCTTATATACTGGTACCATGGGTTGTGACACAAAGCCCCCTTTCGTCTCGAGCCTGACGCTAGTTACCCGGGGGAGAGTCAAGGATTTGAGTTTGGATTTGTGGGGGTAGAGATTTCATATAACCTAGATTGGAGATTTTTCGCATAAGGATATATTATCTTTGTATCCTTTGACAAGGAAATGAAGTCCAAAAACGCCTAGTCACGATTCTTCCTTGTCACCATTTTGCACCACTACACTTCGCTCAACACACTGCCGAATGTCCTATCATAAGGAGCGATGAGGCTTATCAGTGACAAAGGACGAGTCATACACTCATATATAACAATCAAGGAGTGCGTATGTTCCGATTGAGTATGAGAAAGTAAAAAATACAATGCATTCAGTGTTACGAGTTCATAATAGCTATAGAGTCTTTTTTTCTCACTCCGTATATTTATCTCACTTTTATTTTATGTTAATTTTTTCTAAATTAATGAAATATTAAGAAGTAATTTTCAACAGCTTATCATCGTGTAACAACTATCTTACATCACATTAGAAGGTGATGTCAGAAAAGTCAATTGGTTTTTCAATTTTAAAAACATGTTTTAAACTTTCCAATTTTTAAATATTTTTATTATAAAGAGATTTTTATTGTGAATTGCTAAACGTCCCACTAACATATACGGCCGTACAGGCGTAGAGTTTAGCTCATGTAGAATTAATTACTCGACCAGACAGACGTAGAACCAAACAGATTCTTTTAGCGTACATATGAGCATATCTACAATACTAGTCAGGGATAAAATCTGCAAAAAGATCTGTGACCATGAATGTCACAGGTGCCTGTCGTTAAACTTGATAGGCTGTGTTAAGGAAATAACTGTATGAAGCAACTGTTGTGTAATGTTTATTTTTAAATAAATAAAGCCTCTAAACCACAAATAACTTTTATTTAAACCTTATGTACATTTCAATTGCACAGTAATCATCTTCAGAGGTATTTAAAAATACAACTGTATTTTTAAGTATTTTTATACAACAATCAGAGTTGTATTTTTAAATACCTCTGATGATGATTGCCGTGCAATTGAAATGTACATAAGGTTTAAATAAAAGTTATTTGTGGTTTAGAGGCTTTATTAATTAAAAAATGTGTTAAGGAAAGTTGAAAGTTTTCAATACGACATATTTTGGAAGAAAGAAGAAACAATAAAATATTCATTATCTTTAATATAAAGATTATATATATCTTTAAAATAATTTATAAGAATATTCAACTGAAATGTAGATAAATAATTTAAAAAAATACAATTCAACTTAAATATAGGTAGATAATTTACATGACGATTGAAGTGAAATGCAGATAAATAATTTACAAGGCGATTCAAGTGAAATGTAAATAAATAATATAGAAGACGGATCAACTGAAATGCAAACGGATAATTTATAAAATAATGCAACATTTTGTTTTCAAGTTGCAAAAGTAAAGTTTTAATTAAAGGTTAGTAAATAAAAGTTAACATTAAGTTACATTAATTAAAAGATTCACCTAAACGTTAATACAAACTACATACAAAGGCAATCCATGTTTATGTTATTAATCTACTAAGTTAAACTACATCTAGTTACAGTGAGAAGACAGACAGAGAGTTAAATGTAGGAGACAGAGATGGATTCATAGCTAGCGAGAGAGATGTAAAATAAAAAGATTTTACGACTTTATTATGTTTCTTTCTTTTTTCTATTAATGGTCTCACTGCTCTAGATAATTCACTATATAGTCTGAACTTACTTTTTTTTGTATCAGACACCCGGGCGTTATTGAGTGGTGTCCGATAGGCGTCAGATAACCAACACCCCTCTCCTACAATTTGTAACAAAAGGAGTAGGGGTTGCATCTTACCTGCACCTACTAAAAGAGGGTTTGGGGTCCCCGCGGTACCCCAAATCTAACAAAACAGAACTGACAACTTTTACTTTCACAACACACACACACACACACACACACACACACACACACACACACACACACACACACACACACACACACACACACACACACACACACACACACACACACACACACACACACACACGCGCACGCACGCACGCACGCACGCACGCACGTACGCACGCACACACACACACACACACACACACACACACACACACACACACACACACACACACACACACACACACACACACACACGCACGCACACACGCACGCACGCACGCACGCACACACACACACACACACACACACACACACACACACACACACCAACCAACCTCAATAACAACACAATTTTGTACATAGTTATACCAACAGCTTCTCTGTCAGCGTTTTTGACTGGCCAGAACCAACTTTCCAGTTAGAACCAGCTAGAAATCTGTCTCTTTAAGAAGTAGGCCTATATGAATTTCACTTTTGCTACCATCTCGTTGTATTCAGAACCTCCATTGTACAACCTTAAATTCCGCCATGGTTACCACACAATATCATAAATATTGCTCAAGGATTAAAAATGAATGAAAAGAATAAAATAAAAGAAGAAACTTGTTTAACGATATCGAACCTTGCTTCACAAACTGACAATGAGAAAGGAAAGTGAAAAGAAACTACAACACAAAACAAGCGACAAAAAAGAAAGCGTATAAATAGTAACATTAAAAATAATAGTAAAACACCAAACATAGAAAGGAAAGTGGAAAATTGCAAAGGGATTCTCTTTCTATTTTGCCACCTAATATTATTATTGTGACATACATATATACATAATTATTTTAATTGTAATTATAAAATATAAAAAAAAGTCAAATAAAATATTTCGTTGTTGACTTTTAAGTAGGAATTGACTTAATATTTTTTTTTTATGTAACTTGTATTTGATTAGATTTAACTTTGTAGTCTTTTATTTTGTAGCGGTAGTTTAGTTTTGGGTAATAGGTTAGCACAGTCGAGTATTGGCGTGATAGCAGAATACGCAATGAAGGTGATAGCCTTATTGAGGGCTCGACTGGACGGCGAACTTAATGTCCTTCAGTTTTCTACTTTGCATTACAAGAAAAGTTTAACAACTTAAAGTACAAGACTCTCTGTCTCCGTCTTTATTTGTCTAATGTATTGTTTTTATAACAAATTCTGGCTATAGAGTGAATTAATCGGTTTTGGAAATTTCAAGACACCCGGGCGTTATTATGGGGTGCCCGATACGAGTAAGATAAGCCCCACCTCTGTCCCACAGTTTGTAAGAAAAGAACTTACCAACGAACAGACAGTGAATTTAGTTCCGTACATTACATTCTCTATTCTTCGATATATTTACATACTAATCGTCTTACATCCTTAGACGTCAGATACCACTATACTGTAAAACCTAAACTACAAGAACCGTTTTCTAATCTTTTACTGCCTTTATTTACAAAACTGCTGGTGACTGTAACGATTTGTCTTATGTTTTGTTTTTAATTCCTTCTATTAGCTCACACTCTCCTCATATATATATATATCTTGTACACATTTTCAATCGTTATTAAAATACTTTTTTATTCATCCAATCTAGTTCAAATACATTTTTATTAACCTATGTTGGATGACAGTTGATGATAATAGAGTTTTTTCAAATATTTATTAAATACAAAATTTATAAAAATTTGTGGGTCTAGGTCGAATTAGAACTGAGTATTTTCATGTTTGACATTAGTGCTATTAGGCACTGAGTCAACTTTCCATACCTAGAAATGACCGTCTCAATAATAAGCAATATGAAAAACTTCATTGTATAATCTTAAATTGTGTTGCCATGGTTACCACACAATATCATAAATAATGCTCTACGATTTAAAATGAATGAAAATAATGAAATAAACAAACAAGATAGGTTAACTTTATCTAACTTTGCTTCACAAATGGACAATGCGAAAGGAAAGCGAAAAGAAAATACAACACAATGCAAGTGACGAAAATAAGAAAGCGTTTAAATAGTAATAAATAAAAATGTCCAACACCATGCATAGAAAGGGAAATGGAACATTGCAAGGAAATTCGCTTTCTATTTTACCACTTAATATTGTTATTCTGACATATGTATATACATATTTATATGAATTGTAATTATAAAATAAAAAGAAACTAAAATAAACTTTTTCTTAGTTGATTTAAGTAGGAATTGACTTTAACATTGCATTAATATTACTGGTTTTGTACATTATTCACCATAATCTGAAGCAATAGTCATTGGAAAATTTCGTCTTTGAGCAGTAAATTTATTTGAAACCTATCGGATAACATGGGGTAAAACATCTCCAACAATATTTTATTGGTTCTTTGTCTTTGTAAACGTTCACTCTGCACAGATCATTCCGATGAAAGCGAATTCCTTACAATTAATCGCGCAAGTACTCTTGGGGCACAAAGAGCGGAGACGCACTCTGACAGATGCAAGAAACGTAACGACATTCGCTCTAATTGAAATGGTTTACAGTATTTGCAATATTCTTGCCCTCCCACATTGCTAAGTAATTATTCCCCCCGTCCCTCCCGCGACGGTGTCTTGTTTCCAATCAACCTATTACTCGCTATTCAGCCTTGATTCACCATTCAATGTTGTTAATGTTACAGGAAAATCGCTCTGCGCACATTTACGGATTTTGAGGGAACAAATTACTCGTGTCAAGCGAAGGAACCCTTGAGAAGCGTAGGCGTGTTGTCCTGTAGGTCCCTACTATAGTGCATGGTGTAATATTGCTTAATGGTAAACAGTGTAAGCAGTGCTTTTATACTATTCACTGGGCATAGGCCACCCTTAATCTGCTTTCGGTAGTGTACTATGCATAAAAGTAAAGGAAGGAAGGAAGATGACGAACAAACTTATGGTGACAAGGAGTATCTTTCTCTTTCGACTTTAACCCCTTGTCAAAGAACACAAAAATAGTCTCCTATCTAGCGTATGAAACTAACCAAGCTCGTGACTCCCGCTTGGGTGACAAGCGTCAGTAGGCAAGACCTGGTCTGGTGAGACCAGAAACTCCACAGGGAACCCCACCAGAAACACCATTTTGACCACTTTTCCATATCTACTCGGGACCAGTAGAACCTTCATTAGGCTAGGTTTCCCTACCTCGATGCAGGTAAAAGTTTATAAGCTGGCACTTGGATCTTAGGTAAAAGTTGTCTATTCGCCGTCTAGAAAACATCAAGTACTGTCGCCATCCCTCATTAAGGCCGTAAGTGGTGGCCTACTTGTCCCAACCCTGAGGCAATGCTATTAGCTCGCATCCATTAACGCCGTATTTACATTTGTTGTTATCTGTACTATACGTTGAAAAGTATTGATAAGTAATAACAAATTGATTCAACCTCATAGGTAAGCGGAAGTCCAATGGTCGATGTTTCTGAAAATGACCTTCACCCTCCCCTCGTCTTCGGCCTCTCGCCAAGGTCCACAGCCCCCAAGTGCCAGCAAAGTTTGATATAAGCCTCGTGTGATTAGTTCGCTCCAGATAGTGCAATCGAACCTTTATCCACGTTCGGCTGGTTTTATCTAAGGGTCGTGAACCTTGAGCTTTGGGGCTTGGTCCTAGGTGGTCATAAACCTAACCTGTCAGTACACAACAAGAACAAGAAGTAGGTGTAATGTATCGTGTATATATATATATATATATATATATTCTTAAGCATGCTTTATTAAAAAGGTCGCAGGGTATTTAGGGCGATTACACTGTAACTCAATACTACTTGTGTAATTTCCATTTGTTTTGATGTGCTATGTATTTAAAGTTTTGTAACAATTTGTTTTCAGTACATTTCCCCGAACCTAGTTAGAGATGTGTAGAAATAATAATATTTACCGCATATGCTAAACAATAATTTGGGAGTTTTAATTTTCCTTCTTTCGTCAAGTAGACATATACTAGCTAGGTATTTGCCATCTACAAAACCTTTCGTTTCAACGTACAGTGGAAGACTTCAAAGGTGAGCTATGTTCTGCAGATAACGCAATCACATTGCAACGGTGTAGATTACATTATCAACAACGGAGTGAATAAACCAATAGGGCAATGTTCGCGATATCTTTTGTTAAGCAGACATATACTAGCTAGGTATTTGCCATCTACAAAACCTTTCGCTTCAACGTACAGTGGAAGGCTTCAAAGGTGAGCTATGTCCTGCAGACAACGCAATCACATTGCAACGGTGCAGATCACATTATCAACAACGGAGTGAATAAACCAATAGGGCAATGTTCGCGATATCTTTTGTTAAAGACCACACTGCCTATTCCAGTAACTATAGTTAAAGGAACTGAACGAGTACAATACAAGACACAATAAATATATGTTTTTAGAGTAGATTTAACGACACAGTCTAAAGGGTGTATACGATTTCCCCACATTTGTTACATTTATATAATTGTTTCCCACTAAATACTTAAACAGTTAATCAATTATTCTTAACGTAAACAAACCTTTACTCAAATTCCGCTTAGGAAAGATTCAGAGGCTATTTTTTCCTAATAAAACCCAACTCATTCATTGTAATATACAATGAATGATCATACGTGTCGTTTAAATAATTTACCATTGGAAGAAAACATGACTGAATTCAAGAAATGTCTTTTTTTTCTTTTAACCCCTTCTTTTTTCCTCCATTCCATGTTGATAGCCATTAATGTTTTTACCAACATCAACATGTTATGGGTAACATATATTATAGTCTTATCGTCTCTGGTTTACTCGTCATCGTTATCAATATTTGCCCGTCAGGTGATCTGACTCTGGAAATATCACACTGGGACTGAAGTGTTATCATGTGGGTTCACATCAAGGAATTAGTTTAAATTGACGATTGCACTGTATTACTTGCAACACGCGTTTAGTATCGTGGCTTTGTTTTATCCTGGAAGAGCGTTTACTTATCTGCAGCGCAATATCTTTTTTTATAATTTGAATATTGCAATGATGAAAGCTCCTACAAACTTTATAGAAACAAGTAGTAGCCTATAAACAAAAATGTTCTAAAATCGATTTCTAATTATCTCAACAAATAAAAAATATTTCAGTTACTATTTATTAAATAATTACAAATAATATAAGTAAAATTAAATGACCTATGAGTTAAAACAGCTGTTCTACCACATAACCTGTAACATAAAATCAGCTGTTTTATGAAATCATATGTTATCACTTATTTTAAACCAACTTATTCCACAACTTTCCTTATATGATGTGGAATTTATGAAACTTTTTAAAAAGCTTTAACCAAAAAGTCTATCCTCGAAGAGCGTTTACAAGATTCTTATCTACAGCGCAATACCATCAAAGTTATAGAAAGAAGTAGTATAAACGAAAATGTTTTAAAATCACTTCCTATTTATGTCAACAAAGAAAAAATATTTCAGTTACTATTTATTAAATAATTACAAATAATATAAGTAAAATAAAATGACCTATGAGTTAAAACAGCTGTTCTACCACATAACCTGTAACATAAAATCAGCTGTTTTATGAAATCATATGTTATCACTTATTTTAAACCAACTTATTCCACAACTTTCCTTATATGATGTGGAATTTATGAAACTTTTTAAAAAGCTTTAACCAAAAAGTCTATCCTCGAAGAGCGTTTACAAGATTCTTATCTACAGCGCAATACCATCAAAGCTATAGAAAGAAGTAGTATAAACGAAAATGTTTTAAAATCACTTCCTATTTATGTCAACAAAGAAAAAATATTTCAGTTACTATTTATTAAATAATTACAAATAATATTATGAGTTAAAACAGCTGCTTTACCACACAACCTATAGCATACAATCAGTTGGTCTATGAAATCATATGTTATCACTTATTTTAAGCCAAATGGGACGAAATAACTATATTGCATACCTTACCCCTTTTTATGAAACATTTTTCTCCCATGCAAAACTACAATTTATTCATTAAATTTAATTAATGAGTTATTATTCAAAGAAAAACCATTAATAACTTCAAATGTCATCCACTACAAGTTTTAAATGACTTGAGTCATTGACTCAAGTATTTGACCTTGAGTGGATGAATACAAAAATGTTTATTAACGGTTGAAATTTTGAACAATATATGTATATATATCACTTTCACTTATGTACTTAAACAAGAATCTTACTTGGTATTTATGCGAGTACTTTCAAAGACTGGTTAGTGTCTCCATCCTCGGACTAACCAGTCTTTGAAAGTACTCGCATAAATACCAAGTAAGATGCTTGTTTAAGTACATAAGTGAAAGTGATAAGTGTATACAAGAAAACAGTGTTGCATAATCTACAAATATATATATATATATATATATATATATATATACACACGAGTATGCATATATTACTCAATAATCACAAAGACATTTGGTGAATTGTTAATACATTATTTAATACCTAACTCTATAATTAGTTGAATACATTTAAATATATATATATATATATATATATATATATATATATATATATATATATATATATATATACATATATACATAGGGGTTTAGTTAAGTGCTAAGAGAATGTAGTAAAGTTATTACGATAAAATGTCTCTATTCAACCCCATTGGCTATCCATAGAATAATTGGCACAAGAAATTAGTTCACAAGGAGACTGAGTCAGGAATTTGGCAGTGCTTCAGCATCCGTCAGCACTGTGTAGTGCTAGGATAGTTCACAAGGAGACTGAGTCAGGAAATTGGCAGTGCTTCAGCATCCGTCAGCACTGTGTAGTGCTAGGATAGTTCACAAGGAGACTGAGTCAGGAAATTGGCAGTGCTTCAGCATCCGTCAGCACTGTGTAGTGCTAGGATAGTTCACAAGGAGACTGAGTCAGGAAATTGGCAGTGCTTCAGCATCCGTCAGCACTGTGTAGTGCTAGGATAGTTCACAAGGAGACTGAGTCAGGAATGCTTTAAGGGTTTGAGGCTCCCAATAAACTGTTACAATCAGTACACAATTCATTTTGTGTGTCATAGATTTCACGCTGTTCCGAGAGAGGAAAGAGAGAGAGAGAGAGAGGAGGGGAGACAGAGAGATAGAGACAGAGAGAAGGAGGGATGTTGTGCTAAACGAATTTCACATTCTACACCTTAATTGGCTTTCCTTGTTTCTAAATAACTCAAGAGATGAATGCATGGTACACGTGCGCACCCAAACTGATTCAATAATTTTGAAACAGTTCCCGTTTAAAGTATTCCGTTCAGTTCTGTTTTGTCTGCTAATATCAACACATTTTTGCCAAGTGTGTATCAATCTAAAAACGGTTGTCCTATTTAATTTTAAATTAATCATTAAACATAGAATTTTCTATGCCTGAGTAATTAGAACCATAAACATTTTAGAATATCACAAGATAACTGAGGATACTAGAAGACTCATTTAATTTTAAGCAATTATTAAACCTAGAACAGTTTTAAATGTCTGAATGGAACAATCAAGTTAGAATTAATTAGTTAAATATAGGAAATGAGTAACTCTAATAATTAAATTGATTAGAAAATGTTTCAGGAAATGTATAACTCTAATAATTAAATTGATTAGAAAATGTTTCAGGAAATGAATAACTCTAATAATTAAATTGATTAGAAAATGTTTCAGGAAATGAGTAACTCTAATAATTAAATTGATTAGAAAATGTTTCAGGAAATGTATAACTCTAATAATTAAATTGATTAGAAAATGTTTCAGGAAATGTATAACTCTAATAATTAAATTGATTAGAAAATGTTTCAGGAAATGAGTAACTCTAATAATTAAATTGATTAGAAAATGTTTCAGGAAATGAGTAACTCTAATAATTAAAATGATTAGAAAATGTTTCAGGAAATGTATAACTCTAATAATTAAATTGATTAGAAAATGTTTCAGGAAATGAATAACTCTAATAATTAAATTGATTAGAAAATGTTTCAGGAAATGAGTAACTCTAATAATTAAATTGATTAGAAAATGTTTCAGGAAATGTATAACTCTAATAATTAAATTGATTAGAAAATGTTTCAGGAAATGTATAACTCTAATAATTAAATTGATTAGAAAATGTTTCAGGAAATGAGTAACTCTAATAATTAAATTGATTAGAAAATGTTTCAGGAAATGAGTAACTCTAATAATTAAATTGATTAGAAAATGTTTCAGGAAATGTATAACTCTAATAATTAAATTGATTAGAAAATGTTTCAGGAAATGTATAACTCTAATAATTAAATTGATTAGAAAATGTTTCAGGAAATGAGTAACTCTAATAATTAAATTGATTAGAAAATGTTTCAGGAAATGTATAACTCTAATAATTAAATTGATTAGAAAATGTTTCAGGAAATGAGTAACTCTAATAATTAAATTGATTAGAAAATGTTTCAGGAAATGTATAACTCTAATAATTAAATTGATTAGAAAATGTTTCAGGAAATGTATAACTCTAATAATTAAATTGATTAGAAAATGTTTCAGGAAATGAGTAACTCTAATAATTAAATTGATTAGAAAATGTTTCAGGAAATGTATAACTCTAATAATTAAATTGATTAGAAAATGTTTCAGGAAATGAGTAACTCTAATAATTAAATTGATTAGAAAATGTTTCAGGAAATGTATAACTCTAATAATTAAATTGATTAGAAAATGTTTCAGGAAATGTATAACTGTAATAATTAAATTGATTAGAAAATATTTCAGGAAATGAGTAACTCTAATAATTAAATTGATTAGAAAATGTTTCAGAAAATGAGTAACTCTAATAATTAAATTGATTAGAAAATGTTTCAGGAAATGTATAACTCTAATAATTAAATTGATTAGAAAATGTTTCAGGAAATGTATAACTCTAATAATTAAATTGATTAGAAAATGTTTCAGGAAATGTATAACTCTAATTATTAAATTGATTAGAAAATGTTTCATGAAATGTATAACTCTAATAATTAAATTGATTAGAAAATGTTTCAGGAAATGTATAACTCTAATAATTAAATTGATTAGAAAATGTTTCAGGAAATGAGTAACTCTAATAATTAAATTGATTAGAAAATGTTTCAGGAAATGTATAACTCTAATAATTAAATTGATTAGAAAATGTTTCAGGAAATGAATAACTCTAATAATTAAATTGATTAGAAAAGGTTTCAGGAAATGAGTAACTCTAATAATTAAATTGATTAGAAAATGTTTCAGGAAATGTATAACTCTAATAATTAAATTGATTAGAAAATGTTTCAGGAAATGTATAACTCTAATAATTAAATTGATTAGAAAATGTTTCAGGAAATGAGTAACTCTAATAATTAAATTGATTAGAAAATGTTTCAGGAAATGAGTAACTCTAATAATTAAATTGATTAGAAAATGTTTCAGGAAATGTATAACTCTAATAATTAAATTGATTAGAAAATGTTTCAGGAAATGAATAACTCTAATAATTAAATTGATTAGAAAATGTTTCAGGAAATGAGTAACTCTAATAATTAAATTGATTAGAAAATGTTTCAGGGAAATGTATAACTCTAATAATTAAATTGATTAGAAAATGTTTCAGGAAATGAGTAACTCTAATAATTAAATTGATTAGAAAATGTTTCAGGAAATGAGTAACTCTAATAATTAAATTGATTAGAAAATGTTTCAGGAAATGTATAACTCTAATAATTAAATTGATTAGAAAATATTTCAGGAAATGTATAACTCTAATAATTAAATTGATTAGAAAATGTTTCAGGAAATGAGTAACTCTAATAATTAAATTGATTAGAAAATGTTTCAGGAAATGTATAACTCTAATAATTAAATTGATTAGAAAATGTTTCAGGAAATGAGTAACTCTAATAATTAAATTGATTAGAAAATGTTTCAGGAAATGTATAACTCTAATAATTAAATTGATTAGAAAATGTTTCAGGAAATGTATAACTCTAATAATTAAATTGATTAGAAAATGTTTCAGGAAATGAATAACTCTAATAATTAAATTGATTAGAAAATGTTTCAGGAAATGTATAACTCTAATAATTAAATTGATTAGAAAATGTTTCAGGAAATGAATAACTCTAATAATTAAATTGATTAGAAAATGTTTCAGGAAATGAGTAACTCTAATAATTAAATTGATTAGAAAATGTTTCAGGAAATGAGTAACTCTAATAATTAAATTGATTAGAAAATGTTTCAGGAAATGTATAACTCTAATAATTAAATTGATTAGAAAATGTTTCAGGAAATGAATAACTCTAATAATTAAATTGATTAGAAAATGTTTCAGGAAATGAGTAACTCTAATAATTAAATTGATTAGAAAATGTTTCAGGAAATGTATAACTCTAATAATTAAATTGATTAGAAAATGTTTCAGGAAATGTATAACTCTAATAATTAAATTGATTAGAAAATGTTTCAGGAAATGAGTAACTCTAATAATTAAATTGATTAGAAAATGTTTCAGGAAATGAGTAACTCTAATAATTAAATTGATTAGAAAATGTTTCAGGAAATGTATAACTCTAATAATTAAATTGATTAGAAAATGTTTCAGGAAATGTATAACTCTAATAATTAAATTGATTAGAAAATGTTTCAGGAAATGAGTAACTCTAATAATTAAATTGATTAGAAAATGTTTCAGGAAATGTATAACTCTAATAATTAAATTGATTAGAAAATGTTTCAGGAAATGAGTAACTCTAATAATTAAATTGATTAGAAAATGTTTCAGGAAATGTATAACTCTAATAATTAAATTGATTAGAAAATGTTTCAGGAAATGTATAACTCTAATAATTAAATTGATTAGAAAATGTTTCAGGAAATGAGTAACTCTAATAATTAAATTGATTAGAAAATGTTTCAGGAAATGTATAACTCTAATAATTAAATTGATTAGAAAATGTTTCAGGAAATGAGTAACTCTAATAATTAAATTGATTAGAAAATGTTTCAGGAAATGTATAACTCTAATAATTAAATTGATTAGAAAATGTTTTAGGAAATGTGTAACTCTAATAATTAAATTGATTAGAAATGTTTCAGGAAATGTATAACTCTAATAATTAAATTGATTAGAAAATGTTTTAAGAAATGTGTAACTCTAATAATTAAATTGATTAGAAAATGTTTCAGGAAATGTATAACTCAAATAATTAAATTGATTAGAAAATGTTTCAGGAAATGCATAACTCTAATAATTAAATTGATTAGAAAATGTTTCAGGAAATGTGTAACTCTAATAATTAAATTGATTAGAAAATGTTTCAGGAAATGTATAACTCTAATAATTAAATTGATTAGAAAATGTTTCAGGAAATGTGTAACTCTAATAATTAAATTGATTAGAAAATGTTTTAGGAAATGTGTAACTCTAATAATTAAATTGATTAGAAATGTTTCAGGAAATGAGTAACTCTAATAATTAAATTGATTAGAAAATGTTTTAAGAAATGTGTAACTCTAATAATTAAATTGATTAGAAAATGTTTCAGGAAATGTATAACTCAAATAATTAAATTGATTAGAAAATGTTTCAGGAAATGCATAACTCTAATAATTAAATTGATTAGAAAATGTTTCAGGAAATGTGTAACTCTAATAATTAAATTGATTAGAAAATGTTTCAGGAAATGTATAACTCTAATAATTAAATTGATTAGAAAATGTTTCAGGAAATGTGTAACTCTAATAATTAAATTGATTAGAAAATGTTTCAGGAAATGTATAACTCTAATAATTAAATTGATTAGAAAATGTTTCAGGAAATGTATAACTCTAATAATTAAATTGATTAGAAAATGTTTCAGGAAATGTGTAACTCAAATAATTAAATTGATTAGAAAATGTTTCAGGAAATGAGTAACTCTAATAAACAATCGGCTACTCAAGAAACTCTAATCACTAATATTTTATTTTCACCGGATGTGCATTGCGGTTACTAAGTAACCATTCTAAGAGGCTAACCGACAAAGAGTGACCTTACTTTAAGGTTTCCTTATTTCGTATAATCTCTTAGGCCAACTTTTATAATAGCACTTTGTTAAATCTATATGTGACGAGGTTGCAACGTTTTAACAAGAATAACACATTTGTTTAGAGTTTGTTTTAACATATAACCACTTATATTGTGTGCACAGCGTATTATAGAATATACATTCAAGTGAAAAAATTAAAATATGAATAAATAGTGAAAGTTGAGAATAATTGTGAAGCTATATAACTCTTAGATTGTGGATAATATTTCCATGAAATAAAGTCCACAATCTAGATCCTACTTTGAATATTAGAAATTTTAAAAATCCAGTGCTGTAATAGTTCAAACTTTGAAATATAGATTTATATTACATTGAAATAAGTGAATTTTGGTGAATGGTAATGCTGAGTGTAACACAGCAGAGAGTGTTTACGTGATCCAGAAGCATCTGATATAGGCTACGTATTGCCTGTAATGGTGCGTGTACTTTCGCTTTAATACTACGGCCTACAGTAGTTTGTGCCTACCAGAGGACATTAGCCTATATTTAGTCGAGATTAACTATAAGCATGATGTAGCAGGACGTACCGACAAATAATAAAACCTCATGATTACCAATTAACTAAATCCGATCCTCAGAATAGACTATAACTCCGCTAAATATGCCAACATTCAAATTAATTTTTACTTGTTTTTCTTTAGTTCACATCGTTACTAGTTTACGGTGCCACGGCTGTAACTAATGTTCAATGATCTAGATCCGGGGTCTCTAACCTGCGGCCCGCGGAAAGCTAGAATACTGAAAATAATATTATTTGGTAATGTATTTCCTTTTAAGCATTTTTACCAATAAATATGTGTACAGTACTCGTCTCTCACTTGTCACTTGTTTTCTCTATTAGTGTAAAACTAGCTGTAAAATCTCAAAAACCACCCCTGAGCTCTTGATTAGAAAAAACTTCGTGGGTGCACTTGGTTTAGACTTTCTGCCCTGAAATATTGCCCGTCTTTCCTCCAAACGTTTTCGATGTGGCCCTTGAGTAATAAAGGTCGGAAACCCTTGGTCTAGATAGTCATGTCCTTCAGTCTGCAAGATACGTATGTGTATAGAGCTTCGATTATCCGACTGCGTTTCGGGTCAACCGAAGTAATACAAAAATATATTGTGCTTATATACGTTTTAGTATATATATATATATATATATATATATATATATATATATATATATATATATATATATATACAAACGTTTTGTGCTAATATACGTATATGCGTGTTTATGGAGCAAAGACTTTAATATACGTTTCCTTCACTTATGCGTAAAACCACTTAGGAACGTTAAAAAAACTTTTTTACCGGAACATGTTCTATATGTACCTGTTCTTAATTTAATACTTGTATTGTATTTTTTGTTGTACTTAATGTTTCCATTTCATAATACAGTATTGTTTTTTACAGCTTTAATCACGTTTCATTCATTTCAACAGTGTATTACACGTTTCCTACTCGATTTTGACAGATTTCGTTCCATCCGAGTTTTCGGTTATTCCAGATAACACTTGATCCACACTACAGTGCGTGAGGTTTAACGGTGTCTCTGACCTTGAGATCGCTAGGGTGGATTGGGCTGCAGTGCGCGGTCAAAACCCATCATTTCGGAAAACATCAGTGTCGTGTTTAAAGTGTAAACAGTATGGTTTATGGTTAACTCGATTTTTAGGTTAGTTGTATTAAAGTTCTCGCTAGTGTAGGGTCAGTGTTTCAGAGTTTAGTTCTGTAGTAAAATACTTCGAAGTAACTTGATTTTGATTTAAGAGACGAAGTATGTATGTACTATGTTTTCAGTTAGGCTAGTAGTCAGATGCTAGAGCAGACACAGAGAGACACAGTTAAACCTCACGCACTGTACTTCAGGTAATCGTGCCTCTACTACAAATTGAAAAAAAACGTAATTGCTGTCATCAAAAGATTGTACATGGCAGCTAATTAAAAAAAAAATATAAATCATAGAAGTGGGGAAAAATTAAATTTGTATTGAAATTACAACAGATTCTAATTACCATTGAATATCAACTACGTATATTATTTTAATAATTATTAGCCTACCAGTGTGATTACAGAATAACTTATTTAGTGATTACGTTATAAAGGAGTGACAGAGAAAGCAGACAAAATACCATCTGCGTCTACTATAGCAGTTAGTTAGGAATATTTGACGTATCTTCTAAAAGAGAGAAGGGGCATTAATTACAAAAAATTACAAATTTAAACCTATTTTATAAAAAATATTGTTAACAACACTTTAATCATAAGAAGTTATTAGAAAATATGAATGAGATATTTAATTAGCGACATTTGGTGTCAACGCACACTCAAATGCTCATTAAAAAAAAATCATATATCCTACATATGTATACATCAGATCATATATGTAGTCAGAAGGAAATTAAGTTTGCAATAAATTTATTTATCTCAGAAACATATTGCGTTGGCATAGTCAGTACGGTCCCCTAACTGACGACTGATAACAGAAAATGATTGCCACCCAATTGACTGAAAAGTTCTTTTCATAACTACAATGAGTGCTGTAAGATTCCTACTAATTTCTATTATAGATACACAACTATTCTTTGAGCTTAAATTGTGAGGTTATGTTAAAACAAGTAAAAGACATACACAAAACTCACAAATTAATCATTTATTTACTCATACTTATAAAAGTTGAGAAACTCACCCCGCGCGTAACTGGAAGAGAGTAAAACGAACCGAAAATAAGTGTCACTTGAAGAGAGAAATGAAAAATGTGGGCACAAAAGTAAGCTTGCCTACAAAACCCTCGTTCGAGGTCACGCAGGATCAGGTTAGGTGCAAGATGAATGCAGGGATTATCTTTACAAAGGGCTTGTCTGTGGGATTACTGCAACGAAACATCCATGCTGTCTGCGCTACTGAATAAAGCTCCCTTAGAAGTATATGTACGAGGTGTCTAAGGATTTACTGCGACTTTTGCAATAAAGTAAACGGAAGCATTGAGCAGTACAGTTGTATGTAAGGTCAGGACCAGCCTAACTGTTACGTATTACTCAGCGATAACGTGTGCCCCAAAACTTCTAAAATAACTAAACACATTTACCTGATTCACTTAAGCAGGAACCTAATGTGGGACTTCTAAAAAAGGAATACATAGTTACCTGCCAATCCTAGTATTGTCCTACTGCCTGCTGACGCGTTTCGGAACACCTCCATCATCAGAACTATGAACTCACGTGACAACATTGAGTTAATAATACGTTCTGACTGGTGGATGACCGCCGAAACGCGTCAGCGGGCAGTAGGACAATACTAGGATTGGAAGGTAATTATGATACTTAAAATAAAAATATAAATTCTAGCGGAAAAGTAGAAAATTATCAAAAGGAATACTGAAAGTAATTGTTGTGAAGAAAATACATAGCCTAAATTGAAAAAAGGATTAAAGTAATAACTATAATAATGGACAGTAATTAACCATGACCTACTTCGTCAATTTTAAATTGTAGATGAATTTTAAATTTCAAGTTAAAATTTTAATATTGGTCAATAATTTTAACCACTACAACTTTATATTTTAGGTGTGTTAGGTTAAATCTATAACGCTGTCTTGTATCATGCACATTAGTTATATGTGACTGTATGTAATAGAATGCTTCTTATAATAATTTAAAATCTATTAAAATTAGTTATAAATTTATAGTAATTATAGAAATAAAGTAATGTAGAAAAGTACTTGTCTAATAAATGCAAACATTGAGTAATAAAACTCTGCCAGAAGCATTAAATGAATCCTATTAATTTGTTGTCATTAAAGGAAAACGTAGCTGAAATGCAATCCTGTACGAGTAAAACTATGTAATACAAACTAGCGTCTCTTCTTAACTCCTTCTTGAGTTTGCCATTTCATATTTATAGAAAAGTACTTGTCTAATAAATGCAAACATTAAATAATAAAACTCTGCCAGAAGCATTAAATGAATCCTATTAATTTGTTGTCATTAAAGGAAAACGTAGCTGAAATGCAATCCTGTACGAGTAAAACTATGTAATACAAACTAGCGTCTCTTCTCAACTCCTTATTGAGTTTGCCATTTCATATTTATAGAAAAGTACTTGTCTAATAAATGCAATCATTGAGATATAAAACTCTGCCAGAAGCATTAAATGAATCCTATTAATTTGTTGTCATTAAAGGAAAACGTAGCTGAAATGCAATCCTGTACGAGTAAAACTATGTAATACAAACTAGCGTCTCTTCTTAACTCCTTCTTGAGTTTGCCATTTCATATTTATAGAAAAGTACTTGTCTAATAAATGCAAACATTGAGTAATAAAACTCTGCCAGAAGCATTAAATGAATCCTATTAACTTGTTGTCATTAAAGGAAAACGTAGCTGAAATGCAATCCTGTACGAGTAAAACTATGTAATACAAACTAGCGTCTCTTCTTAACTCCTTCTTGAGTTTGCCATTTCATATTTATAGAAAAGTACTTGTCTAATAAATGCAAACATTGAGTAATAAAACTCTGCCAGAAGCATTAAATGAATCCTATTAATTTGTTGTCATTAAAGGAAAACGTAGCTGAAATGCAATCCTGTACGAGTAAAACTATGTAATACAAACTAGCGTCTCTTCTCAACTCCTTATTGAGTTTGCCATTTCATATTTATAGAAAAGTACTTGTCTAATAAATGCAAACATTGAGTAATAAAACTCTGCCAGAAGCATTAAATGAATCCTATTAATTTGTTGTCATTAAAGGAAAACGTAGCTGAAATGCAATCCTGTTCGAGTAAAACTATGTAATACAAACTAGCGTCTCTTCTCAACTCCTTATTGAGTTTGCCATTACATATTTATAGAAAAGTACTTGTCTAATAAATGCAAACATTGAGTAATAAAACTCTGCCAGAAGCATTAAATGAATCCTATTAATTTGTTGTCATTAAAGGAAAACGTAGCTGAAATACAATCCTGTACGAGTAAAACTATGTAATACAAACTAGCGTCTCTTCTTAACTCCTTCTTGAGTTTGCCATTTCATATTTATAGAAAAGTACTTGTCTAATAAATGCAAACATTGAGTAATAAAACTCTGCCAGAAGCATTAAATGAATCCTATTAATTTGTTGTCATTAAAGGAAAACGTAGCTGAAATGCAATCCTGTACCAGTAAAACTATGTAATACAAACTAGCGTCTCTTCTTAACTCCTTCTTGAGTTTGCCATTTCATATTTATAGAAAAGTACTTGTCTAATAAATGCAAACATTGAGTAATAAAACTCTGCCAGAAGCATTAAATGAATCCTATTAATTTGTTGTCATTAAAGGAAAACGTAGCTGAAATGCAATCCTGTACGAGTAAAACTATGTAATAAAAACTAGCGTCTCTTCTCAACTCCTTATTGAGTTTGCCATTTCATATTTATAGAAAAGTACTTGTCTAATAAATGCAAACATTGAGTAATAAAACTCTGCCAGAAGCATTAAATGAATCCTATTAATTTGTTGTCATTAAAGGAAAACGTAGCTGAAATGCAATCCTGTACGAGTAAAACTATGTAATACAAACTAGCGTCTCTTCTCAACTCCTTATTGAGTTTGCCATTTCATATTTATAGAAAAGTACTTGTCTAATAAATGCAAACAATTGAGTAATAAAACTCTGCCAGAAGCATTAAATGAATCCTATTAATTTGTTGTCATTAAAGGAAAACGTAGCTGAAATGCAATCCTGTACGAGTAAAACTATGTAATACAAACTAGCGTCTCTTCTTAACTCCTTCTTGAGTTTGCCATTTCATATTTATAGAAAAGTACTTGTCTAATAAATGCAAACATTGAGTAATAAAACTCTGCCAGAAGCATTAAATGAATCCTATTAACTTGTTGTCATTAAAGGAAAACGTAGCTGAAATGCAATCCTGTACGAGTAAAACTATGTAATACAAACTAGCGTCTCTTCTTAACTCCTTCTTGAGTTTGCCATTTCATATTTATAGAAAAGTACTTGTCTAATAAATGCAAACATTGAGTAATAAAACTCTGCCAGAAGCATTAAATGAATCCTATTAATTTGTTGTCATTAAAGGAAAACGTAGCTGAAATGCAATCCTGTACGAGTAAAACTATGTAATACAAACTAGCGTCTCTTCTCAACTCCTTATTGAGTTTGCCATTTCATATTTATAGAAAAGTACTTGTCTAATAAATGCAAACATTGAGTAATAAAACTCTGCCAGAAGCATTAAATGAATCCTATTAATTTGTTGTCATTAAAGGAAAACGTAGCTGAAATGCAATCCTGTTCGAGTAAAACTATGTAATACAAACTAGCGTCTCTTCTCAACTCCTTATTGAGTTTGCCATTTCATATTTATAGAAAAGTACTTGTCTAATAAATGCAAACATTGAGTAATAAAACTCTGCCAGAAGCATTAAATGAATCCTATTAATTTGTTGTCATTAAAGGAAAACGTAGCTGAAATACAATCCTGTACGAGTAAAACTATGTAATACAAACTAGCGTCTCTTCTTAACTCCTTCTTGAGTTTGCCATTTCATATTTATAGAAAAGTACTTGTCTAATAAATGCAAACATTGAGTAATAAAACTCTGCCAGAAGCATTAAATGAATCCTATTAATTTGTTGTCATTAAAGGAAAACGTAGCTGAAATGCAATCCTGTACCAGTAAAACTATGTAATACAAACTAGCGTCTCTTCTTAACTCCTTCTTGAGTTTGCCATTTCATATTTATAGAAAAGTACTTGTCTAATAAATGCAAACATTGAGTAATAAAACTCTGCCAGAAGCATTAAATGAATCCTATTAATTTGTTGTCATCAAAGGAAAACGTAGCTGAAATGCAATCCTGTACGAGTAAAACTATGTAATAAAAACTAGCGTCTCTTCTCAACTCCTTATTGAGTTTGCCATTTCATATTTATAGAAAAGTACTTGTCTAATAAATGCAAACATTGAGTAATAAAACTCTGCCAGAAGCATTAAATGAATCCTATTAATTTGTTGTCATTAAAGGAAAACGTAGCTGAAATGCAATCCTGTACGAGTAAAACTATGTAATACAAACTAGCGTCTCTTCTCAACTCCTTATTGAGTTTGCCATTTCATATTTATAGAAAAGTACTTGTCTAATAAATGCAAACAATTGAGTAATAAAACTCTGCCAGAAGCATTAAATGAATCCTATTAATTTGTTGTCATTAAAGGAAAACGTAGCTGAAATGCAATCCTGTACCAGTAAAAGTATGTAATACAAACTAGCGTCTCTTCTTAACTCCTTCTTGAGTTTGCCATTTCATATTTATAGAAAAGTACTTGTCTAATAAATGCAAACATTGAGTAATAAAACTCTGCCAGAAGCATTAAATGAATCCTATTAATTTGTTGTCATTAAAGGAAAACGTAGCTGAAATGCAATCCTGTACGAGTAAAACTATGTAATACAAACTAGCGTCTCTTCTTAACTCCTTCTTGAGTTTGCCATTTCATATTTATAGAAAAGTACTTGTCTAATAAATGCAAACATTGAGTAATAAAACTCTGCCAGAAGCATTAAATGAATCCTATTAATTTGTTGTCATTAAAGGAAAACGTAGCTGAAATGCAATCCTGTACCAGTAAAAGTATGTAATACAAACTAGCGTCTCTTCTTAACTCCTTCTTGAGTTTGCCATTTCATTTTTATAGAAAAGTACTTGTCTAATAAATGCAAACATTGAGTAATAAAACTCTGCCAGAAGCATTAAATGAATCCTATTAATTTGTTGTCATTAAAGGAAAACGTAGCTGAAATGCAATCCTGTACGAGTAAAACTATCTAATACAAACTAGCGTCTCTTCTCAACTCCTTCTTGAGTTTGCCATTTCATATTTATAGAAAAGTACTTGTCTAATAAATGCAAACATTGAGTAATAAAACTCTGCCAGAAGCATTAAATGAATCCTATTAATTTGTTGTCATTAAAGGAAAACGTAGCTGAAATGCAATCCTGTACGAGTAAAACTATGTAATACAAACTAGCGTCTCTTCTCAACTCCTTATTGAGTTTGCCATTTCATATTTATAGAAAAGTACTTGTCTAATAAATGCAAACATTGAGTAATAAAACTCTGCCAGAAGCATTAAATGAATCCTATTAATTTGTTGTCATTAAAGGAAAACGTAGCTGAAATGCAATCCTGTACGAGTAAAACTATGTAATACAAACTAGCGTCTCTTCTTAACTCCTTCTTGAGTTTGCCATTTCATATTTATAGAAAAGTACTTGTCTATTAAATGCAAACATTGGGTAATAAAACTCTGCCAGAAGCATTAAATGAATCCTATTAATTTGTTGTCATTAAAGGAAAACGTAGCTGAAATGCAATCCTGTACCAGTAAAACTATGTAATACAAACTAGCGTCTCTTCTTAACTCCTTCTTGAGTTTGCCATTTCATATTTATAGAAAAGTACTTGTCTAATAAATGCAAACATTGAGTAATAAAACTCTGCCAGAAGCATTAAATGAATCCTATTAATTTGTTGTCATTAAAGGAAAACGTAGCTGAAATGCAATCCTGTACGAGTAAAACTATGTAATACAAACTAGCGTCTCTTCTTAACTCCTTCTTGAGTTTGCCATTTCATATTTATAGAAAAGTACTTGTCTATTAAATGCAAACATTGGGTAATAAAACTCTGCCAGAAGCATTAAATGAATCCTATTAATTTGATGTAATTAAAGGAAAACGTAGCTGAAATGCAATCCTGTACGAGTAAAACTATGTAATACAAACTAGCGTCTCTTCTTAACTCCTTCTTGAGTTTGCCATTTCATATTTATAGAAAAGTACTTGTCTATTAAATGCAAACATTGAGTAATAAAACTCTGCCAGAAGCATTAAATGAATCCTATTAATTTGATATCATTAAAGGAAAACGTAGCTAAAATGCAATCCTGTACGAGTAAAACTATGTAATACAAACTAGCGTCTCTTCTTAACTCCTTCTTGAGTTTGCCATTTCATATTTATAGAAATGTACTTGTCTAATAAATGCAAACATTGAATAATAAAACTCTGCCAGAAGCATTAAATGGATCCTATTAATTTGTTGTCATTAAAGGAAAACGTAGCTGAAATGCAATCCTGTACGAGTAAAACTATGTAATACAAACTAGCGTCTCTTCTTAACTCCTTCTTGAGTTTGCCATTTCATATTTATAGAAAAGTACTTGTCTAATAAATGCAAACATTGAGTAATAAAACTCTGCCAGAAGCATTAAATGAATCCTATTAATTTGTTGTCATTAAAGGAAAACGTAGCTGAAATGCAATCCTGTACGAGTAAAACTATGTAATACAAACTAGCGTCTCTTCTTAACTCCTTCTTGAGTTTGCCATTTCATATTTATAGAAAAGTACTTGTCTAATAAATGCAAACATTGAGTAATAAAACTCTGCCAGAAGCATTAAATGAATCCTATTAATTTGTTGTCATCAAAGGAAAACGTAGCTGAAATGCAATCCTGTACCAGTAAAACTATGTAATACAAACTAGCGTCTCTTCTTAACTCCTTCTTGAGATTGCCTTTTCATATTTATAGAAAAGTACTTGTCTAATAAATGCAAACATTGAGTAATAAAACTCTGCCAGAAGCATTAAATGAATCCTATTAATTTGTTGTCATTAAAGGAAAACGTAGCTGAAATGCAATCCTGTACCAGTAAAAGTATGTAATACAAACTAGCGTCTCTTCTTAACTCCTTCTTGAGTTTGCCATTTCATATTTATAGAAAAGTACTTGTCTAATAAATGCAAACATTGAGTAATAAAACTCTGCCAGAAGCATTAAATGAATCCTATTAATTTGTTGTCATTAAAGGAAAAGGTAGCTGAAATGCAATCCTGTACCAGTAAAACTATGTAATACAAACTAGCGTCTCTTCTTAACTTCTTGAGATTGCCATTTCATATTTATAGAAAAGTACTTGTCTAATAAATGCAAACATTGAGTAATAAAACTCTGCCAGAAGCATTAAATGAATCCTATTAATTTGTTGTCATTAAAGGAAAACGTAGCTGAAATGCAATCCTGTACCAGTAAAAGTATGTAATACAAACTAGCGTCTCTTCTTAACTCCTTCTTGAGTTTGCCATTTCATATTTATAGAAAAGTACTTGTCTAATAAATGCAAACATTGAGTAATAAAACTCTGCCAGAAGCATTAAATGAATCCTATTAATTTGTTGTCATTAAAGGAAAACGTAGCTGAAATGCAATCCTGTACCAGTAAAACTATGTAATACAAACTAGCGTCTCTTCTTAACTTCTTGAGTTTGCCATTTCATATTTATAGAAAAGTACTTGTCTAATAAATGCAAACATTGGGTAATAAAACTCTGCCAGAAGCATTAAATGAATCCTATTAATTTGTTGTCATTAAAGGAAAACGTAGCTGAAATGCAATCCTGTACGAGTAAAACTATGTAATACAAACTAGCGTCTCTTCTTAACTCCTTCTTGAGATTGCCTTTTCATATTTATAGAAAAGTACTTGTCTAATAAATGCAAACATTGAGTAATAAAACTCTGCCAGAAGCATTAAATGAATCCTATTAATTTGTTGTCATTAAAGGAAAACGTAGCTGAAATGCAATCCTGTACCAGTAAAACTATGTAATACAAACTAGCGTCTCTCCTTAACTCCTTCTTGAGTTTGCCATTTCATATTTATAGAAAAGTACTTGTCTAATAAATGCAAACATTGAGTAATAAAACTCTGCCAGAAGCATTAAAAAAATCCTATTAATTTGTTGTCATTAAAGGAAAACGTAGCTGAAATGCAATCCTGTACCAGTAAAACTATGTAATACAAACTAACGTCTCTCCTTAACTCCTTCTTGAGTTTGCCATTTCATATTTATAAAAAAGTACTTGTCTAATAAATGCAAACATTGAGTAATAAAACTCTGCCAGAAGCATTAAAAAAATCCTATTAATTTGTTGTCATTAAAGGAAAACGTAGCTGAAATACAATCCTGTACCAGTAAAACTATGTAATACAAACTAGCGTCTCTCCTTAACTCCTTCTTGAGTTTGCCATTTCATATTTATAGAAAAGTACTTGTCTAATAAATGCAAACATTGAGTAATAAAACTCTGCCAGAAGCATTAAATGAATGCTATTAATTTGTTGTCATTAAAGGAAAACGTAGCTGAAATGCAATCCTGTACCAGTAAAACTATGTAATACAAACTAGCGTCTCTTCTTAACTCCTTCTTGAGTTTGCCATTTCATATTTATAGAAAAGTACTTGTCTAATAAATGCAAACATTGAGTAATAAAACTCTGCCAGAAGCATTAAAAAAATCCTATTAATTTGTTGTCATTAAAGGAAAACGTAGCTGAAATGCAATCCTGTACCAGTAAAACTATGTAATACAAACTAGCGTCTCTCCTTAACTCCTTCTTGAGTTTGCCATTTCATATTTATAGAAAAGCACTTGTCTAATAAATGCAATCATTGAGTAATAAAACTCTGCCAGAAGCATTAAATGAATCCTATTAATTTGTTGTCATTAAAGGAAAACGTAGCTGAAATGCAATCCTGTACGAGTAAAACTATGTAATACAAACTAGCGTCTCTTCTTAACTCCTTCTTGAGTTTGCCATTTCATATTTATAGAAAAGTACTTGTCTAATAAATGCAAACATTGAGTAATAAAACTCTGCCAGAAGCATTAAATGAATCCTATTAATTTGTTGTCATTAAAGGAAAACGTAGCTGAAATGCAATCCTGTACGAGTAAAACTATGTAATACAAACTAGCGTCTCTTCTTAACTCCTTATTGAGTTTGCCATTTCATATTTATAGAAAAGCACTTGTCTAATAAATGCAAACATTGAGTAATAAAACTCTGCCAGAAGCATTAAATGAATCCTATTAATTTGTTGTAATTAAAGGAAAACGTAGCTGAAATGCAATCCTGTACGAGTAAAACTATGTAATACAAACTAGCGTCTCTTCTTAACTCCTTCTTGAGTTTGCCATTTCATATTTATAGAAAAGTACTTGTCTAATAAATGCAAACATTGAGTAATAAAACTCTGCCAGAAGCATTAAATGAATCCTATTAATTTGTTGTCATTAAAGGAAAACGTAGCTGAAATGCAATCCTGTACCAGTAAAACTATGTAATACAAACTAGCGTCTCTTCTTAACTCCTTCTTGAGTTTGCCATTTCATATTTATAGAAAAGTACTTGTCTAATAAATGCAAACATTGAGTAATAAAACTCTGCCAGAAGCATTAAATGAATCTATTAATTTGTTGTCATCAAAGGAAAACGTAGCTGAAATGCAATCCTCTACGAGTAAAACTATGTAATACAAACTAGCGTCTCTTCTCAACTCCTTATTGAGTTTGCCATTTCATATTTATAGAAAAGTACTTGTCTAATAAATGCAAACATTGAGTAATAAAACTCTGCCAGAAGCATTAAATGAATCCTATTAATTTGTTGTCATTAAAGGAAAACGTAGCTGAAATGCAATCCTGTACGAGTAAAACTATGTGATACAAACTAGCGTCTCTTCTTAACTCCTTCTTGAGTTTGCCATTTCATATTTATAGAAAAGTACTTGTCTAATAAATGCAAACATTGAGTAATAAAACTCTGCCAGAAGCATTAAATGAATCCTATTAATTTGTTGTCATTAAAGGAAAACGTAGCTGAAATGCAATCCTGTACCAGTAAAACTACTTAATACAAACTAGCGTCTCTTCTTAACTTCTTGAGATTGCCATTTCATATTTATAGAAAAGTACTTGTCTAATAAATGCAAACATTGAGTAATAAAACTCTGCCAGAAGCTTTAAATGAATCCTATTAATTTGTTGTCATTAAAGGAAAACGTAGCTGAAATGCAATCCTGTACGAGTAAAACTATGTGATACAAACTAGCGTCTCTTCTTAACTCCTTCTTGAGTTTGCCATTTCATATTTATAGAAAAGTACTTGTCTAATAAATGCAAACATTGAGTAATAAAACTCTGCCAGAAGCATTAAATGAATCCTATTAATTTGTTGTCATTAAAGGAAAACGTAGCTGAAATGCAATCCTGTACGAGTAAAACTATGTGATACAAACTAGCGTCTCTTCTTAACTCCTTCTTGAGTTTGCCATTTCATATTTATAGAAAAGTACTTGTCTAATAAATGCAAACATTGAGTAATAAAACTCTGCCAGAAGCATTAAATGAATCCTATTAATTTGTTGTCATTAAAGGAAAACGTAGCTGAAATGCAATCCTGTACCAGTAAAACTATGTAATACAAACTAGCGTCTCTTCTTAACTTCTTGAGATTGCCATTTCATATTTATAGAAAAGTACTTGTCTAATAAATGCAAACATTGAGTAATAAAACTCTGCCAGAAGCATTAAATGAATCCTATTAATTTGTTGTCATTAAAGGAAAACGTAGCTGAAATGCAATCCTGTACCAGTAAAACTATGTAATACAAACTAGCGTCTCTTCTTAACTTCTTGAGTTTGCCATTTCATATTTATAGAAAAGTACTTGTCTAATAAATGCAAACATTGGGTAATAAAACTCTGCCAGAAGCATTAAATGAATCCTATTAATTTGTTGTCATTAAAGGAAAACGTAGCTGAAATGCAATCCTGTACGAGTAAAACTATGTAATACAAACTAGCGTCTCTTCTTAACTCCTTCTTGAGATTGCCTTTTCATATTTATAGAAAAGTACTTGTCTAATAAATGCAAACATTGAGTAATAAAACTCTGCCAGAAGCATTAAATGAATCCTATTAATTTGTTGTCATTAAAGGAAAACGTAGCTGAAATGCAATCCTGTACCAGTAAAACTATGTAATACAAACTAACGTCTCTCCTTAACTCCTTCTTGAGTTTGCCATTTCATATTTATAAAAAAGTACTTGTCTAATAAATGCAAACATTGAGTAATAAAACTCTGCCAGAAGCATTAAAAAAATCCTATTAATTTGTTGTCATTAAAGGAAAACGTAGCTGAAATGCAATCCTGTACCAGTAAAACTATGTAATACAAACTAGCGTCTCTCCTTAACTCCTTCTTGAGTTTGCCATTTCATATTTATAGAAAAGTACTTGTCTAATAAATGCAAACATTGAGTAATAAAACTCTGCCAGAAGCATTAAATGAATCCTATTAATTTGTTGTCATTAAAGGAAAACGTAGCTGAAATGCAATCCTGTACCAGTAAAACTATGTAATACAAACTAGCGTCTCTTCTTAACTCCTTCTTGAGTTTGCCATTTCATATTTATAGAAAAGTACTTGTCTAATAAATGCAAACATTGAGTAATAAAACTCTGCCAGAAGCATTAAAAAAATCCTATTAATTTGTTGTCATTAAAGGAAAACGTAGCTGAAATGCAATCCTGTACCAGTAAAACTATGTAATACAAACTAGCGTCTCTCCTTAACTCCTTCTTGAGTTTGCCATTTCATATTTATAGAAAAGCACTTGTCTAATAAATGCAATCATTGAGTAATAAAACTCTGCCAGAAGCATTAAATGAATCCTATTAATTTGTTGTCATTAAAGGAAAACGTAGCTGAAATGCAATCCTGTACGAGTAAAACTATGTAATACAAACTAGCGTCTCTTCTTAACTCCTTCTTGAGTTTGCCATTTCATATTTATAGAAAAGTACTTGTCTAATAAATGCAAACATTGAGTAATAAAACTCTGCCAGAAGCATTAAATGAATCCTATTAATTTTTTGTCATTAAAGGAAAACGTAGCTGAAATGCAATCCTGTACGAGTAAAACTATGTAATACAAACTAGCGTCTCTTCTTAACTCCTTCTTGAGTTTGCCATTTCATATTTATAGAAAAGTACTTGTCTAATAAATGCAAACATTGAGTAATAAAACTCTGCCAGAAGCATTAAATGAATCCTATTAATTTGTTGTCATTAAAGGAAAACGTAGCTGAAATGCAATCCTGTACGAGTAAAACTATGTAATACAAACTAGCGTCTCTTCTTAACTCCTTCTTGAGTTTGCCATTTCATATTTATAGAAAAGTGATCATGAACATCTGTTTTCATTTGAATTTGTCATTTTGAGAGTTAAATTTCTTTGGTTTCTACAATATAACTGTCAAGAGAAATTTATTTAAAACAATCTCTATTAATACGGTTTAACAAATATAAATTTATAAATAAAAATTGTCTAAATTGTATTAATGTAAATTTGTGAAGCTTATTTATAAAAAAGTCAAATATTAATCTTTTGAGTAATAAATTTATAAACTTCATAAATGTAAATTTGTAAACGTTATTTATAAAACAACGGTCAAATGGAATTCACGCAATAAAAGTTCTCCTTCTCTCGCAGAAATGTCGACGATTGCGTAGTTAAAAAAGGTATTAAAAATGTACATTTTTTAATATAAAATTTGAAATTACGTAAATATAAATTTATAAAGATTGTTTAAAAACGTGATAACAAACTTTTGTATTGTGAGGAACAATAAATTAATTGTTTTTTAATACACGAAGACACTTTTAATAAATTCTATAGCAATACGTTACTAAAATAATACTGAATAGAAGAGAAAATGAAACCAACAGAACAAGTTCTGTAAAATCCTTTTCAAGTTGTTGAATAATTATGCAGAAATTTCAAAATAAATTAGTAATTCGGAGAGAAAATTAAACACCTAATTCTCAAGTTTGTAGTATAACTCGAAATTATTAACCTTTATTTTAACACTGCTTTATCATCAATATTATAAGTTTGGTACTCTGAATATAAATATAAACCCTCATACGAAAGGAAGCATGTGTTTATATAATAAAACTCTTATATTTCAGTTATTGTCACTGTTTCCTAATAGTTCTTTATTTCTTATAATTTCACAATGATTCTGTTGTCATATTTTTTTGCATTATTTTATTTTATAATAATGATGTAATGTCTTTAGTATTTTCTTCAACTGTATAACCATTGTCATTAAATTCCAAGTAAGAAACTGTAAGGTTATGGTAACTGAGATAACAAATCAAGATTTTTTATTAATCCTTTAACGTAATCCCTTGCTATGAAAGTAGCACGCATAATGCTTCTGCAGGCACAAAAGAAACTGTAAGGTTATGGTAACTGAGATAACAAATCAAGATTTTTTATTAATCTTTTAACGTAATCCCTTGCTATGAAAGTAGCACGCATAATGCTTCTGCAGGCACAAAAGAAACTTTAAGGTTATGGTAACTGAGATAACAAATCAAGATTTTTTATTAATCTTTTAACGTAATCCCTTGCTATGAAAGTAGCACGCATAATGCTTCTGCAGGCACAAAAGAAACTTTAAGGTTATGGTAACTGAGATAACAAATCAAGATTTTTTATTAATCCTTTAACGTAATCCCTTGCTATGAAAGTAGCACGCATAATGCTTCTGCAGGCACAAAAGAAACTGTAAGGTTATGGTAACTGAGATAACAAATCAAGATTTTTTATTAATCTTTTAACGTAATCCCTTGCTATGAAAGTAGCACGCATAATGCTTCTGCAGGCACAAAAGAAACTTTAAGGTTATGGTAACTGAGATAACAAATCAAGATTTTTTATTAATCTTTTAACGTAATCCCTTGCTATGAAAGTAGCACGCATAATGCTTCTGCAGGCACAAAAGAAACTTTAAGGTTATGGTAACTGAGATAACAAATCAAGATTTTTTATTAATCTTTTAACGTAATCCCTTGCTATGAAAGTAGCACGCATAATGCTTCTGCAGGCACAAAAGAAACTTTAAGGTTATGGTAACTGAGATAACAAATCAAGATTTTTTATTAATCCTTTAACGTAATCCCTTGCTATGAGAGTAGCACGCATAATGCTTCTGCAGGCACAAAAGAAACTTTAAGGTTATGGTAACTGAGATAACAAATCAAGATTTTTTATTAATCTTTTAACGTAATCCCTTGCTATGAAAGTAGCACGCATAATGCTTCTGCAGGCACAAAAGAAACTTTAAGGTTATGGTAACTGAGATAACAAATCAAGATTTTTTATTAATCTTTTAACGTAATCCCTTGCTATGAAAGTAGCACGCATAATGCTTCTGCAGGCACAAAAGAAACTTTAAGGTTATGGTAACTGAGATAACAAATCAAGATTTTTTATTAATCTTTTAACGTAATCCCTTGCTATGAAAGTAGGACGCATAATGCTTCTGCAGGCACAAAAGAAACTTTAAGGTTATGGTAACTGAGATAACAAATCAAGATTTTTTATTAATCTTTTAACGTAATCCCTTGCTATGAAAGTAGCACGCATAATGCTTCTGCAGGCACAAAAGAAACTTTAAGGTTATGGTAACTGAGATAACAAATCAAGATTTTTTATTAATCCTTTAACGTAATCCCTTGCTATGAAAGTAGCACGCATAATGCTTCTGCAGGCACAAAAGAAACTTTAAGGTTATGGTAACTGAGATAACAAATCAAGATTTTTTATTAATCCTTTAACGTAATCCCTTGCTATGAAAGTAGCACGCATAATGCTTCTGCAGGCACAAAAGAAACTGTAAGGTTATGGTAACTGAGATAACAAATCAAGATTTTTTATTAATCCTTTAACGTAATCCTTTGCTATGAAAGTAGCACTCATAATGCTTCTGCAGGCACAAAAGAAACTTTAAGGTTATGGTAACTGAGATAACAAATCAAGATTTTTTATTAATCTTTTAACGTAATCCCTTGCTATGAAAGTAGCACGCATAATGCTTCTGCAGGCACAAAAGAAACTTTAAGGTTATGGTAACTGAGAT
>JBAIZL010000035.1:8102500-8209714 GCA_036971475.1 Prosapia bicincta | reverse complement strand
TACGAAACCCTGCTGAAAGAGCAAACATAACCCTGCTGGAGGTAATGAATAAGGAGCAAACACAACCCTGTGGAGGTAATGAAATAAGGAGCAAAACATGAAACCCTGCTGGAGGTAATGAATAAGGAGCAAACACAACCCTGCTGGAGGTAATGAATAAGGAGCAAACACAACCCTGCTGGAGGTAATGAATAAGGAGCAAACAAAACCCTGCTGGAGGTAATGAATAAGGAGCAAACACAACCCTGCTGGAGGTAATGAATAAGGAGCAAACACAACCCTGCTGGAGGTAATGAATAAGGTGCAAACACAACCCTGCTGGAGGTAATGAATAAGGAGCAAACACAACCCTGCTGGAGGTAATGAATAAGGAGCAAACACAACCCTGCTGGAGGTAATGAATAAGGAGCAAACACAACCCTGCTGGAGGTAATGAATAAGGAGCAAACACAACCCTGCTGGAGGTAATGAATAAGGAGCAAACACAACCCTGCTGGAGGTAATGAATAAGGAGCAAACACAACCCTGCTGGAGGTAATGAATAAGGAGCAAACACAACCCTGCTGGAGGTAATGAATAAGGAGCAAACACAACCTGCTGGAGGTAATGAATAAGGAGCAAACACAACCCTGCTGGAGGTAATGAATAAGGAGCAAACACAACCCTGCTGGAGGTAATGAATAAGGAGCAAACACAACCCTGCTGGAGGTAATGAATAAGAGCAAACACAACCCTGCTGGAGGTAATGAATAAGGAGCAAACACAACCCTGCTGGAGGTAATGAATAAGAGCAAACACAACCCTGCAGGAGGTAATGAATAAGGAGCAAACATAACCCTGCTGGAGGTAATGAATAAGGAGCAAACACAACCCTGCTGGAGGTAATGAATAAGGAGCAAACACAACCCTGCTGGAGGTAATGAATAAGGAGCAAACACAACCCTGCTGGAGGTAATGAATAAGGAGCAAACACAACCCTGCTGGAGGTAATGAATAAGAGCAAACACAACCCTGCTGGAGGTAATGAATAAGGAGCAAACACAACCCTGCTGGAGGTAATGAATAAGGAGCAAACACAACCCTGCTGGAGGTAATGAATAAGGAGCAAACACAACCCTGCTGGAGGTAATGAATAAGGAGCAAACACAACCCTGCTGGAGGTAATGAATAAGGAGCAAACACAACCCTGCTGGAGGTAATGAATAAGGAGCAAACACAACCCTGCTGGAGGTAATGAATAAGGAGCAAACACAACCCTGCTGGAGGTAATGAATAAGGAGCAAACACAACCCTGCTGGAGGTAATGAATAAGGAGCAAACACAACCCTGCTGGAGGTAATGAATAAAGAGCAAACACAACCCTGCTGGAGGTAATGAATAAGGAGCAAACACAACCCCTGCTGGAGGTAATGAATAAGGAGCAAACACAACCCTGCTGGAGGTAATGAATAAAGAGCAAACACAACCCTGCTGGAGGTAATGAATAAGGAGCAAACACAACCCTGCTGGAGGTAATGAATAAAGGAGCAAACACAACCCTGCTGGAGGTAATGAATAAGGAGCAAACACAACCCTGCTGGAGGTAATGAATAAAGAGCAAACACAACCCTGCTGGAGGTAATGAATAAAGAGCAAACACAACCCTGCTGGAGGTAATGAATAAGGAGCAAACACAACCCTGCTGGAGGTAATGAATAAGGAGCAAACACAACCCTGCTGGAGGTAATGAATAAAGAGCAAACACAACCCTGCTGGAGGTAATGAATAAAGAGCAAACACACAACCCCTGCTGGAGGTAATGAATAAAGAGCAAACACAACCCTGCTGGAGGTAATGAATAAGAGCAAACACAACCCTGCTGGAGGTAATGAATAAAGAGCAAACACAACCCTGCTGGAGGTAATGAATAAGGAGCAAACACAACCCTGCTGGAGGTAATGAATAAGAGCAAACACAACCCTGCTGGAGGTAATGAATAAAGAGCAAACACAACCCTGCTGGAGGTAATGAATAAAGAGCAAACACAACCCTGCTGGAGGTAATGAATAAGGTGCAAACACAACCCTGCTGGAGGTAATGAATAAGGAGCAAACACAACCCTGCTGGAGGTAATGAATAAGGAGCAAACACAACCCTGCTGGAGGTAATGAATAAAGAGCAAACACAACCCTGCTGGAGGTAATGAATAAGGTGCAAACACAACCCTGCTGGAGGTAATGAATAAGGAGCAAACACAACCCTGCTGGAGGTAATGAATAAGGAGCAAACACAACCCTGCTGGAGGTAATGAATAAGGAGCAAACACAACCCTGCTGGAGGTAATGAATAAAGAGCAAACACAACCCTGCTGGAGGTAATGAATAAGGAGCAAACACAACCCTGCTGGAGGTAATGAATAAGGAGCAAACACAACCCTGCTGGAGGTAATGAATAAGGAGCAAACACAACCCTGCTGGAGGTAATGAATAAGGAGCAAACACAACCCTGCTGGAGGTAATGAATAAGGAGCAAACACAACCCTGCTAGAGGTAATGAATAAGGAGCAAACACAACCCTGCTGGAGGTAATGAATAAGGAGCAAACACAACCCTGCTGGAGGTAATGAATAAGGAGCAAATACAACCCTGCTGGAGGTAATGAATAAGGAGCAAACACAACCCTGCTGGAGGTAATGAATAAGGAGCAAACACAACCCTGCTGGAGGTAATGAATAAGGAGCAAACACTAACCCTGCTGGATGTAATGAATAAGGAGCAAACACAACCCTGCTGGAGGTAATGAATAAGGAGCAAACATAACCCTGCTGGATGTAATGAATAAGGAGCAAACACAACCTGCTGGATAGGTAATGAATAAGGAGCAAATACAACCCTGCTGGAGGTAATGAATAAGGAGCAAATACAACCCTGCTGGAGGTAATGAATAAGGAGCAAACACAACCCTGCTGGAGGTAATGAATAAGGAGCAACAACACCTGCTGGAGGTAATGAATAAGGAGCAAAACACAACCCTGCTGGAGGTAATGAATACGGAGCAAACACAACCCTGCTGGAGGTAATGAATAAGGAGCAAACACAACCCTGCTGGAGGTAATGAATAAGAGCAAACACAACCCTGCTGGAGGTAATGAATAAAGAGCAAACACAACCCTGCTGGAGGTAATGAATAAGGAGCAAACACAACCCTGCTGGAGGTAATGAATAAGGAGCAAACACAACCCTGCTGGAGGTAATGAATAAGGAGCAAACACAACCCTGCTGGAGGTAATGAATAAGGAGCAAACACAACCCTGCTGGAGGTAATGAATAAGGAGCAAACACAACCCTGCTGGAGGTAATGAATAAGGAGCAAACACAACCCTGCTGGAGGTAATGAATAAGGAGCAAACACAACCCTGCTGGAGGTAATGAATAAGGAGCAAACACAACCCTGCTGGAGGTAATGAATAAGGAGCAAACACAACCCTGCTGAGGTATGAATAGGAGCAAACACAACCCTGCTGGAGGTAATGAATAAGGAGCAAAACACAACCCTGCTGGAGGTAATGAATAAGGAGCAAACACAACCCTGCTGGAGGTAATGAATAAGGAGCAAACACAACCCTGCTGGAGGTAATGAATAAGGCGCAAACACAACCCTGCTGGAGGTAATGAATAAGGAGCAAACACAACCCTGCTGGAGGTAATGAATAAGGAGCAAACACAACCCTGCTGGAGGTAATGAATAAGGAGCAAACACAACCCTGCTGGAGGTAATGAATAAGGAGCAAACACAACCCTGCTGGAGGTAATGAATAAGGAGCAAACACAACCCTGCTGGAGGTAATGAATAAGGAGCAAACACAACCCTGCTGGAGGTAATGAATAAGGAGCAAACACAACCCTGCTGGAGGTAATGAATAAGGAGCAAACACAACCCTGCTGGAGGTAATGAATAAGGAGCAAACACAACCCTGCTGGAGGTAATGAATAAGGAGCAAACACAACCCTGCCTGGAGGTAATGAATAAGGAGCAAACACAACCCTGCTGGAGGTAATGAATAAGGAGCAAACACAACCCTGCTGGAGGTAATGAATAAGGAGCAAACACAACCCTGCTGGAGGTAATGAATAAGGAGCAAACACAACCCTGCTGGAGGTAATGAATAAGGAGCAAACACAACCCTGCTGGAGGTAATGAATAAGGAGCAAACACAACCCTGCTGGAGGTAATGAATAAGGAGCAAACACAACCCTGCTGGAGGTAATGAATAAAGAGCAAACACAACCCTGCTGGAGGTAATGAATAAGGAGCAAACACAACCCTGCTGGAGGTAATGAATAAGGAGCAAACACAACCCTGCTGGAGGTAATGAATAAGGAGCAAACACAACCCTGCTGGAGGTAATGAATAAGGAGCAAACACAACCCTGCTGGAGGTAATGAATAAGGAGCAAACACAACCCTGCTGGAGGTAATGAATAAGGAGCAAACACAACCCTGCTGGAGGTAATGAATAAGGAGCAAACACAACCCTGCTGGAGGTAATGAATAAGGAGCAAACACAACCCTGCTGGAGGTAATGAATAAGGAGCAAACACAACCCTGCTGGAGGTAATGAATAAGGAGCAAACACAACCCTGCTGGAGGTAATGAATAAGGAGCAAACACAACCCTGCTGGAGGTAATGAATAAGGAGCAAACACAACCCTGCTGGAGGTAAATGAATAAGGAGCAAACACAACCCTGCTGGAGGTAATGAATAAGGAGCAAACACAACCCTGCTGGAGGTAATGAATAAGGCGCAAACACAACCCTGCTGGAGGTAATGAATAAGGAGCAAACACAACCCTGCTGGAGGTAATGAATAAGGAGCAAACACAACCCTGCTGGAGGTAATGAATAAGGAGCAAACACAACCCTGCTGGAGGTAATGAATAAGGAGCAAATGTCCCATTACACAAACCGAGCTACTGGAGCTCCTTGAACGAGGACCGACATATTTTGGGCGAGGCACGACAATGGAATGTCGCAAGGAGCAGCGACAAGCCGTATATTAACATCCCTAACTTCAACTTTCTAGATGTTTTGGCACCGGTTTCATTGTCAAATTAATTGTCCCGTTTGGCACGTAGCGTGGGCCAATCAATGCCGTCTGAAATAGATAATTTGACTATTGCATTGTCGCGAATAACAATGCCCTGTGACACGTGCGTATTAGTTAAAGATTAAGCATTTTAAATTAACTCTGATGGAAATGTTGTTGATAAATGGTGAAAAATAATTTTGGTTTTATTCAGAATAAGAATTTAATTCAATAATTTTGTTAATCACTCATCAGGTAGAAACCGTCTACATTTCTTCGAGTAGACCTACATACAAGTGGGACACCAGTATAGTCTCTGGTAAATATCTTCTACATTTCGATAGATTTTTTATATTTAGTCAGATCGTTTCTTAGAAAATTTCGATTTTTCAGTTCAATAAGTTATTAAAACTCTGTGTGTAATAATATGTAGAGATCTTTTAAGAAATTAAAATTATCTGTCAACAAACTTTAAGAAAATATTGCAAAACACTACACAAGCTTGAAATATAAAAGACCTGTATTACCCGCTGCTTGGGATAAATATTATTTTGTTATAAAAAGAAAAAAAAATTATGTTAATTTTATAAAGAGCGGAAATGGCAATGATGAGGAAGAAACGTCCGCCTTCAAACAGAAGAATTTAACATTATTTTATTTATAGAAACAACGTGGTCAAAAGTGCAATTTAAAACATTATTATAAATTTAAAAAAAGTAAAAAATTATTCATGTACCTAATGTTACTAAGTAAAGTATGAATATTATTAAAAATTGTAAACATAAAATTCAATTTGCTTCTAAGATAAAATTTATGAAAGAGAATTAAGGAAAATGATAAAATGAGACATTTGTAATATGAAAACGTATAATTTGTAATGAAAGTTGTAAATGGATATAATAGAAATTATTACTTTACAGGAAATGATAAAAGAGAATTAAGGAAAATATTAAAATTAAAAATTGTGAAAGTAAAACCTCTAATATGTAATGTGTGTTATAAGTTAGAAAATGGATATAACAGAAAAATTACATTAGAGAAAATAATAGGAAAAAATTAAAGAAAATGTTAAAATAAAAAAATTTTGGAAAACAAACACTTATAATTTGTAATGAAAGGTTTAAGGAAGAAAATGTATATAATAGAAAAAAATATATTACAGAAAAGGAAGAAAGAGTATTTAGAACACATTAAAAAGAAAAATTGTGAAAATAGAACATCTACTATGTATTGAAAGTTTTAAGTTAAAAATTATATAATCGAAAATATTGCATTAAAGAAAATGAAAAAAGAGAATTTAGAAAATGATAAATGAGAAATTGTGAAAATTAAACATTTAATATGTATTGAAATGTACAAAGTAAAAAAATTGATACATTAAACAAATTTAGTGACGGCATACAAATAGATTCAAAACGATTAAAAATAAAAATTATACAACCTATAATATAATTGAATCATAGAAAACGATAAAACAAAGGTAAATAATAAAGAAAATAACAAAACATGTATAAAAGAAATGAAAAATTGTATAAATGGATCAATAGTTGTAAAGGGGTAAAAAATAGATTAAATTATATTTAACAACTGGAAGGAGGCCGAGATTAAGATTCAACGTTAACAAAGGGCCAGACAAGTCCAAAAATTTAAGATTTCCTTTACAATTTGTTTTCATCCCAGATACCTTGGATGTCTAACATACGTCTTTCTTACTTAAATGTTGCATTTTCCACCAGTGTTAACTTGAGTGTGTCATCTAAACATACATCTTTAAACGTACCATCAGCAGCTACTTTCAAAATTTGCCTTTAACAGCAATACTAACAATAGAATGCAAAACATACATTAAAAAGGATGTAGTAAAAACAGTTGTGTAAAATCATATAATTCAATAAAATGTAAGATATTTCTTAAGGTATAGTAAATTGCATTACAGAAATATTTAAACATAACCTTCAAGTAATCTCTAAGAGGAGACGAAAACAGGTGTTGTAGTTAACCGAATATTTGACTTCGGAAATGAGATAGACAGCATGTAAAATAAAGTACAAAGATAAATAAAAATCGACTAGAAAGTCAGGTAAAACATAGATATGTAGAAAGGAGGATTCCCGCTAGAATTTCAAAGCAATGACGTCACGTTCATGCGACGTGTAAAAGTTTACACCCGTGTATAGTTTTTTATATGCCGTTATTAAACGTAATACTTCAGTAATTGCATCTATGAGCAGTTGTAAAACCACTTTAAGATCACATTTTCTTTAGCTTTTTAATCTAAAGAATTTATGAAGACAAACTAGAAAAACAGCAGACCTGTCTAACCTTCAACTATAAGAGCTGACTGGAGTTTCCTGACGTCGAGGCACAACCAGGATGCTGAACACCACGCATCGGACCTTCGCCTTCTGGCCGGATCCTCACTAGGAAACAGGATCCATGTAATCTTATTTGCTACAGTATTTTTTAATTGAAGCAAATCGTACAGTGTTATTTTTAATTGATTTTTTAAAAAATGATTGATTTAAAAAATTTCAAAAGTCAAAAATATATTAAAGTAAATAAATATTCTCAAATTCCCTAAACTTGAATATTTTTTTATTAGGCTATATATAAATGTGTGTGTGTGTGTGTGTGTGTGTGTGTGTGTGTGTGTGTGTGTGTGTGTGTGTGTGTTTAATATTGACCTAATTTCATGTTTATTCATATTGGCATATTATTTAATTTTCAAAAGAACAAATAATACATTTCTTTAAGGTTCCACATTTTATTGAATTTCTCAACATATATATATTTTAAGGAACATAGGTTATTCAAATACAAGAATATTTATTGATTTATATTCAAAGCTTTTAGTAGGCCTATAATGAGGCCTAATGAGGTCTATAGCTTAAATTATTGTAATTTTCATTCCTGGTGATGTTGGTACTGTTTACAAACGAAAATCTTTGAACATAAATCAATAAATATTCTTGTATTTGATTAACCTTTGTTGTTTTAAATTTTAAACAAGAAAACTTATTATATATATATAATATTTATAGGGTGTATAATTTGATGTATAAAATGATTTAAACATAACCTCTCAATGAAAACTAAAACCACTGTGGTCTAAAGCCCAGGTAACAAAAAACATTTGCTAAAACATATACAGTTCTGAAAATTCCTAAGATAAAGTTGTGTGGGAAGCTAAATTAAAGCACATACCAAAAGTCCCCGACAATCGGAAGTGAACGGTAAGGAGGGAGGCAGTTTTTATGCTGTTTTCAGTTTTTCTTAAATATCTCAGAAAATATTATTTGCAGCAAAAATTATGTTATAAGTTGAACCACATAAACGTTGCTACAAAATTGATTTTATTACTTTCTCTGTTGATCAATGGTTCACCAGATAAAAGTGGAACCAACTTATATAGTTTTACCTTCCCTTACAACCTCTTTTATCGTTCCTCCCTTCAAAATAAAATCTATTTATTAAAATAGTTCAGCTCTACTTCTACTCCGTGGTTCAATTATAAACGTTTTATGAAATGCTTGATAGCTTTGCATGTGCGAAAAGCTGTAGTTAGTGATAAGTGTCAGTGATAAAGGCATAAGGACGTTACTAAGTGCTAGTGTGTGAAGAAGAGATGGTAAAGACGTTGCTAAGTGCTAGTATGACAAGAAGAGATGGTAAAGACGTTACTAAGTGCTAGTATGACAAGAAGAGATGGTAAAGACGTTACTAGGTGCTAGTGTGTCAAGAAGAGATGGTAAAGACGTTGCTAAGTGCTAGTATGACAAGAAGAGATGGTAAAGACGTTGCTAAGTGCTAGTGTGTGAAGAAGAGTTGGTAAAGACGTTACTAAGTGCTAGTGTGTGAAGAAGAGTTGGTAAAGACGTTACTAAGTGCTAGTGTGTGAAGAAGAGTTGGTAAAGACGTTACTAAGTGCTAGTGTGTGAAGAAGAGTTGGTAAAGACGTTACTAAGTGCTAGTGTGTGAAGAAGAGTTGGTAAAGACGTTACTAAGTGCTAGTATGACAAGAAGAGATGGTAAAGACGTTACTAGGTGCTAGTGTGTCAAGAAGAGATGGTAAAGACGTTACTAAGTGCTAGTATGACAAGAAGAGATGGTAAAGACGTTACTAGGTGCTAGTGTGTCAAGAAGAGTTGGTAAAGACGTTACTAAGTGCTAGTATGACAAGAAGAGATGGTAAAGACGTTACTAGGTGCTAGTGTGTCAAGAAGAGATGGTAAAGACGTTACTAAGTGCTAGTATGACAAGAAGAGATGGTAAAGACGTTACTAAGTGCTAGTGTAACAAGAAGAGATGGTAAAGACGTTGCTAGGTGCTAGTGTGTCAAGAAGAGATGGTAAAGACGTTGCTAAGTGCTAGTATGACAAGAAGAGATGGTAAAGACGTTGCTAAGTGCTAGTATGACAAGAAGAGATGGTAAAGACGTTACTAAGTGCTAGTGTGACAAGAAGAGATGGTAAAGACGTTACTAGGTGCTAGTGTGTCAAGAAGAGATGGTAAAGACGTTGCTAAGTGCAAGTATGACAAGAAGAGATGGTAAAGACGTTGCTAGGTGCTAGTGTGTCAAGAAGAGATGGTAAAGACGTTACTAGGTGCTAGTGTGTCAAGAAGAGATGGTAAAGACGTTGCTAAGTGCTAGTATGACAAGAAGAGATGGTAAAGACGTTACTAAGTGCTAGTGTGACAAGAAGAGATGGTAAAGACGTTACTAAGTGCTAGTGTAACAAGAAGAGATAGTAAAGACGTTGCTAAGTGCAAGTATGACAAGAAGAGATGGTAAAGACGTTACTAAGTGCTAGTGTGTCAAGAAGAGATGGTAAAGACGTTGCTAAGTGCTAGTATGACAAGAAGAGATGGTAAAGACGTTACTAAGTGCTAGTGTGACAAGAAGAGATGGTAAAGACGTTACTAAGTGCTAGTATGACAAGAAGAGATGGTAAAGACGTTACTAAGTGCTAGTGTGTCAAGAAGAGATGGTAAAGACGTTGCTAAGTGCTAGTATGACAAGAAGAGATGGTAAAGACGTTACTAAGTGCTAGTGTGACAAGAAGAGATGGTAAAGACGTTACTAAGTGCTAGTATGACAAGAAGAGATGGTAAAGACGTTACTAGGTGCTAGTGTGACAAGAAGAGATGGTAAAGACGTTACTAAGTGCTAGTATGACAAGAAGAGATGGTAAAGACGTTACTAGGTGCTAGTGTGTCAAGAAGAGATGGTAAAGACGTTACTAAGTGCTAGTATGACAAGAAGAGATGGTAAAGACGTTACTAAGTGCTAGTATGACAAGAAGAGATGGTAAAGACGTTACTAAGTGCTAGTATGACAAGAAGAGATGGTAAAGACGTTACTAAGTGCTAGTATGACAAGAAGAGATGGTAAAGACGTTACTAAGTGCTAGTGTGACAAGAAGAGATGGTAAAGACGTTACTAAGTGCTAGTATGACAAGAAGAGATGGTAAAGACGTTACTAGGTGCTAGTGTGTCAAGAAGAGATGGTAAAGACGTTGCTAAGTGCTAGTATGACAAGAAGAGATGGTAAAGACGTTGCTAAGTGCTAGTATGACAAGAAGAGATGGTAAAGACGTTACTAAGTGCTAGTGTGACAAGAAGAGATGGTAAAGACGTTGCTAAGTGCTAGTATGACAAGAAGAGATGGTAAAGACGTTACTAGGTGCTAGTGTGACAAGAAGAGATGGTAAAGACGTTACTAAGTGCTAGTGTGACAAGAAGAGATGGTAAAGACGTTACTAAGTGCTAGTATGACAAGAAGAGATGGTAAAGACGTTACTAAGTGCTAGTGTGACAAGAAGAGATGGTAAAGACGTTACTAAGTGCTAGTGTGTGAAGAAGAGTTGGTAAAGACGTTACTAAGTGCTAGTATGACAAGAAGAGATGGTAAAGACGTTACTAGGTGCTAGTGTGTCAAGAAGAGATGGTAAAGACGTTACTAAGTGCTAGTATGACAAGAAGAGATGGTAAAGACGTTACTAGGTGCTAGTGTGTCAAGAAGAGTTGGTAAAGACGTTACTAAGTGCTAGTATGACAAGAAGAGATGGTAAAGACGTTACTAGGTGCTAGTGTGTCATGAAGAGATGGTAACGACGTTACTAAGTGCTAGTATGACAAGAAGAGATGGTAAAGACGTTACTAGGTGCTAGTGTGTCAAGAAGAGATGGTAAAGACGTTACTAAGTGCTAGTGTGTGAAGAAGAGATGGTAAAGACGTTACTAAGTGCTAGTGTGTGAAGAAGAGTTGGTAAAGACGTTACTAAGTGCTAGTATGACAAGAAGAGATGGTAAAGACGTTACTAGGTGCTAGTGTGTCAAGAAGAGATGGTAAAGACGTTACTAAGTGCTAGTATGACAAGAAGAGATGGTAAAGACGTTACTAGGTGCTAGTGTGTCAAGAAGAGTTGGTAAAGACGTTACTAAGTGCTAGTATGACAAGAAGAGATGGTAAAGACGTTACTAGGTGCTAGTGTGTCAAGAAGAGATGGTAAAGACGTTGCTAAGTGCTAGTATGACAAGAAGAGATGGTAAAGACGTTACTAAGTGCTAGTGTGACAAGAAGAGATGGTAAAGACGTTACTAAGTGCTAGTATGACAAGAAGAGATGGTAAAGACGTTACTAAGTGCTAGTGTGACAAGAAGAGATGGTAAAGACGTTACTAAGTGCTAGTGTGACAAGAAGAGATGGTAAAGACGTTACTAGGTGCTAGTGTGACAATAAGAGATGGTAAAGACGTTACTAAGTGCTAGTGTGTCAAGAAGAGATAGTAAAGACGTTACTAAGTGCTAGTGTAACAAGAAGAGATAGTAAAGACGTTACTAGGTACTAGTGTGACAAGAAGAGATGGTAAAGACGTTACTAAGTGCTAGTGTGACAAGAAGAGATGGTAAAGAAGTTACTAAGTGCTAGTATGACAAGAAGAGATGGTAAAGACGTTACTAAGTGCTAGTGTGACAAGAAGAGATGGTAAAGACGTTGCTAAGTGCTAGTATGACAAGAAGAGATGGTAAAGACGTTACTAAGTGCTAGCGTGACAAGAAGAGATGGTAAAGACGTTACAAGGTGCTAGTGTGTCAAGAAGAGATGGTAAAGACGTTACTAAGTGCTAGTGTGACAAGAAGAGATGGTAAAGACGTTACTAAGTGCTAGTGTGACAAGAAGAGATGGTAAAGACGTTACTAGGTGCTAGTGTGACAAGGACAGATGGTAAAGACGTTAATAAGTGCTAGTGTGTGAAGAAGAGTTGGTAAAGACGTTGCTAAGTGCTAGTGTGACAAGAAGAGATGGTAAAGACGTTACTAAGAGCTAGTGTGACAAGAAGAGATGGTAAAGACGTTACTAGGTGCTAGTGTGACAAGGACAGATGGTAAAGACGTTAATAAGTGCTAGTGTGTGAAGAAGAGATGGTAAAGACGTTACTAAGTGCTAGTGTGACAAGAAGAGATGGTAAAGACGTTACTAGGTGCTAGTGTGACAAGGACAGATGGTAAAGACGTTAATAAGTGCTAGTGTGTGAAGAAGAGATGGTAAAGACGTTACTAAGTGCTAGTGTGACAAGAAGAGATGGTAAAGACGTTACTAAGTGCTAGTGTGACAAGAAGAGATGGTAAAGACGTTACTAGGTGCTAGTGTGACAAGAAGAGATGGTAAAGACGTTACTAAGTGCTAGTGTGACAAGAAGAGATGGTAAAGACGTTACTAAGTGCTAGTGTGACAAGAAGAGATGGTAAAGACGTTACTAGGTGCTAGTGTGACAAGGACAGATGGTAAAGACGTTACTAGGTGCTAGTGTGACAAGAAGAGATGGTAAAGACGTTACTAAGTGCTAGTGTGACAAGAAGAGATGGTAAAGACGTTACTAGGTGCTAGTGTGACAAGAAGAGATGGTAAAGACGTTACTAAGTGCTAGTGTGACAAGAAGAGATGGTAAAGACGTTACTAGGTGCTAGTGTGACAAGAAGAGATGGTAAAGACTTTACTAAGTGCTAGTGTGACAAGAAGAGATGGTAAAGACGTTACTAAGTGCTAGTGTGACAAGAAGAGATGGTAAAGACGTTACTAAGTGCTAGTGTGACAAGAAGAGATGGTAAAGACGTTACTAAGTGCTAGTGTGACAAGAAGAGATGGTAAAGACGTTACTAAGTGCTAGTATGACAAGAAGAGATGGTAAAGACGTTACTAGGTGCTAGTGTGACAAGAAGAGATGGCAAAGACGTTACTAAGTGCTAGTGTGACAAGAAGAGATGGTAAAGACGTTACTAAGTGCTAGTGTGACAAGAAGAGATGGTAAAGACGTTACTAAGTGCTAGTGTGACAAGAAGAGATGGTAAAGACGTTACTAAGTGCTAGTGTGACAAGAAGAGATGGTAAAGACGTTACTAGGTGCTAGTGTGACAAGGACAGATGGTAAAGACGTTACTAAGTGCTAGTGTGACAAGAAGAGATGGTAAAGACGTTACTAGGTGCTAGTGTGACAAGAAGAGATGGTAAAGACGTTACTAAGTGCTAGTGTGACAAGAAGAGATGGTAAAGACGTTACTAAGTGCTAGTATGACAAGAAGAGATGGTAAAGACGTTACTAAGTGCTAGTGTGACAAGAAGAGATGGTAAAGACGTTACTAAGTGCTAGTGTGACAAGAAGAGTTGGTAAAGACGTTACTAGGTGCTAGTGTGACAAGAAGAGATGGTAAAGACGTTACTAAGTGCTAGTGTGACAAGAAGAGATGGTAAAGACGTTACTAAGTGCTAGTATGACAAGAAGAGATGGTAAAGACGTTACTAGGTGCTAGTGTGACAAGAAGAGATGGTAAAGACGTTACTAAGTGCTAGTGTGACAAGAAGAGATGGTAAAGACGTTACTAGGTGCTAGTGTGACAAGAAGAGATGGTAAAGACGTTACTAAGTGCTAGTGTGACAAGAAGAGATGGTAAAGACGTTACTAAGTGCTAGTATGACAAGAAGAGATGGTAAAGACGTTACTAAGTGCTAGTGTGACAAGAAGAGATGGTAAAGACGTTACTAGGTGCTAGTGTGACAAGAAGAGATGGTAAAGACGTTACTAAGTGCTAGTGTGACAAGAAGAGATGGTAAAGACGTTACTAAGTGCTAGTGTGACAAGAAGAGTTGGTAAAGACGTTGCTAAGTGCTAGTGTGACAAGAAGAGATGGTAAAGACGTTACTAAGTGCTAGTGTGACAAGAAGAGATGGTAAAGACGTTACTAAGTGCTAGTGTGACAAGAAGAGATGGTAAAGACGTTACTAGGTGCTAGTGTGACAAGGACAGATGGTAAAGACGTTACTAAGTGCTAGTGTGACAAGAAGAGATGGTAAAGACGTTACTAGGTGCTAGTGTGACAAGAAGAGATGGTAAAGACGTTACTAAGTGCTAGTGTGACAAGAAGAGATGGTAAAGACGTTACTAAGTGCTAGTATGACAAGAAGAGATGGTAAAGACGTTACTAGGTGCTAGTGTGACAAGAAGAGATGGTAAAGACGTTACTAAGTGCTAGTGTGACAAGAAGAGATGGTAAAGACGTTACTAAGTGCTAGTGTGACAAGAAGAGATGGTAAAGACGTTACTAAGTGCTAGTGTGACAAGAAGAGATGGTAAAGACGTTACTAAGTGCTAGTGTGACAAGAAGAGATGGTAAAGACGTTACTAAGTGCTAGTATGACAAGAAGAGATGGTAAAGACGTTACTAAGTGCTAGTGTGGCAAGAAGAGATGCGAAAGACTTTACTAAGTGCTAGTATGACAAGAAGAGATGCCAAAGACGTTACTAAGTGTTAGTGTGACAAAAAGAGATGCTGAAGACGTTACTAGGTGCTAGTATCACAAGAAGAGATGCCAAAGACGTTACTAAGTGCTAGTGTGGCAAGAAGAGATGCCAAAGACTTTACTAAGTGCTAGTATGACAAGAAGAGATGCCAAAGACGTTACTAAGTGCTAGTATCACAAGAAGAGATGGTAAAGACGTTACTAAGTGCTAGTGTGACAAGAAGAGATGCCAAAGACGTTACTAAGTGTTAGTGTGACAAAAAGAGATGCCAAAGACGTTACTAGGTGCTAGTATCACAAGAAGAGATGCCAAAGTCGTTACTAAATGCTAGTATCACAAGAACAGATGGTAAAGACGTTACTAAGTGCTAGTATCACAAGAAGAGGTGGTAAAGACGTTACTAAGTGCTAGTATCACAAGAAGAGATGGTAAAGACGTTACTAAGTGCTAGTGTAGCTAGAAGAGATGCTAAAGACGATACTAAGTGCTAGTGTGACAAGAAGAGATGCCAAAGACGTTACTAAGTGCTAGTGTGGCAAGAAGAGATGCCAAAGACTTTACTAAGTGCTAGTATGACAAGAAGAGATGCCAAAGACGTTACTAAGTGTTAGTGTGACAAAAAGAGATGCCAAAGACGTTACTAGGTGCTAGTATCACAAGAAGAGATGCCAAAGACGTTACTAAGTGCTAGTGTGGCAAGAAGAGATGCCAAAGACTTTACTAAGTGCTAGTATGACAAGAAGAGATGCCAAAGACGTTACTAAGTGCTAGTATCACAAGAAGAGATGGTAAAGACGTTACTAAGTGCTAGTGTGACAAGAAGAGATGCCAAAGACGTTACTAAGAGTTAGTGTGACAAAAAGAGATGCCAAAGACGTTACTAGGTGACAGTATCACAAGAAGAGATGCCAAAGTCGTTACTAAATGCTAGTATCACAAGAACAGATGGTAAAGACGTTACTAAGTGCTAGTATCACAAGAAGAGGTGGTAAAGACGTTACTAAGTGCTAGTATCACAAGAAGAGATGGTAAAGACGTTACTAAGTGCTAGTGTAGCTAGAAGAGATGCTAAAGACGATACTAAGTGCTAGTGTGACAAAAAGAGATGCCAAAGACGTTACTAAGTGCTAGTGTGGCAAGAAGAGATGCCAATGACGTTACTAAGTGCTAGTATCACAAGAAGAGATGCCAAAGACATTACTAAGTGCTAGTATGACAAGAAGATATGCCAAAGACTTTACTAAGTGCTAGTGTGACAAGAAGAGATGCCAAAGACGTTACTAAGAGTTAGTGTGACAAAAAGAGATGCCAAAGACGTTACTAGGTGATAGTATCACAAGAAGAGATGCCAAAGTCGTTACTAAATGCTAGTATCACAAGAACAGATGGTAAAGACGTTACTAAGTGCTAGTATCACAAGAAGAGATGGTAAAGACGTTACTAAGTGCTAGTGTGACAAGAAGAGATGCCAAAGACGTTACTAAGAGTTAGTGTGACAAAAAGAGATGCCAAAGACGTTACTAGGTGATAGTATCACAAGAAGAGTTGCCAAAGTCGTTACTAAATGCTAGTATCACAAGAACAGATGGTAAAGACGTTACTAAGTGCTAGTATCACAAGAAGAGGTGGTAAAGACGTTACTAAGTGATAGTATCACAAGAAGAGATGGTAAAGACGTTACTAAGTGCTAGTGTAGCTAGAAGAGATGCTAAAGACGATACTAAGTGCTAGTATCACAAGAAGAGGTGGTAAAGACGTTACTAAGTGCTAGTATCACAAGAAGAGATGCCAAAGACGTTACTAAGTGCTAGTGTGGCAAGAAGAAATGCCAAAGACTTTACTAAGTGCTAGTATGACAAGAAGAGATGCCAAAGACGTTACTAAGTGTTAGAGTGACAAAAAGAGATGCCAAAGACGTTACTAGGTGCTAGTATCACAAGAAGAGATGCCAAAGACGTTACTAAGTGCTAGTGTGGCAAGAAGAGATGCCAAAGACTTTACTAAGTGCTAGTATGACAAGAAGAGATGCCAAAGACGTTACTAAGTGCTAGTATCACAAGAAGAGATGGTTAAGACGTTACTAAGTGCTAGTGTGACAAGAAGAGATGCCAAAGACGTTACTAAGAGTTAGTGTGACAAAAAGAGATGCCAAAGACGTTACTAGGTGATAGTATCACAAGAAGAGATGCCAAAGTCGTTACTAAATGCTAGTATCACAAGAACAGATGGTAAAGACGTTACTAAGTGCTAGTATCACAAGAAGAGGTGGTAAAGACGTTACTAAGTGCTAGTATCACAAGAAGAGATGGTAAAGACGTTACTAAGTGCTAGTATCACAAGAAGAGATGGTAAAGACGTTACTAAGTGCTAGTATCACAAGAAGAGGTGGAAAAGACGTTACTAAGTGCTAGTATCACAAGAAGAGATGGTAAAGACGTTACTAAGTGCTAGTGTAGCTAGAAGAGATGCTAAAGACGATACTAAGTGCTAGTGTGACAAAAAGAGATGCCAAAGACGTTACTAAGTGCTAGTGTGGCAGGAAGAGATGCCAATGACGTTACTAAGTGCTAGCATCACAAGAAGAGATGGTAAAGACGTTACTAAGTGCTAGTGTGGCAAGAAGAGATGCCAAAGACTTTACTAAGTGCTAGTATCACAAGAAGAGATGGTAAAGACATTACTAAGAGCTAGTATCACAAGAAGAGATGCCAATGACTTTACTAAGTGCTAGTATCACAAGAAGAGATGCCAAAGTCGTTACTAAATGCTAGTATCACAAGAACAGATGGTAAAGACGTTACTAAGTGCTAGTATCACAAGAAGAGGTGGTAAAGACGTTACTAAGTGCTAGTATCACAAGAAGAGATGGTAAAGACGTTACTAAGTGCTAGTATCACAAGAAGAGATGGTAAAGACATTACTAAGAGCTAGTATCACAAGAAGAGATGCCAATGACGTTACTAAGTGCTAGTATCACAAGAGGAGATGGTAAAGACGTTACGAAGTGCTAGTATCACAAGAAGAGATGGTAAAGACGTTACGAAGTGCTAGTATCACAAGAAGAGATGGTAAAGACGTTACGAAGTGCTAGTATCACAAGAAGAGATGGTAAAGACATTACTAAGAGCTAGTATCACAAGAAGAGATGCCAATGACTTTACTAAGTGCTAGTATCACAAGAAGAGATGCCAAAGACGTTACTAAGTACTAGCATTACAGGAAGAGATGGTAAAGACGTTACTAAGTGCTAGTGTGACAAGAAGAGATGCCAAAGACGTTACTAGGTACTAGTGTGACAAGAAGAGATGCCAATGACGTTACTAAGTGCTAGTATCACAAGAAGAGATGCCAAAGACGTTACTAAGTGCTAGTATCACAGGAAGAGATGGTAAAGACGTTACTAAGTGCTAGTGTGACAAGAAGAGATGCCAAAGACGTTACTAAGTGCTAGTATCACAAGAAGAGATGGTAAAGACGTTACTAAGTGCTAGTATCACAAGAAGAGGTGGTAAAGTCGTTACTAAGTACTAGTATCACAAGAAGAGGTGGTAAAGACGTTACTAAGTGCTAGTGTGACAAAAAGAGATGCCAAAGACGTTACTAGGTGCTAGTATCACAAGAAGAGATGCCAAAGACATTACTAGGTGCTAGTGTGGCAAGAAGAGATGCCAAAGACGTTACTAAGTGCTAGTATGACAAGAAGAGATGCCAAAGACGTTACTAAGTGCTAGTATCACAAGAAGAGATGGTAAAGACGTTACTAAGTGCTAGTATCACAAGAAGAGATGGTAAAGACGTTACTAAGAGCTAGTATCACAAGAAGAGATGCCAATGACGTTACTAAGTGCTAGTATCACAAGAAGAGATGCCAAAGACGTTACTAAGTACTAGCATCACAGGAAGAGATGGTAAAGACGTTACTAAGTGCTAGTGTGACAAGAAGAGATGCCAATGACGTTACTAAGTGCTAGTATCACAAGAAGAGATGCCAAAGACATTACTAAGTGCTAGTATCACAGGAAGAGATGGTAAAGACGTTACTAAGTGCTAGTGTGACAAGAAGAGATGCCAAAGACATTACTAAGTGCTAGTATGACAAGAAGAGATGCCAAAGACGTTACTAAGTGTTAGTGTGACAAAAAGAGATGCCAAAGACGTTACTAGGTGCTAGTATCACAAGAAGAGATGCCAAAGACGTTACTAAGTGCTAGTGTGGCAAGAAGAGATGCCAAAGACTTTACTAAGTGCTAGTATGACAAGAAGAGATGCCAAAGACTTTACTAAGTGCTAGTGTGGCAAGAAGAGATGCCAAAGACTTTACTAAGTGCTAGTATGACAAGAAGAGATGCCAAAGACTTTACTAAGTGCTAGTGTGGCAAGAAGAGATGCCAAAGACTTTACTAAGTGCTAGTATGACAAGAAGAGATGCCAAAGACGTTACTATGTGCTAGTATCACAAGAAGAGATGGTAAAGACGTTACTAAGTGCTAGTGTGACCAGAAGAGATGCCAAAGACGTTACTAAGTGTTAGTGTGACAAAAAGAGATGCCAAAGACGTTACTAGGTGCTAGTATCACAAGAAGAGATGCCAAAGTCGTTACTAAATGCTAGTATCACAAGAACAGATTGTAAAGACGTTACTAAGTGCTAGTATCACAAGAAGAGGTGGTAAAGACGTTACTAAGTACTAGCATTACAGGAAGAGATGGTAAAGACGTTACTAAGTGCTAGTGTGACAAGAAGAGATGCCAAAGACGTTACTAGGTACTAGTGTGACAAGAAGAGATGCCAATGACGTTACTAAGTGCTAGTATCACAAGAAGAGATGCCAAAGACGTTACTAAGTGCTAGTATCACAGGAAGAGATGGTAAAGACGTTACTAAGTGCTAGTGTGACAAGAAGAGATGCCAAAGACATTACTAGGTGCTAGTGTGGCAAGAAGAGATGCCAAAGACGTTACTAAGTGCTAGTATGACAAGAAGAGATGCCAAAGACGTTACTAAGTGCTAGTATCACAAGAAGAGATGGTAAAGACGTTACTAAGTGCTAGTATCACAAGAAGAGATGCCAAAGGCGTTACTAAATGCTAGTATCACAAGAACAGATGGTAAAGACGTTACTAAGTGCTAGTATCACAAGAAGAGGTGGTAAAGACGTTACTAAGTGCTAGTATCACAAGAAGAGATGGTAAAGACGTTACTAAGTGCTAGTGTAGCTAGAAGAGATGCTAAAGACGATACTAAGTGCTAGTGTGACAAGAAGAGATGCCAAAGACGTTACTAAGTGCTAGTGTGGCAAGAAGAGATGCCAAAGACTTTACTAAGTGCTAGTATGACAAGAAGAGATGCCAAAGACGTTACTAATTGTTAGTGTGACAAAAAGAGATGCCAAAGACGTTACTAGGTGCTAGTATCACAAGAAGAGATGCCAAAGACGTAACTAAGTGCTAGTGTGGCAAGAAGAGATGCCAAAGACTTTACTAAGTGCTAGTATGACAAGAAGAGATGCCAAAGACGTTACTAAGTGCTAGTATCACAAGAAGAGATGGTTAAGACGTTACTAAGTGCTAGTGTGACAAGAAGAGATGCCAAAGACGTTACTAAGAGTTAGTGTGACAAAAAGAGATGCCAAAGACGTTACTAGGTGATAGTATCACAAGAAGAGATGCCAAAGTCGTTACTAAATGCTAGTATCACAAGAACAGATGGTAAAGACGTTACTAAGTGCTAGTATCACAAGAAGAGGTGGTAAAGACGTTACTAAGTGCTAGTATCACAAGAAGAGATGGTAAAGACGTTACTAAGTGCTAGTGTAGCTAGAAGAGATGCTAAAGACGATACTAAGTGCTAGTGTGACAAGAAGAGATGCCAAAGACGTTACTAAGTGCTAGTGTGGCAAGAAGAGATGCCAAAGACTTTACTAAGTGCTAGTATGACAAGAAGAGATGCCAAAGACGTTACGAAGTGCTAGTATCACAAGAAGAGATGGTAAAGACGTTACTAAGTGCTAGTATCACAAGAAGAGATGGTAAAGACATTACTAAGAGCTAGTATCACAAGAAGAGATGCCAATGACGTTACTAAGTGCTAGTATCACAAGAAGAGATGCCAAAGACGTTACTAAGTACTAGCATTACAGGAAGAGATGGTAAAGACGTTACTAAGTGCTAGTGTGACAAGAAGAGATGCCAAAGACGTTACTAGGTACTAGTGTGACAAGAAGAGATGCCAATGACGTTACTAAGTGCTAGTATCACAAGAAGAGATGCCAAAGACGTTACTAAGTGCTAGTATCACAGGAAGAGATGGTAAAGACGTTACTAAGTGCTAGTGTGACAAGAAGAGATGCCAAAGACATTACTAGGTGCTAGTGTGGCAAGAAGAGATGCCAAAGACGTTACTAAGTGCTAGTATGACAAGAAGAGATGCCAAAGACGTTACTAAGTGCTAGTATCACAAGAAGAGATGGTAAAGACGTTACTAAGTACTAGCATCACAGGAAGAGATGGTAAAGACGTTACTAAGTGCTAGTGTGACAAGAAGAGATGCCAATGACGTTACTAAGTGCTAGTATGACAAGAAGAGATGCCAAAGACGTTACTAAGTGCTAGTATCACAAGAAGAGATGGTAAAGACGTTACTAAGTGCTAGTATCACAAGAAGAGATGGTAAAGACGTTACTAAGAGCTAGTATCACAAGAAGAGATGCCAAAGACGTTACTAGGTGCTATTGTGACAAGAAGAGATGCCAATGACGTTACTAAGTGCTAGTATCACAAGAAGAGATGCCAAAGACGTTACTAAGTACTAGCATCACAGGAAGAGATGGTAAAGACGTTACTAAGTGCTAGTGTGACAAGAAGAGATGCCAATGACGTTACTAAGTGCTAGTATCACAAGAAGAGATGCCAAAGACGTTACTAAGTGCTAGTGTGGCAAGACGAGATGCCAAAGACGTTACTAAGTGCTAGTATCACAAGAAGAGATGCCAAAGACGTTACTAAGTGCTAGTGTGACAAGAAGAGATGCCAATGACGTTACTAAGTGCTAGTATCACAAAAAGAGATGGTAAAGACGTTACTAAGTGCTAGTGTGACAAGAAGAGATGCCAAAGACGTTACTAAGTGCTATTATCACAAGTAGAGATGGTAAAGACGTTACTAAGTGCTAGTATCACAAGAAGAGATGGTAAAGACGTTACTAAGTGCTAGTATCACAAGAAGAGATGCCAATGTCGTTACTAAGTGCTAGTATCACAAGAAGAGATGCCAAAGACGTTACTAAGTGCTAGTATCACAGGAAGAGATGGTAAAGACGTTACTAAGTGCTAGTGTGACAAGAAGAGATGCCAAAGGCGTTACTAAGTGCTAGTATCACAAGAAGAGATGCCAAGAAGAGAATATTGGGGTTCGGAGCCTGGTCGTTTGGAAGGTTCTATGCGTATGAGTAGATTTGGAAAAGAGAGCGAGCCGCTGACACTGGTTGGAGTTTGTTCCGTCCCAGTGGTGGACGTACAATGCCCCCGCTCTGGTTGACGTTAGTCATCCGCCCTGGCTTCACGAAGTTTGAGGTTGGATTCATGGAGGGAGAAGTATTAGGTAGCAAAAAACGTCGCCCCCCCCCATTATTGTGTGGTGTGAAGCCGGTTGAGAATCGCAATGAACCAGGACAACTGTCTTCTTTTAGTCGAATAGACACAGAAAATATCATGAGGTCCCAAGGGTGACCTAAGTGTGTCACATTTGCTTTCCTAGTTACTAGTTATAGGTCAAGTTTTTGTGTCATTTTCCATTACTTTGTATTTAAAATATTTTAAAATAGTTTGAAGGACGTCGTAAGTGATTAAAGTTGTGTCTAGCCTTTGCTGTAAAATGTCGGTAAGGTAGCAGATTATATTTAACGGCCTATAATGTATTCTATCATAATTAGGGCGCTGGAAAATGCGCTCGCAGTAACACGCGACCACTGCCTTAATAAAAGCATTATTTGATCAAGTTGCATTGAATTTGCAATGGAAATGAGGGGAGGTCCCCGTCACGAACTGTTCCTGCGCTACGAGCGTGTAGCTTTACCGCGCCATGTCTACATGTAGACATTCTAGAATGTTAGCGAAAATAGTTGGAACTATGTTTTAGTAAAAACTGAGTAATTTAATTTCAAAGACTTTTATCCCTCTAACCGGTTTCGTACAGGCTATAACTACACAGCTGATTTATTCCTATCGTATTATATAATATCTCTATACGTACTGTCTCAGTTAGGAAAGCCAGAACTCCCTTTTCTTCAAACACCTCGTCATAATTTTCTCCTCTATCTCTATATTTTCAGGTGTATGTTGGAGTTACTTCAAATAGGGATGGATGACCGTTTCCTCAGGAAGGAATAATATTAGTCGGGCACGACCGACTATTGCAGTCGGGTATTTTTGACGAAAAGTGCAAAGATTTTTAATGACAGAAAATATAAACCCGAGCTCAAATAAAGGCACTTGGAGCCGTTGTATTGTCAGTCACGTGACCACTTCGTTTTGCAATTGTGCCAAATTTGTATAAGTATGACAAAATTTTAATAAATATTATAATTTCAACTGCAGTCCGTATGCAGGAAAATATATATTGTTTTTAGCTATTCAATGCTAAATGTTTAGCTAGCATGTACTCCCGTTTAAATGTACTAACCTTGGTTGCTATATATATATATATATATATATATATATATATTTATATATATATATAACATTATTTAAGTTCATTAACGTGTAAGTGGTAAGTGAATACAAGAAATCAGTGTAGCTATACAGTTAAACACACACACACACATACACACACACACACACACACACACATACACACACACACACACACACACACACACACACACACACACACACACACACATACACACACACACACACATAATTACACACATAAATACAAACACACACACACACACACGCACACGCACACACACATAAATACTCAAACACACACACACACACACACAAATACACACACGCACGCGCGCACGCGCACACACACACACCACACACACACACACACACACACACACACACACACACACACACACATACATACACACACACACACATGCACTGATGTAGTCGATAAAATAGTTTGAAAATTTTGATAATGCTGATACTGCAAATCAGCGAAAAGCTTCAATGTATGAAGAAAAATAAAATAAAAATTCTTGTTTATGAAAGTGTCATTTAATTGTGTATACATAAAACAAGAAAAAGAAATTCATCCAAGGATTACAATGCGTTGTATATATATATATATCACTTTCATTATATGTACTTAAACAAGAATCTTACTTGGTATTTATGCGAGTTAACTTTCAAGGATTGATAGTATCTCCATCATCAAGCATCATTGAGCGGGGGTTGTAGTAGACTGCGTTCATGGTTTGAGTCTACTACAACCCCGGGTTAGTGATGCTTGATGATGGAGATACTATCAATTTTTGCAAGTTAACTCGCATAAATACCAAGTAAGATTCTTATTTAAGTACATATAGTGAAAGTGATAAGTAAATACAAGAAAACAGTGTTGCAAAGCTAAAAATATACAGATATAGATATACAATTTTGAGTTTATTCACAAAGTAACAGATTTAAACATTAAAATTTAGTCAGGAACTTAATAAAAAAATTCAAACATTTAAAAAACTTCCTTTTTAAATTTATTATCTATTTCCTACTGTAACATTCGTTATTACGCTAATCTAGATTTCCACTTCAGAATGATAGATCGATATAAAGTGCGTCATAGATTTATACTCACAGATATTTATGCCTGATTTTAAATTAAACGCCAAGTCTATGCTAGAGACAGGCCTTAGATCATACTCTCTATTTACTGCCGCAATTCATTTATATGGTCGTCACACAAATTACTAGCCCTTCTAATAAACAAATTGCCCAATACGACTTTCTTTAGTAAATCACTTTGCATACACTTTACCATCTGCTAATCCCTTTCGCGACTCGTAATTTCAGTTCAATTTATTCAAACGGTCACGTAACGAACTTACGGACAGAAGGTTTAATCATCTGTAACTGGGACACACAATATCAAGAGCACAGTGGTACAATATATTACAATAAAAATATTGAAAAGAACCCCAATACCACAAAAATAATCAAAAATAACAAATAAGACAAGTTACTTAAGATTAAACCCTCTGGGAGCAGACTCGTTGATTGGAAGCTTGAATGCACCGAGTGCAGAGATATATTTTGGTTTTTGATGAGTGACAATATATAATATGGCATAAATATATGAGGGAAACTATAAAAACAATAATTAATTAATGTTTGGAAATAATAAGTTAGAAATTTTAAGTAAAAATTTGACAAATAGAGCATAACTATTGTGTCAGTTTAATATTGTAAATCATTTCTGGGGAAGTGTTGGAAAAATAGGAGCGTATTGTTATTATCTAGAGTTAAACTAATTCTGTAAAAGCTTGTAAGGGAAAGTTTTACACCTGGAGGAGTCAAGGAACTCATAAAAGTTTGGTGTAGCGGATAGGTAACGAGAAATATTCAAACAGCAAAAACAGTTTGGAGAACGTTTGTTAGTTTAAATGTTTAAAAAGTTAAACTCTGATTGGCTGAAATAGTATAAGGAAAGATAAAATACTTGTTATTAAAAAAAAAAGACATCGAGGGAAACGGGGACTAAGTATTAGGCTTAAAGGGAGTACTGAAATGTTTGGGGGGGGGGGGGCAGGAGGTTTAAGTTGCAAGGTATTGGTTTTTTAATATTTGTTTGTTGTAAGAATAGAAAAATTAATTAATTAATAAAAAACGCTACGCGTAATTAAGTGAAATATTTTAAAGTAAAAGCGTGTTAGTAAAATGTTTAAAATATCACTGTGCAAAAGTGATGAAGCTTCGAGTAAAACCCCAAAAAGCAACAGCCGAATCCAAGAGAGGCCTTAACACACACGTTGAACAAATTTTATTACATTATATTTTCAGTCAAACAGCAAAGATTTAATTACTTAGTCAATTATTTGTAAATTTAATTTCATTGATTTCATAAATTTAATTCACGTGTTTTATGTTGTATCACCTGTGAGATTTAAGAGTAAATAGCTTTGTATTTAAAAAGTTGTATCAAGAGAAAAATGCCTCAAGAGTTCATATTTATGTTGGAACTTTTTATTGGTTATCAAATTTTAAAAAAAATCATTAAACTTTTATAAATATATTTGAAAGCATAACTCTTGAATTTTGTAAACCATTACGTTCAGTGAAACGTATCTAATCACTTTTACATTAGTTTATGATTATCCGAACTCTAAATTTTGTAAATTTCTATAAGCCTACACAATTACATTACGTTTTTACAAATTTACAAAATTTAAAGGCATAAACTAATGTAAAAGTGATGAAAGCATAAGTTGTAGCCCACTTCATGTCCAGAATAAGTAAGATGTTATTAAATCAATGTCCTTCCTTTGATTATAAAGCAACCTAAAGGCGTGGCTGTAGGTATTATAGGTATGTAAAACTATTATTTAAAATATAAAGTATAGAAACCATTATTGCGCATGTGCCATCTATATTATAATATAATGTGAGTTACTTCTTCAAGTTTCAAAACCGAGTCCACAACTACCTCCCATATTATGAACATAACAGCATTGAATACGTATCGTGGTTTATAACAATACATGGTAATGAACTAAAAAGGCTTTTTTACTATACATTACTCGTAAACTGGGCTGTGCTAAATGTGAAATATTATTTGCCCCCCCCTCCTCCTTTATGTACAAACCTGCCATTCATTTTAAAACGGAATATAGAATGCAGGCAAAAATTAGATGAAAGAAAATAGGTGAAATAATGATATTCTATTGAGATAGGCTATTTGCAATAACCCGTAATGCACCGTGATCAATATTCAAACAATAGTAACAATAGTTGGGGCCGATTTTTACGAAATTACCGTGTGTGACTGGTTCGCAGAAATATTCTTTGCACGCAAAGGTTAGCGCAACGTCGACCACACAAAGAGTCGGTGAAGGCGCTTTGCGTCAAGTGGTGGCGCAACGGTAGCGAGGAAAATCCGTCGCGGGGGGAGATTGTTTCATTTAAGGTCGTGTTTCATTCATTTAATAGGTTCAAAATAAGGAACCGGATTATCTGTTAACAGTTGGCACATCGAAACAAGTTAAAACAAACCCAGATAAAAGACAAGAGCAACAAATACTCATCAAACGAATTAAGTGCATATGGAACAATGTGACATCAAATCCTAACCGTTTCGAAAGAAGAAAACTAGCAAATGATGGGCTAGATTGATAATAGAAGAAGATTTTTATAAATTTAATCAACGCCGGTAAAACATTATACGTGGTGACATAGTAATGCTTCAGGATCCTAAAAATAGAACCAAAACTTAGAGCTACTGCGCAAACATTTAATAATTTGAAAAAAATAGTTATAGCTTCTCAACTGACACAAGATATCCTAAAATATCGGTTTTTTATAATAAAACTTTATACAACAACGTGGTAAAGATGCAACATCCGTCAGGATAAAATATCCGGTGGTTTTTTTACATAATGTCTATTAATGCGCGAGGTAAACAGCGTAAAAGTGAAACACCTCCTTGTCCTTGAGGAATGCTAACACGTATCAAAATGGAGGCCATTTCATTTGTCAATAACCTGACTTGGCAAACTTCAAATTGTTTTTATTAGTAAACTAATCCATCACGATCAGTTACTTTCGACTATATTATAATGTACTGTAGTACAACATAGGCCTCTGTTTTACTTAGACAGTCGTGATTTTAAAATGTTTATTGTGAGAATGTTTTTGTCTTTTACAAAATTTTTAATCTTTTGAACATTAGTAATTGGTTTTATTATTTTCTCCGTGTCCATAAAGCTTTGTAAATATCGATTACTCCTCGGATGTCGATAGTTCCCATTAAAGAATGAACTTTACAGTTGGATTATTAACAAAAGCTATTATGCCACACAGAGTTTTATATTAGCATTCATAATTCCTTTAAGTGTTTATTACATGGTGTCCAATTAATTGTATGCGTAAATTTTTAATTTAAATTGATTTTAGCTTTAATAAATTTATTCTAATTACGGGGGTTTATATTCGTTAACGTCGCACATTCTGAGAGTTGGATCGATTTGATCGCGTCTAGAACGTAACTGGTTGCGCATTTTGTCTGAGATACGGACGGCAAAAGTTTACATCAGGCATGATAACTTCAAACTACCACACGTTTAAGCAATTTGTTTAAGTGAGGCTATAAAGGTTCAAGCAAAAAGTATTTAACAAATGTACAGGATCTAGGATGTAAGAGAGGAAAGCTTGGCGCTGGACACAATAAACTCTCAAGGCCCGTTGGATATCTGGTACTGCATGGGAACTTGCAGGCTAGTGGGAAGTAACAAGTTATCTTGATGAACTATAAGCCCTTTGGCCTTATGTATGCAACTGGACTTTGGATTATTGTCAGAGTTTCGTAATTAAATTAATATCAGGCGCTTTCAAAGAGGAGTACCCGACCGTAGCCGCGATGTCCGAGGGTTCTATTACTTACTCAACCATGACCTTTGGCTTGTCTCCAGGATATAACTTTTGTATTAGGACGTTTTGTCCTTTCCTTCAGTCTAAAAGTAGTCTAGAGTCAACTCTTAACATGTACTCTCGCTGAAACTAGAAGATGTATCACTCCTTTGCCTCATTATTTAATACTTTTATTAGATATCTCCTGATTTAAGTTTAGTTATTTATTTATTCTTCTTTTTTGATTTAGTTTATTTATTTGATTTTTCCTACGTGCAAAATTGTATTATGAAATCAATTTAAATTAAGGCTATTTTGTAGCCTATGTATTGGATATATTCTATTGTATTGTGTATATGCTTTTGTGTTGGGTAAATATGCTTTTCTATTAGGTATATATGGTTTGTATTGGGTAATAATACTTTTGTATTGAGAATATGCCTTTGTATTGGATATATGCTCTTGTATTGGGTTTATATGCTTTGTATTGGGTATGCATAGTTTTGTATTGGGTGTATATGGTTTTTTATTGGTTATGTATGCTTTTGTATTGGGTATATGATTTTTATTGGGTATATGCTCTTGAATTGGGTTTGTATGCTTTGAATTGGGCATACATGAATTTGTACTGGACGAATATGGTTTCGTATTGTTTGAATTGGGTATATGGTTTTGTATTGGGTTTATATGCTTTGTGTTGGGTATACATGGCTTTGTATTAAGTGTTTATGATGTTGTATTGGTTATATATGGTTTTGTATGGGTTATATATGCTTTTGTATTGGGTATATGATTTTGTATTGGGTTTATGTGCTTTGTATTGGGTATACATGTTTTGGTATTGGATGTATAGGGATGTATAGGGTTTTGTATTGAGTATATATGGTTTTGTATTGGGAATATGCTTTTATATTGGGGTTATATGCTATTGTATTGGGTATATGCTTTTTTACGTTAGTACAATGAGAAATAACAGATTATTATTATTGTTTATTGACGAAATGTAACTAAACCATAAGTAAACGTTTTGACTTTCCAAACGTACAATTAACTATCTGCACCCTACCACGCTTTACTATGGCATATTGTGGTTGCATTGATGTATCCTACCACGCTTTGCTGTGGCACATTGTGGTTGCATGGATGTACCCTACCCCGCTTTGATGAATCACATTGTGGTTGCATGGATGTACCCTACCACGCTTTGCTTTGGCACATTGTGGTTGCATGGATGTACCCTACCACGCTTTGCTTTGGCACATTGTGGTTGCATGGATGTAACCTACCACGCTCTGTTGTGGCACATTGTGGTTGCATGGATGTGTCCTACCAATTTGCTGTGGCACATTGTGGTTGCATGGATGTACCCTACCACGCTTTACTGTGGCGCGTTGTGGTTTGATAGCTGTACCTTACCTCACTTTGCTGTGGCACATTGTGGTTACATGGATGTACACTACCACGCTTTGCTTTGGCACATTGTGGTTGGATGGATGTAACCTACCACGCTCTGTTGTGGCACATTGTGGTTGCATGGATGTGTCCTACCAATTTGCTGTGGCACATTGTGGTTGCATGGATGTACCCTACCACGCTTTACTGTGGCGCGTTGTGGTTTGATAGCTGTACCCTACCTCACTTTGCTGTGGCACATTGTGGTTACATGGATGTACCCTACCACGCTTTGCTTTGGCACATTGTGGTTGTATGGATGTGTCCTACCACGCTTTACTGTGGCGCGTTGTGGTTTGATAGCTGTACCCTACCTCACTTTGCTGTGGCACATTGTGGCTACATGGATGTACCCTACCACGCTTTGCTTTGGCACATTGTGGTTGCATGGATGTGTCCTACCACGCTTTACTGTGGCGCGTTGTGGTTTGATAGCTGTACCCTACCTCACTTTGCTGTGGCACATTGTGGTTACATGGATGTAACCTACCACGCTTTGCTTTGGCACAATGTGGTTGCATGGATGTGTCCTACCACGCTTTACTGTGGCGCGTTGTGGTTTGATAGCTGTACCCTACCTCACTTTGCTGTGGCACATTGTGGTTACATGGATTTACCCTACCACGCTTTGCTTTGGCACATTGTGGTTGCATGGATGTACCCTACCACGCTTTGCTGTGGCGCGTTGTGGTTTGATAGCTGTACCCTACCTCACTTTGCTGTGGCACATTGTGGTTACATGGGTGTACCCTACCACGCTTTGCTTTGGCACATTGTGGTTGCATGGATGTGTCCTACCACGCTTTACTGTGGCGCGTTGTGGTTTGATAGCTGTACCCTACCTCACTTTGCTGTGGCACATTGTGGTTACATGGATGTACCCTACCACGCTTTGCTTTGGCACATTGTGGTTACATGGATGTACCCTACCACGCTTTGCTTTGGCACATTGTGGTTGCATGGATGTACCCTACCACGCTTTGCTGTGGCGCGTTGTGGTTTGATAGCTGTACCCTACCTCACTTTGCTGTGGCACATTGTGGTTACATGGGTGTACCCTACCACGCTTTGCTTTGGCTCATTGTGGTTGCATGGATGTGTCCTACCACGCTTTACTGTGGCGCGTTGTGGTTTGATAGCTGTACCCTACCTCACTTTGCTGTGGCACATTGTGGTTACATGGATGTACCCTACCACGCTTTGCTTTGGCACATTGTGGTTGCATGGATGTACCCTACCACGCTTTACTGTGGCATATTGTGGTTGCATGGATGCACCCTACCACGCTTTACTGTGGCATATTGTGGTTACATGGATGCACCCTACCACGCTTTACTGTGCCATATTGTGGTTGCATGGATGTATCCTACCACGCTTTGTTTGGCACATTGTGGTAGCATGGATGTACCCTACCACGCTTTGTTTGGCACATTGTGGTAGCATGGATGTACCCTACCACGCTTTGCTTTGGCACATTGTGGTTGCATGGATGTACCCTACCACGCTTTGCTTTGGCACATTGTGGTTGCGTGGATGAGAAATGAGGAAGAAAACAAAGTATACGTTTCATAGAAACCTAATCTTGGAATACTTTAGAAGCTTAGGCAATACAGGCCTCAGGCTATGTCATTTTTTGATCGAATCGTTACCAGAATCAATCTGATAAGACATATTTTCAGAATTCCTGCTGGCTCGTGCAAGAAGTGGCTCCTTCCAGCCCCGTTAGTTATCAATTGCATTATGTGATTATAATTACTATTCCTTATGTTTACGCGTTAGTTTGTGAATGCTTAGCTCGACATATGGCTGGAGATCACTGTTGTTGTAACTCTGTTGACAGCAGGAAACCACATCAAATGAAGCAGTGGCATTCCACTTACGTTTGGCGAACGGAGCCGCTCGATCCAAGACATGATCCCACCAAAGTACTTCGATTAAGGTGAATATTTGGTGCAGATAGTATAATAATCTGAATTTCGGGTCAGTGGATAAGTTTGTTTTTGTCAATAAGCAATGTAATTGGGAACATGTAAAGTTTTACATGTTGTAACAGTTGAACCTTTTTTCCTGGGGTAAGTATTTATCAGGACTTTATTAAAAATGTGTGTTAATTACTAATTAACAAATTAATTAACCTTACTTACCAGAGGCTCCTAGTTCTCCGTTTTCAGCCAAGCATAATAATGTCTTTCTGTAAACGATCTTCCGATATCTTCAGAAGGTAGAATTAGGTTACTTGGGAAATGAAGATATAAAGTTTGTAACGTTCTAGGTTACTTGTGAAATAAAAATTTAAATTTTTAAAATACAAAGTTATACAATTTATTAATCAGTGACAAATTACAAAAGAACAAATGACACCAATGTGTCGAGTTATTTACTTTTAATTACTGCTAGTTCTTCCATACATTTTAATTACTTATTAACCTTTAAAATTACATTTATCGAGAAGATAGTAACTTAAGATTTCCAATTAAATTTTGAAATGAATATTCGAGGGACAATTTTTACCGTTCATGTGTTAACCCTTTATCAATTAAAAATTCTTCAACTTAGTTAACATTAAAATACATTTTCTTTATTATCATCTAAAACGTACTTGCTTGTGCACATTACTTATTTTAAAAAACACTTTAACACATATTAAACATTGCCCATGGCTTTTGAAATCACTAAACACTTAACACATCGCTCTTGCAATAAGCGCACTTAAACAAAAGTGGTATTAACTTTTATTTATTTGGAACATACGAATAATTGCTTCTGACTTTTTCTTTAGTTGCGTTAATAAAATTTGGTACCGGCCTTGACATCTTAAAATTTGGAATACTGGAAGCTTATAAATTTCTAAGTTACGTCCGAAAGTGCCATTACGTCCGTCTCGTTCAAAGACTTTTGGAGAACTGGGGCTTCTGAAGGGGCACGCCAACGGAAATCCCACCCTTGGTTATTATTTCGAATTTTTCGATTGGTGCATTGGATCTGGCGATATCAGACCATGCTTGCGTCACATGATGTGATGTCAGTTAATTACCCTGAGTTACTACTCGTACGATATTTTACATTTTTACCCGCTAGGGGTGCTACTATCTATGCTAGTTCACAATGAGCACGAATAAAACAAAAATTTTCTTTTATATTGGGAAGATATAATTATTAAATAAAAATCAAATATATAAATGAATTTATATGTAACACCTTATTTTTAAGAGTGTTACAATGTAACTGTGGAAGTCATTAGCTAGTGTAGGGAGTATTCCCCTCACTTGCGGCAGCTGGGTGATATACACCTAAATGTTGAAAAGATGTCTTCTCGCGGTAGCGGTGATGTTACGGATAGGCAAAAACAATCTTTGAAGCGGGTTGTGTGTCGTGTCAAAACTTAAGCTCAATCGCTGGAGAAAGTGTTGCGTTTTTGAAACGTGCACAAACTTAACAGTTTTATTTATAACAAATATAGCCTCCCCGAAGTTACACTAAACAAATGATGCTCTCGTTAGGTAGTTAGTTAAAATAGTTAAGGTTCTGATAGAGGACAATAAAATTGACGAAAAAATTTAAGGATTCAATCACTTTTAAATTTACTTGTTACAAACTGTTGAAGGCAAAAAGGAAAAGTGTAAATCGTTCTCGATGAAACTACAGTGAGCCAACTTTCTTTACAATCGCAATAAGTATGCTATGCGTGTAGTCAGTGGTCCCGCTTAAAAAAACCGATATTTCTGACAAAGCAATTGAGAGTGAGTCATTCTTTTGTCAACCGGAAAAACTGTTAACATTCCATGGCAGTGCACGAGCACTGGCATTGTAACACAAGTGTGCGCGCATCTTGTATCGTCCAGTCACGGCCTCCTAGATTCCGTGGAACGGATTGTATCCGTCACGCAGTCGCAGAAGACACGCTGACCTTGGACCATTTTCGCAAAATACATCGCCATTGAGGGAAATTCCTACGCGCAAACATCTGTTACTGTCAACGCATTTCAATGTGAACGCAAACGGAAAAGTTCGTTACTCATTAAACATTACAAGCTAGTAATTAGATTTATTGCCTACAAGTACGGAAATTAGGTCTGTCAACAATTATTTACCAGTTGTGTTGAAGTAATTACTCACCGAGTAGCCCAGTGTTGTTGGCTCATTTTAACCAAGTACATTAAAATATGAGAGAGATTTGTCCCATTCATTGCGTACATAATAATATATGATTACCAAAGCTGATCTACACATCTACCATAACACAAGCAGAAGTAAACTACAAACAGGTTCAGTAAAGCCTAAATCTTTTACTGTTTCTGAAACACTGTCATCCTTTACAGTTACAAAGTAAATAAATAAACTAATTTTAGATTTACAACAAACATCATGTGATTCACGTAACTTGTTCTTACCGAACGGCTTAAACCCTGCGTTCAGCTTCGACGAGGTCTTCGATCATCGACCATCACTCAACTTGTCCCACATCGTCTAATATACGGCTGACACTTACTCAGGACTGCTACAGACTATGAAATTTATGTACTTCTAATATTTATAGATTCGTTACGTAATGTCACCAGTTGAATGATTTAACATGAGTAATTAAAGACGAGGGTTTGTTGTGTTTTTAGCTAAGGAATTTTCTTAATTTGTAGCCAGCGCTCTCTGTTTCTGCAGGCAGTGATTTCTCGTACAATAGTCTAGTATTCTGCTTCTTTTCACCAGTGCTTTCTACACAACCTTTTTCAGCTCTAATCTCCTCACGATCTCTTTTCTATTACAACTCTTTTCAACTTATGTCTGCAACCAGTACTTTCTCATTCAATAATAGAAACACTTTATCTCTTCTGCGTCAGTGTTTTATATTGAGTTAATTTTCTGAAGGCAGCACTTGATGTTTCTGAAGTCAGGGCTTCCTGGTACAATTCCATTGAGATATGTAAAGTCAGGTATTTTTACTGTCAGTTTTTATTATAAATAAAGTTTTCAGCTGTTTAAGTGTTTTCAGTTCCTTCTCGCGCACCAAAGACAGTGTTTTTAAACAAAAGCATCTCGTATTTTGAAGTCGATTCAGGCCTGTACAACTAACGTAATATATGTTTAGTGAAATTATTATTTCCATTATTTCCATATTTCATACTATTTTAAAGAAGGACCTACGTTTTATACTACCTCTAAAGGAGGCTCTAGGTTTTATACTATTTCAAAGAAGGTTCTAGGTTTTATATTATTTTTAATGAGGCTCTAGATTTTATTCTACTTTAAAGGAGACTAGGTTTTATAATATTTCAAAGAAGGTCTTAGGTTTTATATTATTTTAAAGGAGGCTCTAGGTTTTATAATATTTCAAAGAAGGTTTTAGGTTTTATACTATTTCAAAGAAGATTTTAGGTTTTATATTATTTTAAAGGAGGCTCTAGGTTTTATACTTTTTAAATAAATGTCCTGGGTTTTATACTATTTTAAACAAGGCCTAAAGTTTAATGCTATATTAGAGGAGGTTCTAGGTTTTATACTATTTGAAAGAAGGTTCTAGGTTTTATACTATTTCAAAGAAGGTTCTAGGTTTTATACTGCCTTTAAAAAAGGCTCTAGATTTTATACTATTTCGAAGAAGGTTTTAGGTTTTATACTATTTCAAAGAAGGTTTTAGGTTTTGTATTATTTTAAAGGACGCTCTAGGTTCTATAGTTTTAAAATAAATGTCCTAGGTTTTATACTATTTTAAACAAGGCTCTAAGCTCAATACTATGTTAAAGGAAGCTCTAGGTTTTATACTATTTCAAAGAAGGTTTTAGGTTTTATACTATGTTAAAGAACGTTCTAGGTTTTATACTATTTCAAAGAAGGTTCTAGGTTGTATACTGCCTTTAAGGAAAGCTTTAAATTTTAAACTATTTCAAAGAAGGTTTTAGGTTTTGTACTAATTCAAAGAAGGTTTTAGGTTTTATATTATTTTAAATGACACTCTAGGTTTTATACTATTTCAAAGAAGGTTCTAGGTTTTTTAGTATTTTAAAGAAGGCTCTGGTTTTATACTATTTTAATGAAGGTCCTAGCTTTTATACAATATTAAAGAAGGCTCTAGGTTTTATATGATTTTAATGAAGGTCCTAGGTTTTATACTATTTGATTGAAGGTCCCAGGTTTTATATTATTTTACGAAGGTCTTAGCTTTTGTATTATATTAAAGAGGGCTCTAAGTTATATACTATATGAAAGAAAGCTTTTGGTTTTATTATATTTTAAAGAAGGTCCTAGCTTTTATACAATATTAAAGAAGGCTCTATGTTTTATAATAATTTAAAGAAGATCCTAGGTTTTATTCAATATTAAAGAAGGCTTTAGGTTTTATAATATTTTTTAAAATGGCTCTAAGTCTTATACTATATTAATAAATGTCCTACGTTTTATACTATTAAAAGAACACTTCTCCTAAGTGTTATACTAAATTAAAGAAGGCTATAGGTTTAATACTATTTTTAAAGAAGATCCTAGTTTTAATATTATTTGAAGGAAGGTCCTAGGTTTTATATTGTTTTAATGAACTTGGTAAAAAGTATTAAAAGACGAGTTAACTTTAGAGGTTTCCGGTTTCGAATAAGGGTGGAATTTGTTTCACTGCAGAAGGGAAGAACGTGGTCACTATTTGTACTGGAGTTCCTGGAATTTCCTACGCATGCGCCCCCGTATTCTGTTTTAATTGTTACAAGTATTTTTATATCTATTAAAATTCAGTATTAAAATAATAGGAACATATGTATGGACACACGAAGTTGCAAGGCTGTAGGAAATATAACATTTGAATTTTCAGTTGTTGTATACATCTGTTTAAATACATATTTAAAGAATAAAATTATACAAACAATATGAAACCTTAGCAAACCTCTGCCATAACCTACAATTAATCTTTGTTACTTTGCTGAATGTCAAACCTCATTCAATTGCCTCAACTTCGTTTGCTGTGATAGTTTCAGAATGTGAAGAAAGGTTTTGCTCGTCCGAAGTAACGACATTACAACCATAGTCCTCGGGCTTTCATAACGAGCTGCCAGTCTTAGTTAAATATAAATAGCCTTCCTAAAAACATAAAAAAGCATGTTGCACTTCAAGAAGGGCCCCCGGTAACGATATCTGCACTGCGTACTAACAAGGTTACAGATTAACGTAACGCCGTAAAGTGACCTTCACAATGATAGATGCCAAAGTGCTGGTAACACTAAACTTCCGAAAAGTTCGTCTTGATTTATTGCGGACTAAATAGCGGTCATGGTTTAGCCAACACACCTTAACCGCTGGATGCCATTTTACGATCGCACTAGACTTTAAGCACTGAGCAATGCGCATCACCTTCGAAGAGCCACTAACTTCTCTAGAAAGTTCAGTGTCTGACCTTAAAACATTGCCGGGAGCTAGTGCTGACACCCAACTTGCTTTAACTTACAATTTTAAATTAAAATTATTCTACACTGGATAAAGAGACTATAACGGTTTTTATTATTTATTTTAGCGTCGATGAAGATTAAATTGAAAATTTATGGATAAGAAAACAAATATATAATGCACTTTATTTGTTCAATGGACCGATAGCAATGGTTTTCTATACATTCAGACAGTACCTGCTCTATTAACTATTCCAATGTAGGACTATTTACAAATTTACAGTCATTGCTTTCTCATTTCCGATTCAGTTCTTATGTTTATAAAGTCAGTGCTTTCTATGTAATCATTTTCTGCTTTTTATCTCCTCCAGTTACGGGATTTCTAATTCAATCCTTTCGATTAAATCTTGCAGTCGATGTTTCTCCACACAATCATCTTTAGTTCTTTATGTTTTTTCACCAAGTACTTCTTATGCATTAATGTTTACGTGTTTGTATCCTCTTTGCACCGTAACACTTTCAGCTTTTTATGTAGCTACATATTTTGTTATATATGAGTTTGTATTTCATTTGACTATAAAGCTGTATTGGTTCAAGTTCTAGTCTCGGTTCTGCCTAGTTTGCAGTGGTTTTTAAAACAGGCTGAAAATGTTGAAAACCTTTTCATGGAATTATACAAATAGTTATTGAAAATGTCAAACAATACCTTCGCGCACATACTATTTGCTTTCAGAATCAGCTTTCACATGCGGTTCCGGAATTTCATCCTGGGATGCAGGACAGTACTATAAGAAACCAGCAACATTAGCGCTGTAGAAAGGAATGGCGTGGCGGTTGGTTGACACAAAAATAATCTAATCTAAAGTGATACTTTAAAGTTCAAAGTGCAACACAGTCTTTAAACAATCATAAAATAAAAACGTTTAAATGCATCCTATTTTGAAATGTTGCAAATGCATCGAATGTAAAATTTAAATTTCTTCCTACATTATACCCTTAGGATCCAACAGTGAACCTTTTTACAAGACAAAAATAAAGATTTTTGGCAAACGTATGCTGAAGCAGTGTAACAGATCGCTATTATGTCACTCACAGTTAACACGTATGCAACAAATCAGAACTGTGTATACTACACAAGTAGCTAGAGTATTGGTGAGGAAGTACAAAAGGAACAAAGAGTTCGTTGACGAGTTGCTGAAATAGACCTTGTCTAGAATTTAATCGCACACACACACACACACACACACACACACACACACCACACACACACACACACACACACACACACACACACACACACACACACACACACACACACACACACACACACACACACACACACACACACATACACATACACACACACACACACACACACACACACACACACACACACACACACTACACACTACACACACACACACACATTGTAGTATGGTAGATGATATAGCTATTGTTACGGTAATCAAATGCAAATATGTCAGACACCGTGACTGGCATAGGCCATTTAAAGGGTGGGACTAATGATACAAAATGAAGGGTGGGACGCCCAGAGAAGATAACCTCTTCTTTCCTCTAAGTTAGGCACAGATAATCCTCCCCGACGAATATTACCTACAAGTGCGACGAAATCGGCCAAATTTTATGATCGTCTACAGCGTCTCGTTTGACTTAATTGTCAAGCAGTAGATATTTTGCAATAACTCATGCTTTGGCTACATTTTAAGAATTCTAACCTGACTGACAATGAATATGCTTTGCGCAATTAGGTGTGCGTAATGGGCGACTGTCTCATGATCTCACCTGTAGCTTGTCTCACCCGTCACACTTGTCCCCACACTAATGGCATGGCTAGTATAGAATAAATAAGCAATTTAGGTTTGTTAAAGTGTGATGTGACTTTCGCAAACAGCGGGCGTGTCAGGCGCTGGGATACGACTCCCGTCTGGTAGTGGTAAGCCGAGCGATATTGGGCTCACTCAAGCAAATTTTGGACTGTTAGGGATTTTGCAAAAAAATATTTACATCTTCCAAGGACCCTTTCTCACGACCAAAGTTGTTTCGTGAGATCTTATGCGATGGCGATGGTCCGCGGGAGATTTATGAAAAATCAAATATTTATAAACCTTTTCCCGAGATTAAATAAAAATTAGGATTTTAGTTGTACAAGATAAAGTAAATACATTTGTCTTGATGTATAAAATATATTTATTCTATTATCGTCAAGCTAATGATTATTAGGTTTTACCACAATAATGTTTGTGTAGAAAAGTAACATTATAACATTCCAAGACTCACCAAGAAGGAATGTTTCAGCTTGCCCAAAATTAAAGTAGTGCACGGAAGTCATATTGGAACAAGTATTATACAAAAACAAATTTAGCCAATTCCTACAACAAGGAGTATATTATTTGTAACATACATTATTCTGTTTGAAATTTGTCGTTTTTAATAAATATAATCTCCCAAGATAAAATTGTTATTGTAAAAAGTATATTCTTTTAACTTTAAAAACTTTTATATCACGTTTTGAAATAACTCCTTCTATACATTTTACTAAATTTGGCAAAATTTATAAAACAAATTAGAGAAAATGTGTTGTAATTTCTATTAAATAAATAAAACCTCTCAAACACTAATCGCGGTGGACATTTTCAGAGACCTATGCTATTTAGTCAATTCCTAGATCATGAAGAAAAAATTGTATTCCAATCACTTTTTATTAAATAATTAGAATTAATATAAATATGTACATACATATGGCTGAATCACAATATTGGGCGGCAAGATAGGAAGCAAAATATTGTAATATAATTATTTAATTATTGAAATGATATTTGAAAAACCTTAATCAATATTCTTATTTTCGAGTGGATTTTGTATCTTTAATTTTATTGGAAGCTCGGATGCAGTTCAAAATTGAGTTCTGAAAATTGCAATTCATATGCTTTCAAATTATAATCGTTTCTTAATTAGTAATAATCGCCAGTTTTTGAAGATTATCTAATGACTTTTGAGTTACAAGCTAGCCTGGAGTGGCCCTTTGTAAGGTCAAATATGCTAGAACAAGGACAATGGGCCAAACGTTACACTGAACCGACGTCACAGTGGTTACAGGCGATGTTTTATTTTTATCTTTGTTTGATGTTGTTGTGCCATACGTTACCCACTATCGATATATCAGGATAATAAAGATGTTTTCAGATATTATCCTCGATCGATACATGATTAATAGCGTTCTATACTCATGGTAACGGTGTATAACTCTAACCTCAACAAATGTATGAGCACAAGATTTAGATATTGTTTCAATACGACTACTCCATTCTAGCAACGACAAATTTTGTTGCGTCAGAGGCAAATCAAGTCCCTTCTTCCTTTCGGCAACTTATGTCAAAGCTATTCTCTTGAGCGATTATATTTTTGAAAGTTGTCTGCAGTTATTTAAACATGCAAATTAATGCGCTCTCACACCGCTATTTCTCTGAATGTTTAAACCCCCCCCCCCCCCAGGAGCTGACATCTCGTTATTCTCCTTATACAGTATTTATGAAAAGAGGAAGTGAAAGGAGAAATAGTACAGAAAAACTTAATGTTGTTGTTTTCAGACGTCCATCTTAAATCACACAGAGACTTGAATGCCGCAATCGGAGTGGTGGAATTCCTTGGCAGGTTTATTGACGAATTGCTGTGGAAATAATAGTCAGTCTTGTCTTCACCTTTGTACGAGTACGATTTCCTCAAATAAATGTAAACAATTTCTTACAACTTTATTATTCCTCATACTCTAAACAATTGTGCGTCGTAAACATTTTACCACTTCTTAAAAGCAAAGTATTTTTAGATCTAAGATGGCTGAATATTTTTTTTGACTTTCCTGAATCAGCTGTCTAAAAATAATTTTGTAATAGTTTCGATATAAAGTTATAGTTTAGTTAGGCAGATGTTTAATTAGTTACTATACGAAGATATTGTATAGTTTAGATATGTATGTGTTTGTTTCTAAGTTTTATATTTACGTTGGTATTTCCATGAAGCAAAATATTAAAAACTAGACAAAAGTATTAAACTTAAATTTTTTTTTTCATCTCTTCCTAGAAGTTCACACTTTATCTATATATATTGTTCAAAATTCCAATCGTTAATAAAATACTTTTTATTCGTCCACTCAAGTTCAAATACATTTTTTTTTAATCGTAAAGGATGACAATTAATGTTATAACGATTTTTTTCAAATAATAATTCGTCATTTAAATTTAACGAATTAATTTTAGTTTTATATGGAAGGAAAAGGTTTCACAAAACGGGCAAAATAGTTATTTTGCACGCACACACGCAAACACACACACACACACACACACACACACACACACACACACACACACATACACACACACACACACACAGCCACACACACACACACACACACACACACACACACACACATACACACACACACACACACAGCCACACACACACACACACACACACCACAGACACACACACACACACACACACACACACACACACACACACACATACACACATACACACAGCCACATACACACACACACACACACACACACACATACACACACACATACACACACACACATAGCCACACACATACACACACACAAACACAAACACTGACAGACACACACACCACAGATACACACACACACACACACACACACACACACACACACACACACACACACACACATATATATATATATATATATATATATATACATACATATATTTATAAATTTAAAAACTCTATCGAGCATCAGATTCAGTTGATGTAATGAAGACACCATGATTAATTAGTCTTCGAAAGTCAACTTGCATAAATACCAAGTAAGATTCTTGTTTAAGTACATCATATTGTAAGTGGTATTTATATTTTAAAAAAATAATTCAAGGATTATATTATTTGTAACTTACATTATCCTGTTTGAAATTTGTCGTTTTTAATAAATATAATCTCCCAAGATAAAATTGTTATTGTAAAAAGTATATTATTTTAACTTTAAAAACATTTATATCACGTTTTGAAATAACTCCTTCTATACATTTTACTAAATTTGGCAAAATTTATAAAACAAATTAGAGAAAATGTGTTGTAATTTCTATTAAATAAATAAAACCTCTCAAACACTAATCGCGGTGGACATTTTCAGAGACCTATGCTATTTAGTCAATTCCTAGATCATGAAGAAAAAATTGTATTCGAATCACTTTTTATTAAATAATTAGAATTAATATAAATATGTACATACATATGGCTGAATCACAATATTGGGCGGCAAGATAGGAAGCAAATAAAATACTTAATAAAATACTTTTTATTCGTCCACTCAAGTTCAAATACATTTTTTTTTAATCGTAAAGGATGACAATTAATGTTATAACGATTTTTTTCAAATAGTAATTCGTCATTTAAATTTAATGAATTAATTTTAGTTTTATATGGAAGGAAAAGGTTTCACAAAACGGGCAAAATAGTTATTTTGCACGCACACACGCAAACATACACACACATAACACACACACACACACACACACACACACACACACACGCATACACACACACACACACACACACAGCCACACACATACACACACACAAACACAAACACTGACAGACACACACACACACACACACACACACACACACACACACACCACAGACACACACACACACACACACACACATACACACACACACACACACACACACCACAGACACACACACACACATACACACACACACACACACACACACACACACACACACACACACACACACACACACACACACACACACACACACACACACATACACACACACACACACACATACACACACACACACACACACACACACACACACACCACAGACACACACACACACATACACACACACACACACACACACACACACACACACACACACACACACACACACACATAACACACACACACACACACACACACACACACACACACACACACGCATACACACACACACACACACACACAGCCACACACATACACACACACAAACACAAACACTGACAGACACACACACACACACACACACACACACACACACACACACACACCACAGACACACACACACACACACACACACATACACACACACACACACACACACACACACACACACCACAGACACACACACACACATACACACACACACACACACACACACACACACACACACACACACACACACACACACACACACATACACACATACACATACACACACACATACACACACACACAGCCACACACATACACACACACAAACACAAACACTGACAGACACACACACCACAGACACACAGACACAAAGACACACACACACACACACACACACACACACATATATATATATATACATACATACATATATATATAAATTTAAAAACTCTATCGAGCATCAGATTCAGTTGATGTAATGAAGACACCATGATTAATTAGTCTTCGAAAGTCAACTCGCATAAATACCAAGTAAGATTCTTGTTTAAGTGCATCATATTGTAAGTGCTATTTATATAACTCAAGGAGTATATTCTTTGTAACATACATTATCCTGTTTGAAATTTGTCGTTTTTAATAAATATAATCTCCCAAGATAAAATTATTATTGTAAAAAGTATATTCTTTTAACTTTAAAAACATTTATATCACGTTTTGAAATAATTCCTTCTATGCATTTTACTAAATTTGGCAAAATTTATAAAACAAATTAGAGAAAATGTGTTGTAATTTCTATTAAATAAATAAAACCTCTCAAACACTAATCGCGGTGGACATTTTCAGAGACCTATGCTATTCGAATACCCTTCGTGCTATTATGCTTTGATTAGTAATAGGTTTGTGTATCGGGATTTAAGTAAATATTAGTTTATTTAATTTTGAAAGGTTATATTTATTTAAAATTAATTGTTTTACCATAAATATCACGCACACCTTTTATTGAAATAATATAATACTCAGCGACAGCTGACGATTGCCTGGAGTTAGTGTAATCGTCTCGATCCAGTAAGTTAAAGAAATTCCTTTAATTATTGATCGTGCGTGTCGTGATTTCAACATAAAGCTGCACCGGAGTGAGGAGCAATCCACGAGTTGATTATATTTCTGGAAACCCCTTTAAACGTGACAATGTATCATTAAGCCTACTGTGCAAAATCTTAGCATTTCCCTAACACTAACCATGCAAGACATCTTTAGCTTATATTCCCTACAACGTATGGATTATTTACATATTAAGTATATTAATAGAGGTATAAAATGTAAATAATAATGTATAGCTGTCACTGATGAAGATAACATTGCTGTCGAAACCGCTTGATTTAGATTTTCATTTTTGTGTGAAAAAAATTTACATTTTATAGACAAAGCATAGAACCACTCATATTCATAGAAACAAGAGACATCTTGAATAAATTTCACAAAATATTAACATTGCATTGCTCTTGCACAAAAAGCAACTGAGAATTACTTATAGATAAGTATTTAAATCCACAGTTATATTAAACCGGTTTACCAAACGCCTAATAGTTCTTAATACAATATTCGACTATTTCATACCACTGTGGATCCTCTTCAAAAGCTGAATATTGAATATATATAGCATCATACAATGTAAACAATTTCAACAACTCAAAAACCACAAGCAACAATACAATTATAAACAAAATAAATTCACACTAAACCACAAACTAACAACATATTAATATAAACACGTCGTCCTCTCAAACTAAAAAGTCTGCAAACTAGTGAAGCTTGCTACTAGCTACTAGTTAAGGTAGTTAAATTGTCTCCAAGCCAGTTAAGCTTGCGACTAGTTACTAGTTAAGCTTGATGAAATGTCTGCAAACTAGAGAAGCTAGCTACTATTTAAGCTAGTTAAAATTTCGGGAAGACAGTAATCTAGCTAAAATGTTTGCAAGCCAGTTAAACTTGCTACTAGTAAGGCTAGTTAATGTGGCTTCAAGCCAGTTAAGCTTGCTTCTAGCTACTAGTTAATCTGGTTAAATTGTCTGCAAGCCAGTTAAACTTGCTACTAGTAAGGCTAGTTAATGTGGCTTCAAGCCAGTTAAGCTTGCGACTAGTTACTAGTTAAGCTCGATGAAATGTCTGCAAACTAGAGAAGCTAGCTACTATTTAAGCCAGTTAAAATTTCGGGAAGACAGTAATCTAGCTAAAATGTTTGCAAGCTAGTTAAACTTGCTACTAGTAAGGCTAGTAAATGTGGCTTCAAGCCAGTTAAGCTTGCGACTAGTTACTAGTTAAGCCCGATGAAATGTCTGTAAACTAGAGAAGCTAGCTACTATTTAAGCCAGTTAAAATTTCGGGAAGACAGTAATCTAGCTAAAATGTTTGCAAGCCAGTTAAACTTGCTACTAGTTAAGGTAGTTAAATTGTCTCCAAGCCAGTTAAGCTTGCTTCTAGCTACTAGTTAATCTGGTTAAATTGTCTGCAAGCCAGTTAAACTTGCTACTAGTAAGGCTAGTTAATGTGGCTTCAAGCCAGTTAAGCTTGCTTCTAGCTACTAGTTAATCTGGTTAAATTGTCTGCAAGCCAGTTAAACTTGCTACTAGTAAGGCTAGTTAATGTGGCTTCAAGCCAGTTAAGCTTGCTACTAGTAAGGCTAGTTAATGTGGCTTCAAGCCAGTTAAACTTGCTTCTAGCTACTAGTTAATCTGGTTAAATTGTCTGCAAGCCAGTTAAACTTGCTACTAGTAAGGCTAGTTAATGTGGCTTCAAGCCAGTTAAGCTTGCTTCTAGCTACTAGTTAATCTGGTTAAATTGTCTGCAAGCCAGTTAAACTTGCTACTAGTAAGGCTAGTTAATGTGGCTTCAAGCCAGTTAAGCTTGCTTCTAGCTACTAGTTAATCTGGTTAAATTGTCTGCAAGCCAGTTAAACTTGCTACTAGTAAGGCTAGTTAATGTGGCTTCAAGCCAGTTAAGCTTGCTTCTAGCTACTAGTTAATCTGGTTAAATTGTCTGCAAGCCAGTTAAACTTGCTACTAGTAAGGCTAGTTAATGTGGCTTCAAGCCAGTTAAGCTTGCTTCTAGCTACTAGTTAATCTGGTTAAATTGTCTGCAAGCCAGTTAAACTTGCTACTAGTAAGGCTAGTTAATGTGGCTTCAAGCCAGTTAAGCTTGCTTCTAGCTACTAGTTAATCTGGTTAAATTGTCTGCAAGCCAGTTAAACTTGCTACTAGTAAGGCTAGTTAATGTGGCTTCAAGCCAGTTAAGCTTGCTTCTAGCTACTAGTTAATCTGGTTAAATTGTCTGCAAGCCAGTTAAACTTGCTACTAGTAAGGCTAGTTAATGTGGCTTCAAGCCAGTTAAGCTTGCTTCTAGCTACTAGTTAATCTGGTTAAATTGTCTGCAAGCCAGTTAAACTTGCTACTAGTAAGGCTAGTTAATGTGGCTTCAAGCCAGTTAAGCTTGCTTCTAGCTACTAGTTAATCTGGTTAAATTGTCTGCAAGCCAGTTAAACTTGCTACTAGTAAGGCTAGTTAATGTGGCTTCAAGCCAGTTAAGCTTGCTTCTAGCTACTAGTTAATCTGGTTAAATTGTCTGCAAGCCAGTTAAACTTGCTACTAGTAAGGCTAGTTAATGTGGCTTCAAGCCAGTTAAGCTTGCTTCTAGCTACTAGTTAATCTGGTTAAATTGTCTGCAAGCCAGTTAAACTTGCTACTAGTAAGGCTAGTTAATGTGGCTTCAAGCCAGTTAAGCTTGCTTCTAGCTACTAGTTAATCTGGTTAAATTGTCTGCAAGCCAGTTAAACTTGCTACTAGTAAGGCTAGTTAATGTGGCTTCAAGCCAGTTAAGCTTGCGACTAGTTACTAGTTAAGCTCGATGAAATGTCTGCAAACTAGAGAAGCTAGCTACTATTTAAGCCAGTTAAAATTTCGGGAAGACAGTAATCTAGCTAAAATGTTTGCAAGCTAGTTAAACTTGCTACTAGTAAGGCTAGTAAATGTGGCTTCAAGCCAGTTAAGCTTGCGACTAGTTACTAGTTAAGCCCGATGAAATGTCTGTAAACTAGAGAAGCTAGCTACTATTTAAGCCAGTTAAAATTTCGGGAAGACAGTAATCTAGCTAAAATGTTTGCAAGCCAGTTAAACTTGCTACTAGTTAAGGTAGTTAAATTGTCTCCAAGCCAGTTAAGCTTGCTTCTAGCTACTAGTTAATCTGGTTAAATTGTCTGCAAGCCAGTTAAACTTGCTACTAGTAAGGCTAGTTAATGTGGCTTCAAGCCAGTTAAGCTTACTTCTAGCTACTAGTTAATCTGGTTAAATTGTCTGCAAGCTAGTTAAACTTGCTACTAGTAAGGCTAGTTAATGTGGCTTCAAGCCAGTTAAGCTTGCGACTAGTTACTAGTTAAGCTCGATGAAATGTCTGCAAACTAGAGAAGCTAGCTACTATTTAAGCCAGTTAAAATTTCGGCAAGACAGTAATCTAGCTAAAATGTTTGCAGGCCAGTTAAACTTGCTACTAGTAAGGCTAGTTAATGTGGCTTCAAGCCAGTTAAGCTTGCTTCTAGCTACTAGTTAATCTGGTTAAATTGTTTGCAAGCCAGTTAATTTTGCTACTAGTAAGGCTAGTTAATGTGGCTTCAAGCCAGTTAAGCTTGCTTCTAGCTACTAGTTAAGTCCGATGAAATGTCTGCAAACTAGAGAAGCTAGCTACTATTTAAGCTAGTTAAAATTTCGGCAAGACAGTAATCTAGCTAAAATGTTTGCAAGCCAGTTAAACTTGCTACTAGTAAGGCTAGTTAATGTGGCTTCAAGCCAGTTAAGCTTGCTTCTAGCTACTAGTTAATCTGGTTAAATTGTTTGCAAGCCAGTTAATTTTGCTACTAGTAAGGCTAGTTAATGTGGCTTCAAGCCAGTTAAGCTTGCTTCTAGCTACTAGTTAATCTGGTTAAATTGTTTGCAAGCCAGTTAATTTTGCTACTAGTAAGGCTAGTTAATGTGGCTTCAAGCCAGTTAAGCTTGCGACTAGTTACTAGTTAAGCTCGATGAAATGTATGCAAACTAGAGAAGCTAGCTACTATTTAAGCTAGTTAAAATTTCGGGAAGACAGTAATCTAGCTAAAATGTTTGCAAGCCAGTTAATTTTGCTACTAGTAAGGCTAGTTAATGTGGTTTCAAGCCAGTTAAGCTTGCTTCTAGCTACTAGTTAATCTGGTTAAATTGTTTGCAAGCCAGTTAATTTTGCTACTAGTAAGGCTAGTTAATGTGGCTTCAAGCCAGTTAAGCTTGCGACTAGTTACTAGTTAAGCTCGATGAAATGTCTGCAAAGTAGAGAAGCTAGCTACTATTTAAGCTAGTTAAAATTCCGGGAAGACAGTAATCTAGCTAAAATGTTTGCAAGCCAGTTAAACTTGCTACTAGTAAGGCTAGTTAATGTGGCTTCAAGCCAGTTAAGCTTGCTTCTAGCTACTAGTTAATCTGGTTAAATTGTTTGCAAGCCAGTTAATTTTGCTACTAGTAAGGCTAGTTAATGTGGCTTCAAGCCAGTTAAGCTTGCGACTAGTTACTAGTTAAGCTCGATGAAATGTCTGCAAAGTAGAGAAGCTAGCTACTATTTAAGCTAGTTAAAATTCCGGGAAGACAGTAATCTAGCTAAAATGTTTGCAAGCCAGTTAAACTTGCTACTAGTAAGGCTAGTTAATGTGGCTTCAAGCCAGTTAAACTTGCGACTAGTTACTAGTTAAGCTCGATGAAATGTCTGCAAACTAGAGAAGCTAGCTACTATTTAAGCTAGTTAAAATTTCGGGAAGACAGTAATCTAGCTAAAATGTTTGCAAGCCAGTTAAACTTGCTACTAGTAAGGCTAGTTAATGTGGCTTCAAGCCAGTTAAGCTTGCTTCTAGCTACTAGTTAATCTGGTTAAATTGTCTGCAAGCTAGTTAAACTTGCTACTAGTAAGGCTAGTTAATGTGGCTTCAAGCCAGTTAAGCTTGCGACTAGTTACTAGTTAAGCCCGATGAAATGTCTGCAAACTAGAGAAGCTAGCTACTATTTAAGCCAGTTACAATTTCGGGAAGACAGTAATCTATCTAAAATGTTTGCAAGCCAGTTAATTTTGCTACTAGTAAGGCTAGTTAATGTAGCTTCAAGCCAGTTAAGCTTGCTTCTAGCTACTAGTTAATCTGGTTAAATTGTTTGCAAGCCAGTTAATTTTGCTACTAGTAAGGCTAGTTAATGTGGCTTCAAGCCAGTTAAACTTGCTACTAGTAAGGCTAGTTAATGTAGCTTCAAGCCAGTTAAGCTTGCTTCTAGCTACTAGTTAATCTGGTTAAATTGTTTGCAAGCCAGTTAATTTTGCTACTAGTAAGGCTAGTTAATGTGGCTTCAAGCCAGTTAAACTTGCTACTAGTAAGGCTAGTTAATGTGGCTTCAAGCCAGTTAAGCTTGCGACTAGTTACTAGTTAAGCCCGATGAAATGTCTGCAAACTAGAGAAGCTAGCTACTATTTAAGCCAGTTACAATTTCGGGAAGACAGTAATCTAGCTAAAATGTTTGCAAGCCAGTTAATTTTGCTACTAGTAAGGCTAGTTAATGTGGCTTCAAGCCAGTTAAGCTTGCGACTAGTTACTAGTTAAGCTCGATGAAATGTCTGCAAACTAGAGAAGCTAGCTACTATTTAAGCTAGTTAAAATTTCGGGAAGACAGTAATCTAGCTAAAATGTTTGCAAGCCAGTTAAACTTGCTACTAGTAAGGCTAGTTAATGTGGCTTCAAGCCAGTTAAGCTTGCTTCTAGCTACTAGTTAATCTGGTTAAATTGTTTGCAAGCCAGTTAATTTTGCTACTAGTAAGGCTAGTTAATGTGGCTTCAAGCCAGTTAAGCTTGCTTCTAGCTACTAGTTAATCTGGTTAAATTGTTTGCAAGCCAGTTAATTTTGCTACTAGTAAGGCTAGTTAATGTGGCTTCAAGCCAGTTAAGCTTGCGACTAGTTACTAGTTAAGCTCGATGAAATGTCTGCAAACTAGAGAAGCTAGCTACTATTTAAGCTAGTTACAATTTCGGGAAGACAGTAATCTAGCTAAAATGTTTGCAAGCCAGTTAAACTTGCTACTAGTAAGGCTAGTTAATGTGGCTTCAAGCCAGTTAAGCTTGCATCTAGCTACTAGTTAGTCTGGTTAAATTGTTTGCACGCCAGTGAATTTTGCTACTAGTAAGGCTAGTTAATGTGGCTTCATGCCAGTTAAGCTTGCTTCTAGCTACTAGTTAATCTGGTTAAATTGTCTGCAAGCTAGTTAAACTTGCTACTAGTAAGGCTAGTTAATGTGGCTTCAAGCCAGTTAAGCTTGCGACTAGTTAGTAGTTAAGCCCGATGAAATGTCTGCAAACTAGAGAAGCTAGCTACTATTTAAGCCAGTTACAATTTCGGGAAGACAGTAATCTATCTAAAATGTTTGCAAGCCAGTTAATTTTGCTACTAGTAAGGCTAGTTAATGTAGCTTCAAGCCAGTTAAGCTTGCTTCTAGCTACTAGTTAATCTGGTTAAATTGTTTGCAAGCCAGTTAATTTTGCTACTAGTAAGGCTAGTTAATGTGGCTTCAAGCCAGTTAAACTTGCTACTAGTAAGGCTAGTTAATGTAGCTTCAAGCCAGTTAAGCTTGCTTCTAGCTACTAGTTAATCTGGTTAAATTGTTTGCAAGCCAGTTAATTTTGCTACTAGTAAGGCTAGTTAATGTGGCTTCAAGCCAGTTAAACTTGCTACTAGTAAGGCTAGTTAATGTGGCTTCAAGCCAGTTAAGCTTGCGACTAGTTACTAGTTAAGCCCGATGAAATGTCTGCAAACTAGAGAAGCTAGCTACTATTTAAGCCAGTTACAATTTCGGGAAGACAGTAATCTAGCTAAAATGTTTGCAAGCCAGTTAATTTTGCTACTAGTAAGGCTAGTTAATGTGGCTTCAAGCCAGTTAAGCTTGCGACTAGTTACTAGTTAAGCCCGATGAAATGTCTGCAAACTAGAGAAGCTAGCTACTATTTAAGCCAGTTACAATTTTGGGAAGACAGTAATCAAGCTAAAATGTTTGCAAGCCAGTTAAACTTGCTACTAGTAAGGCTAGTTAATGTGGCTTCAAGTCAGTTAAGCTTGCGACTAGGTACTAGTTAATCTGGTTAAATTGTCTGCAAGCTAGTTAAACTTGCTACTAGTAAGGCTAGTTAATGTGGCTTCAAGCCAGTTAAGCTTGCGACTAGTTACTAGTTAAGCTCGATGAAATGTCTGCAAACTAGAGAAGCTAGCTACTATTTAAGCTAGTTAAAATTTCGGGAAGACAGTAATCTAGCTAAAATGTTTGCAAGCCAGTTAAACTTGCTACTAGTAAGGCTAGTTAATGTGGCTTCAAGCCAGTTAAGCTTGCTTCTAGCTACTAGTTAATCTGGTTAAATTGTTTGCAAGCCAGTTAATTTTGCTACTAGTAAGGCTAGTTAATGTGACTTCAAGCCAGTTTAGCTTGCGACTAGTTACTAGTTAAGCTCGATGAAATGTCTGCAAACTAGAGACGTTAGCTGCTATTTAAGCCAGTTAAAATATCGGGAAGACAGTAATCTATCTAAAATGTTTTCAAGCCAGTTAAACTTGCTACTAGTAAGGCTAGTTAATGTGGCTTCAAGCCAGTTAAGCTTGCGACTAGTTACTAGTTAAGCTCGATGAAATGTCTGCAAACTAGAGAAGCTAGCTACTATTTAAGCCAGTTAAAATTTTGGGAAGACAGGAATCTAGATAAAATGTTTGCAAGCCACTTAAACTTGCTACTAGTAAGGCTAGTTAATGTGGCTTCAAGCCAGTTTAGCTTGCGACTAGTTACTAGTTAAGCTCGATGAAATGTCTGCAAACTAGAGAAGTTAGCTGCTATTTAAGCCACTTAAAATATCGGGAAGACAGTAATCTATCTAAAATGTTTTCAAGCCAGTTAAACTTGCTACTAGTAAGGCTAGTTAATGTGGCTTCAAGCCAGTTAAGCTTGCTTCTAGCTACTAGTTAATCTGGTTAAATTGTCTGCAAGCTAGTTAAACTTGCTACTAGTAAGGCTAGTTAATGTGGCTTCAAGCCAGTTTAGTTTGCGACTAGTTACTAGTTAAGCTCGATGAAATGTCTGCAAACTAGAGAAGTTAGCTGCTATTTAAGCCAGTTAAAATTTCGGGAAGACAGTAATCTATCTAAAATGTCTGCAAGCTAGTTAAACTTGCTACTAGTAAGGCTAGTTAATGTGGCTTCAAGCCAGTTAAGCTTGCTTCTAGCTACTAGTTAATCTGGTTAAATTGTCTGCAAGCTAGTTAAACTTGCTACTAGTAAGGCTAGTTAATGTGGCTTCAAGCCAGTTTAGCTTGCGACTAGTTACTAGTTAAGCTCGATGAAATGTCTGCAAACTAGAGAAGCTAGCTACTATTTAAGCCAGTTGCAATTTCGGGAAGACAGTAATCTAGCTAAAATGTTTGCAAGCCAGTTAATTTTGCTACTAGTAAGGCTAGTTAATGTGGCTTCAAGCCAGTTAAGCTTGCGACTAGTTACTAGTTAAGCCCGATGAAATGTCTGCAAACTAGAGAAGCTAGCTACTATTTAAGCCAGTTACAATTTTGGGAAGACAGTAATCAAGCTAAAATGTTTGCAAGCCAGTTAAACTTGCTACTAGTAAGGCTAGTTAATGTGGTTTCAAGCCAGTTAAGCTTGCTTCTAGCTACTAGTTAATCTGGTTAAATTGTTTGCAAGCCAGTTAATTTTGCTACTAGTAAGGCTAGTTAATGTGGCTTCAAGTCAGTTAAGCTTGCGACTAGGTACTAGTTAATCTGGTTAAATTGTCTGCAAGCTAGTTAAACTTGCTACTAGTAAGGCTAGTTAATGTGGCTTCAAGCCAGTTAAGCTTGCGACTAGTTACTAGTTAAGCTCGATGAAATGTCTGCAAACTAGAGAAGCTAGCTACTATTTAAGCCAGTTAAAATTTCGGGAAGACAGTAATCTAGCTAAAATGTCTGCAAGCTAGTTAAACTTGCTACTAGTAAGGCTAGTTAATGTGGCTTCAAGCCAGTTTAGCTTGCGACTAGTTACTAGATAAGCTCGATGAAATGTCTGCAAACTAGAGAAGCTAGCTACTATTTAAGCTAGTTAAAATTTTGGGAAGACAGGAATCTAGCTAAAATGTTTGCAAGCCAGTTAATTTTGCTACTAGTAAGGCTAGTTAATGTGGCTTCAAGCCAGTTAAGCTTGCGACTAGTTACTAGTTAAGCTCGATGAAATGTCTGCAAACTAGAGAAGCTAGCTACTATTTAAGCCAGTTAAAATTTCGGGAAGACAGTAATCTAGCTAAAATTTTTGCAAGCCAGTTAAACTTGCTACTAGTAAGGCTAGTTAATGTGGCTTCAAGCCAGTTAAGCTTGCTTCTAGCTACTAGTTAATCTGGTTAAATTGTTTGCAAGCCAGTTAATTTTGCTACTAGTAAGGCTAGTTAATGTGGCTTCAAGCCAGTTAAGCTTGCGACTAGTAAGGCTAGTTAATGTGGCTTCAAGCCAGTTAAGCTTGCGACTAGTTACTAGTTAAGCTCGATGAAATGTCTGCAAACTAGAGAAGCTAGCTACTATTTAAGCCAGTTAAAATTTTGGGAAGACAGGAATCTAGCTAAAATGTTTGCAAGCCAGTTAATTTTGCTACTAGTAAGGCTAGTTAATGTGGCTTCAAGCCAGTTAAGCTTGCGACTAGCTACTAGTTAAGCTCGATGAAATGTCTGCAAACTAGAGAAGCTAGCTACTATTTAAGCCAGTTACAATTTTGGGAAGACAGTAATCAAGCTAAAATGTTTGCAAGCCAGTTAAACTTGCTACTAGTAAGGCTAGTTAATGTGGCTTCAAGCCAGTTAAGCTTGCTTCTAGCTACTAGTTAATCTGGTTAAATTGTTTGCAAGCCAGTTAATTTTGCTACTAGTAAGGCTAGTTAATGTGGCTTCAAGTCTGTTAAGCTTGCGACTAGGTACTAGTTAATCTGGTTAAATTGTCTGCAAGCTAGTTAAACTTGCTACTAGTAAGGCTAGTTAATGTGGCTTCAAGCCAGTTAAGCTTGCGACTAGTTACTAGTTAAGCTCGATGAAATGTCTGCAAACTAGAGAAGCTAGCTACTATTTAAGCCAGTTAAAATTTCGGGAAGACAGTAATCTAGCTAAAATGTCTGCAAGCTAGTTAAACTTGCTACTAGTAAGGCTAGTTAATGTGGCTTCAAGCCAGTTTAGCTTGCGACTAGTTACTAGTTAAGCTCGATGAAATGTCTGCAAACTAGAGAAGCTAGCTACTATTTAAGCTAGTTAAAATTTTGGGAAGACAGGAATCTAGCTAAAATGTTTGCAAGCCAGTTAATTTTGCTACTAGTAAGGCTAGTTAATGTGGCTTCAAGCCAGTTAAGCTTGCGACTAGTTACTAGTTAAGCTCGATGAAATGTCTGCAAACTAGAGAAGCTAGCTACTATTTAAGCCAGTTAAAATTTCGGGAAGACAGTAATCTAGCTAAAATTTTTGCAAGCCAGTTAAACTTGCTACTAGTAAGGCTAGTTAATGTGGCTTCAAGCCAGTTAAGCTTGCTTCTAGCTACTAGTTAATCTGGTTAAATTGTTTGCAAGCCAGTTAATTTTGCTACTAGTAAGGCTAGTTAATGTGGCTTCAAGCCAGTTAAGCTTGCGACTAGTAAGGCTAGTTAATGTGGCTTCAAGCCAGTTAAGCTTGCGACTAGTTACTAGTTAAGCTCGATGAAATGTCTGCAAACTAGAGATGCTAGCTACTATTTAAGCCAGTTAAAATTTTGGGAAGACAGGAATCTAGCTAAAATGTTTGCAAGCCAGTTAATTTTGCTACTAGTAAGGCTAGTTAATGTGGCTTCAAGCAAGTTAAGCTTGCGACTAGTTACTAGTTAAGCTCGATGAAATGTCTGCAAACTAGAGAAGCTAGCTACTATTTAAGCCAGTTAAAATTTCTGGAAGACAGTAATCTAGCTAAAATGTTTGCAAGCCAGTTAAACTTGCTACTAGTAAGGCTAGTTAATGTGGCTTCAAGCCAGTTAAGCTTGCTTCTAGCTACTAGTTAATCTGGTTAAAATGTTTGCAAGCCAGTTAAACTTGCTACTAGTAAGGCTAGTTAATGTGGCTTCAAGCCAGTTTAGCTTGCGACTAGTTACTAGTTAAGCTCGATGAAATGTCTGCAAACTAGAGAAGCTAGCTACTATTTAAGCCAGTTACAATTTCGGGAAGACAGTAATCTAGCTAAAATGTTTGCAAGCCAGTTAAACTTGCTACTAGTAAGGCTAGTAAATGTGGCTTCAAGCCAGTTAAGCTTGCTTCTAGCTACTAGTTAATCTGGTTAAATTGTTTGCAAGCCAGTTAAACTTGCTACTAGTAAGGCTAGTTCATGTGGCTTCAAGCCAGTTAAACTTGCTACTAGCTACTAGTTAATCTGGGTCAAATGTCTGCAAACTGTCTGTCTATGAGTGAAGCTATCATGTCTAGAAATGTCGAGAGTTATTTTAAAGACTGTTTGAAGTTAAAAATTTGTATATAATTGATAAAATTTATTTAAACTGGATTAATTAACTCTTATTTGCCACTTTGCTAATTAATTTTTAAAAATTTAATTATGACTTACAACAATTTCTCAACTAGAATCTAATTAAAATTTTATAATGAAAATATTTTGTCATAGTTTTGAAAGACTTTATAATTATAAAACCAGAATATAAAACACAAATTATAATAAAATCATTCTGTCATTATTGTTTTTCTCCGTAAAAAATAAATAATAAGAATTTAAGATTGTTTAGAATAGCCAATTACGTATGAAGGTCGCTGTGGGAGGCCCTTCCGGCAGCAGTAGTATGATCAGCGAAGTTCTGCTCGGTTGGTTCCACTCACGGCTTCCCTACATTTCCAAGCAGATCGTCTTCGTTATAAAAACTCTGTTGGCAGCACTGTTTTTTATGTCTCATGGACACCGTTTGATATTCTTAATGTTCGATCTTTTTTGTAAAAACGGTTTCAGTTTAAAAGTAATATTCTCCTCTGTAGGACTGGATAATTAATCACTCTATTTATTCCGTCTCGATGACGTAGTCTCCACTAGAGTTGAAACATTTTTATGAGTTTTGTCGTGATTATATTATTCTTTTTCTCAACCGAATTTGCCCTAAAGCCTTAAGCAAGTCAATTTAGTTTGTCAAGGTTGAATAAACTGTCCTAGCGACCTTGAGCTCAGCTGACGTGTTTATAGTTTAAACCTAGTAATATTAGACTAGCCAAACCTATAATTAAAGTAACTGAAACAAAATATTTTCGAGGCATTATGTTATCTTAATCAGTGTATATGTTGGCCGCTAGGATGCGTTGTTGAGCTAGGTGGTAGAGTGTTTCAAAGCAGTCTTTATATAATGTGGTAAAATAGTAATATGCATGATTTTGTTGTTTAAATATTGTTTTTATTATTAACACTTAAGTATGTCTATAACATATTTGTAAACAAGTCAAATTGACCTTTTTTTGTTTGAATGTGTTGAAAATACGAAATATTCAACAGATTTTATTTTTAAAAATACCTGAAAATCCCGAAACTATTCAGGTGGCCAATAGCACTCCTCAGAGACGCGAATATTAGGATTTTTGCCGCCATACTACTTATTATTATTTGATTAGGTAATAACCTCCCAATGTCAGGACTTCTATATGTCCCCTTTTTATTCACACCACATTTGACAATATTCGACCACATTTGACCGCATTCGACTGCATTCGACCACATGTTAGCCTATTTGACCACATTTTGAGCGCATTTGACAATATTCGACCACATTTGACCGCATTCGACTGCATTCGATCACATGTTATCCTATTTGACCACATTTTGAGCGCATTTGACAATATTCGACCACATTTGACCGCATGCGACTGCATGCGACCAGATGTAAGCCTATCTGACCACATTTAAGTGCATTTTTCCACATGCGACAGCATTTGACAACATTTGACCGCATATCACCATATTTGATTCATTTGGCAGAATGCGATTGCATTTGCTCACATTTGTCCGCATGTGAAGATATTTGACCGCACGGGACCACATTTGACCGCATTGGACAAGTATATATTTGAGTAGGCCTACAGTTTTCTGCCATTCCTACCTATTCAATATTCTCTTCTATTGACGCGTTTCGGAGTAACTCCATTTTCAAAACTTAAATCGCACTCGTTAAGAAGAGCACAATTTAAGTTTTGGAAATGGAGTTACTCCGAAACGCGGCAACAGAGGAGGATATTGACTAGCTAGGAATGGCAGAAAAATGTACTCAAACATGGAAACATTCCTAACAGAACTGAGTACGAGTATATTGATAATTTCATTTAACAACATTTCAACACATTTGATCGCATTTAACAACATTTCAACACATTTGATCGCATTTAACAACATTTCAACACATTTGATCGCATTTAACAACATTTCAACACATTTTATCGCATTTAACAACATTTCAGCACATTTGATCGCATTTAACAACATTTCAACACATTTGATCGTATTTAAACGTTTTTAATTCATTCGACCACATTTGGCATCATAAGTTCACATTTAACCGTATTTGACCAAATGTAACTGCATTTGTCTACACTAGACCGCAGATGACCACATTTGGCATCATAAGTTCACATTTAACCGTATTTGACCAAATGTAACTGCATGTGTCTACACTAGACCACATTTGACTATATTTGAGACCATTTGACCACACTAGACCGCAGGTGACCACATTTGACCCCATTTGACATCATTTGAACGCATTTTATCACATTTGACCATATTTCACCGCATCTGGCCGGCTTTATAAATCTCATCTATGTTTAATTTACGTTTCCTTAGAAAATCCTTACAATTCCTTCTAAAATTAATATTATATTGTAAAATTTTTTTATCAAAACAAAATCTAATTTTACAAAATCAAGCATTGTGTCACCAATTTCTGATCGAAACAGTTTCCGCAATTGACTAGATTTCCTTCTCTGTTTGGAAACTCAAGGAAAGAGGATGATAAATCACCAGTATCGTAATAGACTCTATACATCTGTTTACATTGCCAACTTCCCGGCGACCTTGAAGTAGCATCTTCAATCGAAACAATGACGTCACAGGCGGTGCTCAGAAAGTCGGGGATATAGAATTACCAGACTAAGTTAAGGAGTGACCTTGGAAAGAATTGTAAATGCTCAGCCATAGATGTTCTCAATGCTCTCGCGCACAAATCAAGATTACAATCCTGCGACTTTACGTCCTTGAAAGTGACAGTAAATTCGAACGACTTCAAGTCCACAGATGATGTAGGTTTCTGCTCTTACGTAGTGATCTAGTCTTCTACAAGAACGCAAATACATAATATTGTTACTCAGTGCTGACTCAGTGCTATCTATCTGTGTCTGGACACAGATAAAAAGTTACTTTAATGAATTATAACAGATAGCGGCATTTTGAATAAACAGATTATAAGTTATATGGGCAACTTAAAGTCGCGCAGTTACAGATCCAGTGTATTGGCAAGCTGCTGGCTCTGATACAAGCTTTGCCTCACTGTCGTTGTGGGAAGCGTCGGACTACTATACAATAATAAAACTAACACATCTGTATATATCAAAACACATCATATATCTCACCAATAGATAAATACATAAAACACGTTTCATTTACCAAGACATCATCATGAACAATACTTTACAAACAATTAATTTAAACAACAATTTTATAAAGTCAATTTTCTAAAGTCGACAACAGTAAAACTGTTTTTAGTTACGTTTGTTTAAATAATTACAAATATTATAAATACAATAACATGACCTATACGTCAAAACAGCTGTTCTACCACTTGACCTATAACATACAGTAACCTGTCTTATGAAATCATATGTTATCACATATTTTAAGCCAAACGAGGTGAAATAACTAAATTGCATACGTTGTTCCTTTTGTGGAAAGGTTTTCTTCCATATAAAACTAAAATGAATTCCTTAAATTTATTAATGAATTATTAATTGAAAAAAGTGCATTAACAAAAAGTGTCATCCACTACAATTTTAAGAAAATGTATTTGACCTTAGTGGACGAATAAAACGTTTTTTATAAGCAATAAAAATTTTGAACAAGATATATAAAAGGAGAGTGTGAGATAATAGAAGAAATTGAAAAAGATACATACACATACACACACACAGACACACACACACACACACACACACACACACACACACACACACTCACACTACACACACACACACACACACACACACACACACACACACACACACACACACACACACACACACACACACACACACACACACATATATATATATATATATATATATATAATAATAATTAACAAGTTAAAAATATTTCAAAAACAAGAATACTTTTAATACATATATTATTACTTGGAATAATATATGTATTAAAAGTATTCTTGTTTTTGTAATATTTTTAAACTATATTACAAGAAAATATATCACAATATTTATAATATATATATATATATATATATATATATATATACATATATATATATTTATATATATACATATATATATATATACATATATATATATGTATATATATATATATATATATATATATATATATATATATATATACATATAAATATATATTTGCAAAGTAGAATATACATGTACAAATCAACTAACACTTTTGTCTACAAATTTAAATTTATGGAGACGGGTCCAAACTAGCGATGATGATGATGATGATGATGATGACGTTGCCAATGCGTCATTGCATTTTCCGTAATAAAATTAATTATTAAGCTACTACTTTTATAAATGGTTTATTAATTGAGAATCTATTACTAGTTACATACAAGCCCAAGCAAAGTAAAGAAATCACACGTTGTATATTCTATAATATTGTTAGGTTGGCCAGACTTGCTCTTCAGATATATCAGAAATGTTATTTAATACAATTATTAATGCTTGAATCGAATGCAGATGGTATCGGCCTTGTTGTAAATTAAATGCCATACATTATACAAAGGGAAATGTTTTAAATATCTAACTGTACATAAACCTAACAGCGGCCCTGTACTTGCATCTGGTCTATGCACAAGTAAACATAACTTGTACAGACCATTTTTAGAAACTCGCAATGTTAAACTGTATATAGACCTAACCATGACTCTGTTACAGTGGAAGTGATTGCTCGTAACTAATAGATTAAAATGTTGTTTAATAAAGAAATAAGCTAGAAGTATTTATTCCCTGATTGGTTCATCTTTCTACCCTTCTGAAGGGAAAGTTGCAACTGCCCAAAGAATTCCATTCTGATAAAGTATCATCCATTAACTCCCGAAGCCTGAGCGCTGGTTAATTACGACCTTGAAAGTTGTTCAACACTGGATGGACATGGAATGTCCTTCCGTAATATTACTCCAGGAAAAACTTGTCTTTTATACTCTGATGCAAACTAAACTACTGAAATAATAATTGTGGTAAATTAGTGTTAATTAGGTTACGGACCACTATCCCGGAATATTAACTTGTAACTGATATTGCAGGCTATCCCAGTGGTTTGGTAATGCAGGCATTATTCAGGACCTGTCTTTGGGTCTCTTCCTGGAAGATAACTTCCCAGAAAATCCATCAATAGTTCAGTACGCATGATGAACTATCACTTATAGATGATGTTTCAGGATGGCTAAATGGTTACCAAATATTATAATACGAAGAACATTCCTTTATGGCAAAAACAATTTGATTCGCTGCCGAAGTGCTTAAACCTACAGTTCTAATCAATTTTATGTTATTTTAATATAAACATTTTTAAGAAGAAAGATTTCGGTGTTTTTTAATTAATTTTCCGGATTTTCACTTTAGACACGCCTTCATTCAATACGAATGGAAAACTTTTCCAGATTTTCTCCTCCCAACCTGCCAACCTCCCGTATCTTCCTACTGTAGAGCACCAACTTCGTACAACAGGTGTATTTTGACATTTCGTTCAAGAATTATGCGAAGATTCCGTTGCTAAACTGATTTGACCTTAAGAAGACTTTCTCTTTTTACGAAACGTATTTGTTACTTCGTTCATATCATGGCTTCGCTCATTATCGAGAGCCTAATTTGAATCCAGTAACTCTTCGATACGACACAGACGCCATAGCCTTCGCAGTACTGGAAACAGTTTTTTGCATATTTTAAGCAAATTCTTAACTTCTTAGTTTATACGAAGTAGCCATTGCGTATAAAGCCTTAAACCTGTATGGTTAATTATTACGGGAACTCATGTCAACACGCTAATATATAATGCCTAACAATGAGACGGACTAAAAAAAAATATCTTTTAGAAAACGAGTGAAAGATAAAAAATGATTTTTTAAATATGTAACATCTTGAAATCAGTAGCAAGTCTCTATGTTATGTAGTGTAACAAGGTTAGTAATGGGAGTAAATAGGACAAGCAACTAAAAGGAAATGATAGGGCAAGAATACCAGCTAAAACACACCGAATCTCAACCACAGTAAAGAGAGGTTTCTATTCACTACCCCGGCGGCATCGTTAATTTTATAGTAACAAAACCCCTCCTAATTTTCACCTAATAGTGTCTACAAACAAAAAGTCTTGGAAGTATTGGAATCTGGCGAGCCTTATTTCCAATGGATTTGAAATCTTGACGTCTCTGTTTGAGTTTGAGGTGCAAAAGTAGCCTTTGAAGTAATAGTAGTTGCAATTAAATTATCTATTCCCTATAGCTACTAGTTTCAATTGAATTTTCCATCATTAATATATGAAACAAACTCTCCGTTTCGATTTAGTAAATATTGAAATTATAAAAGTTCTAACCTAATAAACTCTCGTCACAAAAGAACTCAGAACTCATTTAAATTTTAATGCTTGAAAGAGAAACTTCGACAGTTGGTTCAATACCAAACAACTTCTCCCCTTTCATATGAACTGGGTAGCCTAGACGTTAAATATTTGATGGATGGCCATGACTCGGGTCATTGGACGTACGTGTAGCAGTTAAAAATCTCTCGAAATACGACGTACGTTCAAATGAACTTGAGACACGTTATTTTCATTGCACGAGTAGCAAAACCTTTAATTGATGTAACAGGCGTTTGGGATGCAAGGTGTTTGGGATTGACTCTAGCCTCGTTTCTTCCAAATGAACTGATTCACGTCATGTTTAATAATTGAGCGGCGTTTTGATGTCATTACGTTCCATTAGAAATGATCTCGACTCTAACTTTTTGAGTGAAGGTCGAATGTTGGTCTTCTCTTCATAAGCGTTGCAGACAAAGGGTTGCACCGGGGCGTCGGAATACTTCAAAAGGACTTTGGTCTTATGTAAACATTGCGTTTGATTAGCGCCGTAAATTAAAAATAACAGGTAATAACTCAAAATCGAATCAGCTGCCAAAAACTACAATAATATTTTAATATTCCTTCGCAAGACTGACTCCCCGCTATTTCCGTTTCAAGGTTGCACTTTGTTGTGGGTAATTCACTCTCGCCATGTGTAACTCATTAATTGCACCTGCTGGTACGAATACTTCTATGCTCCGTTATACGGTGACCAAATGCGGTAAAACTTAATTGCCGCTAATATCCAACGTATAATCTACGTCACGGCCAATTAACTGTGCCCTCAGTTCTTACTGACCACACGTACTTTGTTCATAATTGGGTTTGATCGGTTTCCAAAAGTCCCATGTTACGTTCCGTAACAGCTGTTCCGGGATCGCTTTACCCTTGTCGATATATCTACATCGAAAAACTCGATCGCTGACACGTACTGAGTCATCACTGTGGGATATGCATTATAAATGTGTGTTATACAGTTATCTTTACACATTGAATTATCAAAAGTTATTTAGAAATCGTATGAGCAACTTATCAATTAGACAAGCAGTTTTGGTGAAAATAAGACATTTAACAAATAAATAAATAAATTATAGAGTATCCATATAGCTCGTATAATTCTGTAGAGTTGGTTTCTTTAAGGTTTGGCAAATTTATTGTAGTGTATTTTAATATGTACTAGAATGGCTCTTCAATGGAGGCTCAACGCGAAATAAAATATGTTTTAATGGATAGTTAATATGTACTAAAATGGGACTTAAATAGATAGACTACTTAATGCGTTCTAAAATATGTCTTTAATGGATACTATAATAACTCCGTTGTTGTAATTTTAGTCAACAAACATAATGAACCGGTATAAAAAAACATAAAGTCTAGACAGTGTTATAGACTTAAGTATTGCGTAGTATAAGAACTTTGTTTAAATGGGCAAACCGATACAGAATCTTCATTTAGTAGAATCCCGGCACCTTCTTTGACATGTTGCTAATGCTGGGTGAGTACGAGATCATCTGACGAGCTCTCATCACGTCTCATACAACACAACATTACATGTATAGTTTGATTTAAAACAGAATAGGATTCTGCGTGGGGGAAATCGACCAAAGGAAGTGGGGATTACAGCCGTCTGAGCTAATAGGAAATTCACATCTTGCTGCGTGGCTGAGCCTTGTTGCCAATTCGACGTTAAACATCCGTTCGTCGCTCAGTGACATCGTAACAAATGGTGGAGTGATTTACTAGTGGTGTAGCTTGCTTCGTTCTGCAATTTCAGTCGCTGGCAGTGGCGGGTTGGCTGTCAATACGTTCGAACTGACAACATCGCATCCCTACCCTGCCACAACCCATCCCTATTCTACTTTAAATCAAAATATAGTATGAAACAACGAGTACATGGGCGACATAAATATGCTATATTCTGTCCCCGTTCAAGCTTATGAAGCAACTGATGGATCCTGTGCGAGCCAATTCCTAATTATTTTTACCACCAGTGAAAACAGTCCAGAGCCGCCATTGGCTGCTGTATAATCAGACATTGGGTAGCAGTAACAAGTGTAGAATACAGGCAATGGTTCTGTACAAAAATATTTATTTTCGTAATATGTCATTACAAGCTAGAGCCCTGCTTCTTCTAACCTACGCAACTTCTGACTCTATTAGAAATTGGTATAGATAGATCTTACCGACCGCGAACAATTTACGTTTAGTGTCCTTAAACCTTCACCACAAAGTGTTTGCCGGAACACGATGTGCTTATAGTGGAGTCGTCGGATTGGGCGTCGAATCTTCTAACCGTGGCAAGTAGTGGAAGTCCCAATCAGGGCTAAATAATTACAGCCAACTAATTATGAAGAACAATGGAGACAAATTTCCTAGAACACTTTAAAAGTTTAATGATGACCCGATTTCAGTGGAAACCAGGCGAGAATTACGTAACCAACATCGACAGGAATTCGCTATCTACTGTTCTCATCATCTGAATCGATTTATTTCATAATCGTTCTGTTAGCAACAGTTCCTCTAGATTGCGCTTTGTTCATCAAAAGTCACGTGACTAGCCGACTGTTGACTGTATTAAATGAAATCCCCCCCCAATAAATCATTATCGAGCTGATGGCCGAAAGTAAGAGCATAAGATTAGAATAGCTTTTAATATGTTCTCTGTGGAGTGTTGAATAAAATCCTACCTCTCTACAGATTACGTTTCGTCACAGAGTCCTAGTCTATCATCTACATACCTTGCAGCCTCATCCCTCTCCAAAATCCCCCTCCTTGTATAAATAACTTACAAGTAGACGAGAAGGGGCAACCAACCCCCCTCCTGTGATGGGTAAGCAGAAATGCACTTAACGGATAAGTAGAACTCCTCTTAAAATAAATGCCTATGTTGTCCTGTATGGCGCAGGGTAGCCGCTATTTTGTTAATAAAATAGGTCTAATAGTTTGTTGTAATCACAAAAACACATTTAATGGTCAGTTTGTCCTTGGCTCGCATACACGTTTAATCCAACACGCCGCTTATCTTGCGCACAGAATTGCTATATTGTTAACTCCTGTTTAACACTAACTTCATTTTAAAACATTAAATATCAGTTTAAACATTTTGAAACTGACATCTTATATAAAAATATTAATCTATTGTATGTTACAGATTTTACCTTTATAACACACAACACACACACAGACACACACGCATTCTTTCTCTCTCTCTCTCACACGCACACAATTTTTTCTCTCTCTCTCTCTCTCACACACACACTCAGACACACACACACACACACACACACACACACACACACTCAGACACACACACACACACACACACACACACACTCAGACACACACACACACACACACACACACACACACACACATACACACTCACACACACACACACACACACACACACACACACACACACACACACACACACACACACACACACACACACACACACACACACACACACACATACACATACACACACACACACACACACACAAACACACACACACACACACACAATCAGTATATTTACAAAATTGTTTAATAAATGTTTGCTCAATTAGAAGTAGTAATTATTGAAGAAGACATTCTGACATCACGTCACATAAATAGAATGAACTGGAGGGAAATGTTAGAACGCGACATGGCTAAGGAATGTCTAAGGGAATGCGTAACTCTCCGGACATCATGGAATTGTGCGGAAGATATTTAAACGGCAAACAAAATAAAACATTAACCCGCCTGAATTCTTCAATTAGAGATTGTAAATAATAATTTTCATACACGATTTCCCATATATTCAGGAAATCGTATGGTTATTGCCCTTTAAATAATAAATTAATAAAACAAAAATTTATGCAAACAAATATGGTACATTGGAAAATTTAAATTTAAAAACATAAAGCTATAATAATACGCATGTTTTTATAATGTTAAAAGGGAGATAATTTTTCATTTTTCAGTCTAATTTTACTATAGTAAAACTTAATTTTATAATTATTTAAATAAAGTTTTGAAGTTACCCTTGTACTGGGCGTCGCAAGATCCTTCTTATAAAATATGTAACATAACTCTGAGTTGTAGCTATATTTTCATTGTAAGCTTCGTCCCACAGTTTACGTTTTTTCTGATATTTAGTTTTTTTTCATTCTGTTCTTCTCTGTTGTTCATTTTCCCTTTCGATCGTCGAATTGGATTGTCATCACCAACCGAAGTTAAATACAACCAAAGTTAAATACAATTGAATTTTCCAAAAATTGTAATATTTGGTTTCCTCGTAAAGTTTTAAATATCACAGGATTCGAAGAAATGATTATTTTTTTATATTTTTAGGAACTTTATTTCCAACGTTATTTAGAATGGTACTTTGAGTTGTTTATGAAGAGGCAAATGTGTAGGTGTTTAGTTTCTTGTAAATATCAAGAAAATCTTAGTAGAACTCAAAAATGCATCGAGAATATTCTACCTGCTGAGGACTTTCCTTCTCATATTGGTGACGTATTGCAACTTATTGGTGACGTATTGCAACTTATTGGTGACGTATTGTAATTTATTGGTGACGTATTGCAACTTATTGGTGACGTATTGCAACTTATTGGTGACGTATTGTAATTTATTGGTGACGTATTGCAACTTATTGGTGACGTATTGCAACTTATTGGTGACGTAGTGCAACTTATTGGTGACGTATTGCCACTTATTGGTGACGTATTGCAACTTATTGGTGACGTATTGTAATTTATTGGTGACGTATTGCAACTTATTGGTGACGTATTGCAACTTATTGGTGACGTATTGCAACTTATTAGTGACGTATTGCAACTTATTGGTAACGTATTGCAACTTATTGGTGACGTATTGTAATTTATTGGTGACGTATTGCAACTTATTGGTGACGTATTGCAACTTATTGGTGACGTAGTGCAACTTATTGGTGACGTATTGCCACTTATTGGTGACGTATTGCCACTTATTGGTGACGTATTGCAACTTATTGGTGACGTATTGTAATTTATTGGTGACGTATTGCAACTTATTGGTGACGTATTGCAACTTATTAGTGACGTATTACAACTTATTGGTGACGTATTGCAACTTATTGGTGACGTATTGCAACTTATTGGTGACGTATTGCAACTTATTGGTGACGTATTGCAACTTATTGGTGACGTATTGCAACTTAATGGTGACGTATTGCAACTTATTGGTGACGTATTGCAACTTATTGGTGACGTATTGCAACTTATTGGTGACGTATTGCAACTTATTGGTGACGTATTGCAACTTATTGTTGACGTATTGCAAGTTATTGGTGACGTATTGCAACTTATTGGTGACGTATTTCAACTTATTGGTGACGTATTGCAACTTATTGGTGACGTATTGCAACTTATTGGTGACGTATTGCAACTTATTAGTGACGTATTGCAACTTATTGGTAACGTATTGCAACTTATTGGTGACGTATTGTAATTTATTGGTGACGTATTGCAACTTATTGGTGACGTATTGCAACTTATTGGTGACGTATTGCAACTTATTGGTGACGTATTGCAACCTATTGGTGACGTATTGCAACTTATTGGTGACGTATTGCAACTTATTGGTGACGTATTGCAACTTATTGGTGACGTATTGCAACTTATTGGTGACGTATTGCAACTTATTGGTGACGTATTGCAACTTAATGGTGACGTATTGCAACTTATTGGTGACGTATTGCAACTTATTGGTGACGTATTGCAACTTATTGGTGACGTATTGCAACTTAGTGGTGACGTATTGCAACTTAGTGGTGACGTATTGCAACTTATTGGTGACGTATTGCAACTTATTGGTGACGTATTGCAACTTATTGGTGACGTATTGCAACTTAATGGTGACGTATTGCAACTTATTGGTGACGTATTGCAACTTATTGGTGACGTATTGCAACTTATTGGTGACGTATTGCAACTTATTGGTGACGTATTGCAACTTAATGGTGACGTATTGCAACTTATTGGTGACGTATTGCAACTTATTGGTGACGTATTGCAACTTATTGGTGACGTATTGCAACTTATTGGTGACGTATTGCAACTTATTGGTGACGTATTGCAACTTATTGGTGACGTATTGCAACTTATTGGTGACGTATTGCAACTTATTGGTGACGTATTGCAACTTATGGTGACGTATTGCAACTTATTGGTGACGTGTTGCAACTTATTGGTGACGTATTGCAACTTAATGGTGACGTATTGCAACTTATTGGTGACGTATTGCAACTTTCTTCCAATGATTTAAATTTTTATTACATTTAGATAATATTTGGATGAAAGAAAAGAAGTGAAATAAAAATAAATAAACCTTTTCCAGATTTAAAATGTAAAGGAGAAACCGATTTTAAGAAGGATTATATCGATGCAAATAGCTACACTTGGGTACCCTGAAAGTATGGTATCTGGAAGTCTTCACCAGTGAAGTCTCTGTGAATGTAGGCCCTGGACTGTGGTGAAGATAGCAAGGAGTTATCCTTGGTTCGATCAACCGTTAAAGTAAAGGATAAGATCTAGTGGAGGCGTGGCGAAGTCGTCGGAGATGAAAGTTTCACCATCTTTGTTACCATCTTACGTTTTATCTAAACTGCCATTACGTGAAGGTGTTCTCCAAACACTGGCCATGTAGAACGTGTTAGGGAGTAGTTACTGTGTGTGCTTTCGTCTGACACACATTACTAACTATGAACAAGGAGTTGAAAATCCCAGTTTCCCCCTCTAATACCCTGAAAGGAGTTAAAGATTTTTTCTTAAACCTCTGTTTCTTAAATAAAAAGAATGAAATGAATTTATACTTGAACCCTTTTTAATATAACATAAATAAATGAAACCTCTATACCACAAATGACTTTTTTCTTTTATTTAAAACCTTGTGTACATTTCGTTTGCATAGCAATCATTCTCAGAGGTAATTTACAGTAAAAATAATTTTTATTGTAAATTACCTTTGAGGATGATTGTTATGCAATCGAAATGTGTATGAGGTTTTAAATAAAAGAAAAAAGTCATTTGTGGTATAGAGGTTTCATTTATTTATGTTAAACATTACGGCACAGTTGTTTTATACAGTTACCTTTCTAATATATTTAAGAAATTGGTTAAATATAGTTTACCGCTTGGAGGGATTTAGTAAGAATGTAGGAAGACGTTTACTATTGTGGTTTTAAGACAAACTATTTAATAACAAATGATCAGAAAGGACTGGTAATAAAATAAAACTAAAAATAATTTTATTAAGGCCTAAGTAATTATAGTTTACCTATTAGGCTTTGGTCTTCAAAACTAACATTCTTTTAACCGTTACACTTGGGGTAATTTTTACTGATATTTTTGGACTCTACACATTATTCCTTTGAAAAAAAGAGGCCCAACATGACACAATTATGTTGCTATTTTTTAAAAAATAATTATTGAAATTTAATAAATATCGGAAAATATATTTAATGTCTTATATTTTCTATTATATTTATTAGTGTATTAAGGAATATGTAAAATCAAAAAGTAGCAGAAAAAATTAAATAAATATAACAGTTAACAATAAAAAATTTAACTTCTTAGATCAAGGGCTTTGTAGGCCGGGCCGGGTCAGTGCGAGTGTGTGTGTAAGGGTCGCCTAATCTTCTTTTGCGTTTTATAAGTTTTCCGTTTCAAACTGGCGAGAAAGATGAAAATTTATGTCCATTCTCCTCTTGGTGAGTATTTGGAGTCCATTTTCCCATAGATATTCTCATAATGTTATAAATTTATTAAACGCAGATTGAAAAGACTAAGATTGTTATGAGGAGAAAGTTTTTAAAAATATACAAAACATGGATTTACTAATGAAGGCGACGCTAAGCAGGCTACGTATAAATCACTAAACATATGTGTCTGTAAACGCATGCAAACTGTGCCACTACTTTAATTTTTTCTCGACTTTCTAGTCAGTGAGTACTAAAGGGTCATGAAACTGATTTCTGAAGTCCTTCCTCCACTATAAAGCAATTAATACTGTCATGTCGCTTTTCGAGTTCTTAAGAGGGAGGGACAGTAGCACAGCTTGGGATGAAAATGTAACTTTAAATCATATGATAAGCCCTTGTAAGTTAATTTGAGTAATAATTATGATTTAAATAATTTACAAGCCAGTGTGTGTTTTAGATACCTTACTGGCAACACTTAGAACAAGTATATTTAAATTGTATTCAAGTATATTATTAGAAAATAATATAAATTAATTTACCGCTATTGTACATTATAAAAAGTGACTTAACCAGCTATAAAACATCTATTGTTTAAAACCTCACGTTAGTGCTTAATTTAATTAAATACTCAATATTTACGAATATATAGAGCATTAAGTCTTAAATAATGAAAACATAACCTCAAAATAACCTCTAATGGGAAACAGATGTTACCTTTACTGCCATGTTTGGTTTTAGGGAATCGTTAAGACAATTCGGTAGCTAGAGAAAGAGCATCCCGCTTTTATAAAAGCAGTATTTTATTTGAAGATGATATTGTTCAGTGTTTTAGAATATCTGATTGTTAATTTCGAATGCCTATCTGATGACGTCACATCTTATCGATTCCTTCGCGTATAAAATCTTGTATATGTAAAGCCGTAGCCAGTTTAACTTGAAGAAGTAAAGAGGAGCTCCAATGACTTTGCACTTTAGGACCACTAGATAAACGTATTCTGAATAAATCTAATAGAATAAAACGCCCATGATACATTCCAAGTGTTTTTATGTATTTAATATGCGCGCATGACGGTTTAAAATGGAAGAATGCGTAACGCTTTAGACTTGGCAACGTAGAGTTAATGAGAAACAAACAAGACACTTTATAAACACGCGTAAATTGCTCAGTGCTCGGCGTAGTGGAAGCGGAAAGAATAAACAGACAACCGTCACGGCCAGTTTGTGTGGAATGTTTGTAGTTTCTTATATTCTCAATAAAGATCGTCCAGATTATTAATAATGCCTATGATTGTTGTATCCATTTTTTTAGTATTTTCACGGCGATTCCAATTTTTCAGTTTTCCTGAACCTCTGAGGGCAAGAACGTAGGTAATGTTACACGGCGAGAAATTATTGAATGAGCTCGCGTTTTAATCATGATTAATTCGAAGGAAAAATCATGTACAATGAAGGGCAGCCCAGCTGGCAAAGCGCTCTACTACCCATTTCTATTTAACACTGCTTACTAGCCAACCTGAAATCATTGTTCAAATAAGAAGTAAGCCATGAATCTTGACTAATAACAATACCGCCACGTGTACGTCACAACAGTGAGGGAGTCGTAACTGACTAGCTGATTGCTTATTTCAGATTTAAATAAACAACTACTAAAGTATAACTGTATGAAGCAACTGTGGCGTAATGTTTATTTTTAAATAAATAAAACCTCTAAACCACAAATAACATTTAGTTCTAACCTCTAATAAGTAACTAACAGTTAATTAACAGGTAATTAGAGGTCAATAACCTCTAACTAACTAACAGTTAGTTGTATTTTTTAAATACCTCTGAAGATAATGGCTGAGCAATTGAAATGTACATAAGGTTTAAATAAATGTTATTTGTGGTTTAGAGGTTTTATTTATTTAAAAATTAACTACTAAATTACGTGAACCAGAGCTAAGCTAGTGAGAATAACGCATAGCGGTAAATATTAAAAGAACCACTCAAAATCTCACTTAACACTAGGTTATTAATACTTATTCCAAGTATTAGCCAATAACTGATGATGGCGACACAGTCTGCGAAACTAGTCTATATGTATTAATAAACTAGTGTGATGATACTTTGAGTGAATTTTTTAAATATTTATCTTTGTGAATCAGTAAGTTATTTAATGTAATTTATTAATTCTTGTAAAATTTTCTGAAGCTTGAAATTGACAATAGTTTACAACAATAAACAAAGCCGTTCCGCTCTCTCTCTCTTTTGTTTTATTGAAAGACAGTTAAAACACCTAGGGAAAGATTGAACTGAGCAAAAATGGCTTCATACATGGATCCAGTTGTTACCAGGATCGTCAAATAAAGGAACAGTGAACTAAAAAGCGAATTTTACATTGCCTTGATCATTGTTCTCAACATTTTTAGACACTGGAGTCCATTTTTTAAATCCTGTATTTTGCCTTCCTCTGAATCATAGTTACAAAGTTGTGTTTTTTTAACTTTTACCAACCATACTAAACTTATTAAGAAATAATAGGTTTAATTGCTTTATTATTCTTATAATAATAAAAATAATCCTAATTCTTTTGAGTTCTTTCGAGTCGCAACATGTAGAGTGGGAAGTGAGCGTTCGTCTTCATTCGGAACACTGGTAGAACTATGACGAAAACAGGCAATGAAATTAACCGTCTTCAAATCTCGTGTGGACAAATTTTGGACAAGTATAGAAGAAAATACTTAGTTAAATTAGGGACTTACGAAGGAATACACTTAAAAAGACACACTTTTGGTTCATAGGAGTTCATTAACAATATACTGTATTATATTAACTTTGCTATCTGAGAGACGTATTGGTATGGCATCCACCTGTGTATGCGGGTTGTAGGTTAGGTGTTATCATGCAATGGGAGAAACCTAGGCCCGCTACAGATATGTATTACCGTTACACACAAATCGCATGGTTAAATAGAGAAGAAAATATTCGGTAAATATTTATTCAATTCTTTCTGTCAGTTCACACTCTCTAGGGAGAGCAAGATCCACGTGTATATCTTGTTCAAACTTTCAATCGTTAATGAAATATTTTTTTGTTCGACCACTCAAGTTAATATAATGTTTTTAAACTTGTAGTGGATGACATTTAATGATAATACAGTTTGTTCAAATATTAATTCTCTATTTGATTTTAATGAATTAATTTTAATTTTATATGGAAGAAAAACTTTTCACAAAAGGGGCAAGGTATACAATATAGTTATATCGTTCCATTTAGCTTAAACAAGTGATAACATATGATTTCATGAAATAGCTGATTCTATGTTATAGGGTATGTGGTAGAACAGCTGTTTTATCGCATGAGTTATGTTACTATATTCGGTTTAATTATAATTATTTAATAAAAGGTGACTCAAATAAAATATTTAATTCTTGACCTACATAGGAATTGATTTTTATTTCATTTGTTTATATAACTTTTTTTTATTCTTTCCCTAAGCGCAAACAAACAGGCAAATTAAATACACACAATTTCAATTGAGATCTTTAACTAAAGCAAAACACGTGGTTTCAAAACCTAAATCAGCTGATAATTAAAAACGTATGCTTTTTAAGGATATAACTAATTGCTCTCTTATTCCGCTTCGTGATAATGATGGCTGAATTTAAGTTTTACTTTGCTGAACATAAAGTGTTTCTAGAAGTGTGAGAATGTTCAAGAGGTACAAAGACGTTGGTAAATGGAAGTGGACCCCATCGACCAGTGTATAGGTTGATCTCGTGAGATTGGTATTAAAAAGATTGTTCTCATAGAATTTTAAAAGCCAAAAGGTGGAGACCAAGCGTTACAAGGTTCTGCGTGCAATATGAAGCTGATCCAAAATGGGATGTACAGTTTAGTTAACGCTTTCAAGGCATGCATATGGCATATGGAAGGTTTAGTGAGACCAAGTCAGGGATGTACAGTTTAGTTAACGCTTTCAAGGCATGCATATGGCATATGGAAGGTTTAATGAGATTCAGTCAGGGGTGTACAGTTTAGTTAATGCTTTCAAAGCATGCATATGGGATATGGGAGGTTTAATGAGATTCAGTCAGGGGTGTACAGTTGAGTTAATGCTTTCAAAGCATGCATATGGCATATGGAAGGTTTAATGAGATTTAGTCAGGGGTGTACAGTTTAGTTAATGCTTTCAAGGCATGAATATGGGATATGGGAGGTTTAATGAGATTCAGTCAGGGGTGTACAGTATAGTTAATGCTTTCAAGGCATGCATATGGCATATGGAAGGTTTAATGAGACCAAGTCAGGGGTGTACAGTTTAGTTAATGCTTTCAAGGCATGCATATGGCATATGGAAGGTTTAGTGAGACCAAGTCAGGGGTGTACAGTTTAGTTAATGCTTTCAAGGCATGCATATGGCATAGGGGAGGTTTAATGAGATCGAGTCAGAGGTGTTCAGTTTAGTTAATGCTTTCAAGGTATGCATATGGCACATGGAATGTTTAATGAGATTCAGTCAGGGGTGTTCAGTTTAGTTAATGCTTTCAAGGCATGCATATGGCATATGGAATGTTTAATGAGATCGAGTCAGGGGTGTACAGTTTAGTTAATGCTTTCAAGGCATGCATATGGCATATGGGAAGTTTAATGAGATTCAGTCAGGGGTGTACAGTTTAGTTAATGCTTTCAAGGCATGCATATGGCATATGGGAGGTTTAATGAGATCGAGTCAGGGGTGCACAGTTTAGTTAATGCTTTCAAGGCATGCATATGGCATATGGGAAGTTTAATGAGATCGAGTCAGGGGTGTACAGTTTAGTTAACGCTTTCAAGGCATGCATATGGCATATGGAAGGTTTAATGAGATTCAGTCAGGGGTGTACAGTTGAGTTAATGCTTTCAAAGCATGCATATGGCATATGGAAGGTTTAATGAGATTTAGTCAGGGGTGTACAGTTTAGTTAATGCTTTCAAGGCATGAATATGGGATATGGGAGGTTTAATGAGATTCAGTCAGGGGTGTACAGTATAGTTAATGCTTTCAAGGCATGCATATGGCATATGGAAGGTTTAATGAGACCAAGTCAGGGGTGTACAGTTTAGTTAATGCTTTCAAGGCATGCATATGGCATATGGAAGGTTTAGTGAGACCAAGTCAGGGGTGTACAGTTTAGTTAATGCTTTCAAGGCATGCATATGGCATAGGGGAGGTTTAATGAGATCGAGTCAGAGGTGTTCAGTTTAGTTAATGCTTTCAAGGTATGCATATGGCACATGGAATGTTTAATGAGATTCAGTCAGGGGTGCACAGTTTAGTTAATGCTTTCAAGGCATGCATATGGCATATGGGAAGTTTAATGAGATTCAGTCAGGGGTGTACAGTTTAGTTAATGCTTTCAAGGCATGCATATGGCATATGGGAGGTTTAATGAGATCGAGTCAGGGGTGCACAGTTTAGTTAATGCTTTCAAGGCATGCATATGGCATATGGGAAGTTTAATGAGATCGAGTCAGGGGTGTACAGTTTAGTTAACGCTTTCAAGGCATGCATAAGGCATATGGAATGTTTAATGAGATTCAGTCAGGGGTGTACAGTTTAGTTAACGCTTTCAAGGCATGCATAAGGCATATGGAAGGTTTAGTGAGACCAAGTCAGGGGTGCACAGTTTAGTTAATGCTTTCAAGGCATGCATATGGCATATGGAAGGTTTAATGAGATTCAGTCAGGGGTGTACAGTTTAGTTAATGCTTTAAGGCATGCATATGGCATATGGAAGGTTTAGTGAGACCAAGTCAGGGGTGTACAGTTTAGTTAATGCTTTAAGGCATGCATATGGCATATGGAAGGTTTAATGAGATTCAGTTAGGGGTGTACAGTTTAGTTAATGCTTTCAAGGCATGCATAAGGCATATGGAATGTTTAATGAGATTCAGTCAGGGGTGTACAGTTTAGTTAACGCTTTCAAGGCATGCATAAGGCATATGGAAGGTTTAATGAGATTCAGTCAGGGGTGTACAGTTGAGTTAATGCTTTCAAAGCATGCATATGGCATATGGGAGGTTTAATGAGATCGAGTCAGAGGTGTTCAGTTGAGTTAATGCTTTCAAGGTATGCATATGGCATATGGAAGGTTTAATGAGATCGAGTCAGGGGTGTACAGTTTAGTTAATGCTTTCAAGGCATGCATATGGCATATGGAAGGTTTAATGAGATCGAGTCAGAGGTGTTCAGTTGAGTTAATGCTTTCAAGGCATGCATATGGCATATGGAAGGTTTAATGAGATCGAGTCAGAGGTGTTCAGTTGAGTTAATGCTTTCAAGGTATGCATATGGCATATGGAAGGTTTAATGAGATCGAGTCAGGGGTGTACAGTTTAGTTAATGCTTTCAAGGCATGCATATGGCATATGGAAGGTTTAATGAGATCGAGTCAGAGGTGTTCAGTTGAGTTAATGCTTTCAAGGCATGCATATGGCATATGGAAGGTTTAATGAGATCGAGTCAGAGGTGTTCAGTTGAGTTAATGCTTTCAAGGCATGCATATGGCATATGGAAGGTTTAATGAGATTCAGTCAGGGGTGTACAGTTGAGTTAATGCTTTCAAAGCATGCATATGGCATATGGAAGGTTTAATGAGATTTAGTCAGGGGTGTACAGTTTAGTTAATGCTTTCAAGGCATGAATATGGCATATGGAAGGTTTAATGAGATCGTGTCAGGGGTGTTCAGTTGAGTTAATGCTTTCAAGGCATGCATATGGCATATGGAAGGTTTAATGAGATTTAGTCAGGGGTGTACAGTTTAGTTAATGCTTTCAAGGCATGCATATGGCATATGGAAGGTTTAATGAGATTTAGTCAGGGGTGTACAGTTTAGTTAATGCTTTCAAGGCATGAATATGGCATATGGAAGGTTTAATGAGATCGTGTCAGGGGTGTTCAGTTGAGTTAATGCTTTCAAGGCATGCATATGGCATATGGAAGGTTTAATGAGATTTAGTCAGGGGTGTACAGTTGAGTTAATGCTTTCAAGGCATGCATATGGCATATGGAAGGTTTAATGAGATTTAGTCAGGGGTGTACAGTTTAGTTAATGCTTTCAAGGCATGAATATGGCATATGGAAGGTTTAATGAGATCGTGTCAGGGGTGTAGAATTTAGTTAATGCTTTCAAGGCATGCATATGGCATATGGAAGTTTTAATGAAATCGAGTCAGGGGTGTACAGTTTAGTTAATGCTTTTGAGAAATTCCTGTAGAATATGGAAGGTTTAGTGAGACCAAGTCAGGGGTGTACAGTTTAGTTAATGCTTTCAAGGCATGCATATGGCATATGGAAGGTTTAATGAAATCGAGTCAGGGGTGTACAGTTTAGTTAATGCTTTTGAGAAATTCCTGTAGAATATGGAAGGTTTAGTGAGACCAAGTCAGGGGTGTACAGTTTAGTTAACGCTTTCAAGGCATGCATATGGCATATGGAAGGTTTAATGAAATCGAGTCAGGGGTGTACAGTTTAGTTAATGCTTTTGAGAAATTCCTGTAGAATATGGAAGGTTTAGTGAGACCAAGTCAGGGGTGTACAGTTTAGTTAATGCTTTTGAGAAATTCCTGTAGAATATGGAAGGTTTAGTGAGACCAAGTCAGGGGTGTACAGTTTAGTTAATGCTTTTGAGAAATTCCTGTAGAATATGGAAGGTTTAGTGAGACCAAGTCAGGTTTGTACAGTTTAGTTAACGCTTTCAAGGCATGCATATGGCATATGGAAGGTTTAATGAAATCGAGTCAGGGGTGTACAGTTTAGTTAATGCTTTTGAGAAATTCCTGTAGAATATGGAAGGTTTAATGAAATCGAGTCAGGGGTGTACAGTTTAGTTAATGCTTTTGAGAAATTCCTGTAGAATATGGAAGGTTTAGTGAGACCAAGTCAGGGGTGTACAGTTTAGTTAATGCTTTCAAGGCATGCATATGGCATATGGAAGGTTTAATGAAATCGAGTCAGGGGTGTACAGTTTAGTTAATGCTTTTGAGAAATTCCTGTAGAATATGGAAGGTTTAGTGAGACCAAGTCAGGGGTGTACAGTTTAGTTAATGCTTTCAAGGCATGCATATGGCATATGGAAGGTTTAATGAAATCGAGTCAGGGGTGTACAGTTTAGTTAATGCTTTTGAGAAATTCCTGTAGAATATGGAAGGTTTAGTGAGACCAAGTCAGGGGTGTACAGTTTAGTTAACGCTTTCAAGGCATGCATAAGGCATATGGAAGGTTTAGTGAGACCAAGTCAGGGGTGCACAGTTTAGTTAATGCTTTCAAGGCATGCATATGGCATATGGAAGGTTTAATGAGATTCAGTCAGGGGTGTACAGTTTAGTTAACGCTTTCAAGGCATGCATAAGGCATATGGAAGGTTTAATGAGATTCAGTCAGGGGTGCACAGTTTAGTTAATGCTTTCAAGGCATGCATATGGCATATGGAAGGTTTAATGAGATTCAGTTAGGGGTGTACAGTTTAGTTAATGCTTTCAAGGCATGCATATGGCATATGGAAGGTTTAATGAGATTCAGTCAGGGGTGTACAGTTTAGTTAATGCTTTCAAGGCATGCATATGGCATATGGAATGTTTAATGAGACCAAGTCAGGGGTGTACAGTTTAGTTAATGCTTTCAAGGCATGCATATGGCATATGGAAGGTTTAATGAGACCAAGTCAGGGGTGTACAGTTTAGTTAATGCTTTCAAGGCATGCATATGGCATATGGAAGGTTTAGTGAGACCAAGTCAGGGGTGTACAGTTTAGTTAATGCTTTCAAGGCATGCATATGGCATATGGAAGGTTTAATGAGATTCAGTCAGGGGTGTACAGTTTAGTTAATGCTTTCAAGGCATGCATATGGCATATGGAAGGTTTAGTGAGACCAAGTCAGGGGTGTACAGTATAGTTAATGCTTTCAAGGCATGCATATGGCATATGGAAGGTTTAATGAGACCAAGTCAGGGGTGTACAGTTTAGTTAATGCTTTCAAGGCATGCATATGGCATATGGAAGGTTTAGTGAGACCAAGTCAGGGGTGTACAGTTTAGTTAATGCTTTCAAGGCATGCATATGGCATATGGAAGGTTTAATGAGACCAAGTCAGGGGTGTACAGTTTAGTTAATGCTTTCAAGGCATGCATATGGCATATGGAAGGTTTAGTGAGACCAAGTCAGGGGTGTACAGTTTAGTTAATGCTTTCAAGGCATGCATATGGCATATGGAAGGTTTAGTGAGACCAAGTCAGGGGTGTACAGTTTAGTTAATGCTTTCAAGGCATGCATATGGCATATGGAAGGTTTAATGAGACCAAGTCAGGGGTGTACAGTTTAGTTAATGCTTTCAAGGCATGCATATGGCATATGGAAGGTTTAGTGAGACCAAGTCAGGGGTGTACAGTATAGTTAATGCTTTCAAGGCATGCATATGGCATATGGAAGGTTTAATGAGACCAAGTCAGGGGTGTACAGTTTAGTTAATGCTTTCAAGGCATGCATATGGCATATGGAAGGTTTAGTGAGACCAAGTCAGGGGTGTACAGTTTAGTTAATGCTTTCAAGGCATGCATAAGGCATATGGAATGTTTAATGAGATTCAGTCAGGGGTGTACAGTTTAGTTAACGCTTTCAAGGCATGCATAAGGCATATGGAAGGTTTAATGAGATTCAGTCAGGGGTGTACAGTTGAGTTAATGCTTTCAAAGCATGCATATGGCATATGGAAGGTTTAATGAGATCGAGTCAGAGGTGTTCAGTTGAGTTAATGCTTTCAAGGCATGCATATGGCATATGGAAGGTTTAATGAGATCGAGTCAGAGGTGTTCAGTTGAGTTAATGCTTTCAAGGCATGCATAAGGCATATGGAAGGTTTAATGAGATTCAGTCAGGGGTGTACAGTTGAGTTAATGCTTTCAAAGCATGCATATGGCATATGGGAGGTTTAATGAGATCGAGTCAGAGGTGTTCAGTTGAGTTAATGCTTTCAAGGTATGCATATGGCATATGGAAGGTTTAATGAGATCGAGTCAGAGGTGTTCAGTTGAGTTAATGCTTTCAAGGCATGCATATGGCATATGGAAGGTTTAATGAGATCGAGTCAGAGGTGTTCAGTTGAGTTAATGCTTTCAAGGCATGCATAAGGCATATGGAAGGTTTAATGAGATTCAGTCAGGGGTGTACAGTTGAGTTAATGCTTTCAAAGCATGCATATGGCATATGGGAGGTTTAATGAGATCGAGTCAGAGGTGTTCAGTTGAGTTAATGCTTTCAAGGCATGCATATGGCATATGGAAGGTTTAATGAGATTTAGTCAGGGGTGTACAGTTTAGTTAATGCTTTCAAGGCATGAATATGGCATATGGAAGGTTTAATGAAATCGAGTCAGGGGTGTACAGTTTAGTTAATGCTTTTGAGAAATTCCTGTAGAATATGGAAGGTTTAGTGAGACCAAGTCAGGGGTGTACAGTTTAGTTAATGCTTTTGAGAAATTCCTGTAGAATATGGAAGGTTTAGTGAGACCAAGTCAGGGGTGTACAGTTTAGTTAATGCTTTTGAGAAATTCCTGTAGAATATGGAAGGTTTAGTGAGACCAAGTCAGGTTTGTACAGTTTAGTTAACGCTTTCAAGGCATGCATATGGCATATGGAAGGTTTAATGAAATCGAGTCAGGGGTGTACAGTTTAGTTAATGCTTTTGAGAAATTCCTGTAGAATATCGAAGGTTTAATGAAATCGAGTCAGGGGTGTACAGTTTAGTTAATGCTTTTGAGAAATTCCTGTAGAATATGGAAGGTTTAGTGAGACCAAGTCAGGGGTGTACAGTTTAGTTAATGCTTTCAAGGCATGCATATGGCATATGGAAGGTTTAATGAAATCGAGTCAGGGGTGTACAGTTTAGTTAATGCTTTTGAGAAATTCCTGTAGAATATGGAAGGTTTAGTGAGACCAAGTCAGGGGTGTACAGTTTAGTTAATGCTTTCAAGGCATGCATATGGCATATGGAAGGTTTAATGAAATCGAGTCAGGGGTGTACAGTTTAGTTAATGCTTTTGAGAAATTCCTGTAGAATATGGAAGGTTTAGTGAGACCAAGTCAGGGGTGTACAGTTTAGTTAACGCTTTCAAGGCATGCATATGGCATATGGAAGGTTTAATGAGATCGTGTCAGGGGTGTAGAATTTAGTTAATGCTTTCAAGGCATGCATATGGCATATGGAAGGTTTAATGAGATTCAGTTAGGGGTGTACCGTTTAGTTAATGCTTTCAAGGCATGCATATGGCATATGGAAGGTTTAATGAAATCGAGTCAGGGGTGTACAGTTTAGTTAATGCTTTTGAGAAATTCCTGTAGAATATGGAAGGTTTAGTGAGACCAAGTCAGGGGTGTACAGTTTAGTTAATGCTTTCAAGGCATGCATATGGCATATGGAAGGTTTAATGAAATCGAGTCAGGGGTGTACAGTTTAGTTAATGCTTTTGAGAAATTCCTGTAGAATATGGAAGGTTTAGTGAGACCAAGTCAGGGGTGTACAGTTTAGTTAACGCTTTCAAGGCATGCATATGGCATATGGAAGGTTTAATGAAATCGAGTCAGGGGTGTACAGTTTAGTTAATGCTTTTGAGAAATTCCTGTAGAATATGGAAGGTTTAGTGAGACCAAGTCAGGGGTGTACAGTTTAGTTAATGCTTTTGAGAAATTCCTGTAGAATATGGAAGGTTTATTGAGACCAAGTCAGGGGTGTACAGTTTAGTTAATGCTTTTGAGAAATTCCTGTAGAATATGGAAGGTTTAGTGAGACCAAGTCAGGTTTGTACAGTTTAGTTAACGCTTTCAAGGCATGCATATGGCATATGGAAGGTTTAATGAAATCGAGTCAGGGGTGTACAGTTTAGTTAATGCTTTTGAGAAATTCCTGTAGAATATCGAAGGTTTAATGAAATCGAGTCAGGGGTGTACAGTTTAGTTAATGCTTTTGAGAAATTCCTGTAGAATATGGAAGGTTTAGTGAGACCAAGTCAGGGGTGTACAGTTTAGTTAATGCTTTCAAGGCATGCATATGGCATATGGAAGGTTTAATGAAATCGAGTCAGGGGTGTACAGTTTAGTTAATGCTTTTGAGAAATTCCTGTAGAATATGGAAGGTTTAGTGAGACCAAGTCAGGGGTGTACAGTTTAGTTAATGCTTTTGAGAAATTCCTGTAGAATATGGAAGGTTTAGTGAGACCAAGTCAGGGGTGTACAGTTTAGTTAATGCTTTCAAGGCATGCATATGGCATATGGAAGGTTTAATGAAATCGAGTCAGGGGTGTACAGTTTAGTTAATGCTTTTGAGAAATTCCTGTAGAATATGGAAGGTTTAGTGAGACCAAGTCAGGGGTGTACAGTTTAGTTAACGCTTTCAAGGCATGCATATGGCATATGGAAGGTTTAATGAAATCGAGTCAGGGGTGTACAGTTTAGTTAATGCTTTTGAGAAATTCCTGTAGAATATGGAAGGTTTAGTGAGACCAAGTCAGGGGTGTACAGTTTAGTTAATGCTTTTGAGAAATTCCTGTAGAATATGGAAGGTTTAGTGAGACCAAGTCAGGGGTGTACAGTTTAGTTAACGCTTTCAAGGCATGCATATGGCATATGGAAGGTTTAATGAAATCGAGTCAGGGGTGTACAGTTTAGTTAATGCTTTTGAGAAATTCCTGTAGAATATGGAAGGTTTAGTGAGACCAAGTCAGGGGTGTACAGTTTAGTTAATGCTTTTGAGAAATTCCTGTAGAATATGGAAGGTTTAGTGAGACCAAGTCAGGGGTGTACAGTTTAGTTAATGCTTTTGAGAAATTCCTGTAGAATATGGAAGGTTTAGTGAGACCAAGTCAGGGGTGTACAGTTTAGTTAATGCTTTTGAGAAATTCCTGTAGAATATGGAAGGTTTAGTGAGACCAAGTCAGGGGTGTACAGTTTAGTTAACGCTTTCAAGGCATGCATAAGGCATATGGAAGGTTTAATGAGATTCAGTCAGGGGTGTACAGTTTAGTTAATGCTTTCAAGGCATGCATATGGCATATGGAAGGTTTAATGAAATCGAGTCAGGGGTGTACAGTTTAGTTAATGCTTTTGAGAAATTCCTGTAGAATATGGAAGGTTTAGTGAGACCAAGTCAGGGGTGTACAGTTTAGTTAACGCTTTCAAGGCATGCATATGGCATATGGAAGGTTTAATGAAATCGAGTTAGGGGTGTACAGATTAGTTAATGCTTTTGAGAAATTCCTGTAGAATATGGAAGGTTTAGTGAGACCAAGTCAGGGGTGTACAGTTTAGTTAATGCTTTTGAGAAATTCCTGTAGAATATGGAAGGTTTAGTGAGACCAAGTCAGGGGTGTACAGTTTAGTTAACGCTTTCAAGGCATGCATATGGCATATGGAAGGTTTAATGAAATCGAGTCAGGGGTGTACAGTTTAGTTAATGCTTTTGAGAAATTCCTGTAGAATATGGAAGGTTTAGTGAGACCAAGTCAGGGGTGTACAGTTTAGTTAATGCTTTCAAGGCATGCATATGGCATATGGAAGGTTTAATGAAATCGAGTCAGGGGTGTACAGTTTAGTTAATGCTTTTGAGAAATTCCTGTAGAATATGGAAGGTTTAGTGAGACCAAGTCAGGGGTGTACAGTTTAGTTAATGCTTTCAAAGCATGCATATGGCATATGGGAGGTTTAATGAGATCGAGTCAGAGGTGTACAGTTTAGTTAACGCTTTCAAGGCATGCATAAGGCATATGGAAGGTTTAATGAGATCGAGTCAGAGGTGTACAGTTTAGTTAACGCTTTCAAGGCATGCATAAGGCATATGGGAGGTTTAATGAGATCGAGTCAGGGGTGTACAGTTTAGTTAATGCTTTCAAGGCATGCATAAGGCATATGGAAGGTTTAATGAGATCGAGTCAGGGGTGTACAGTTTAGTTAATGCTTTCAAGGCATGAATATGGGATATGGAAGGTTTAATGAAATCGAGTCAGGGGTGTACAGTTTAGTTAATGCTTTTGAGAAATTCCTGTAGAATATGGAAGGTTTAGTGAGACCAAGTCAGGGGTGTACAGTTTAGTTAATGCTTTCAAGGCATGCATATGGCATATGGAAGGTTTAATGAAATCGAGTCAGGGGTGTACAGTTTAGTTAATGCTTTCAAAGCATGCATATGGCATATGGGAGGTTTAATGAGATCGAGTCAGAGGTGTACAGTTTAGTTAATGCTTTTGAGAAATTCCTGTAGAATATGGAAGGTTTAGTAGACCAAGTCAGGGGTGTACAGTTTAGTTAATGCTTTCAAGGCTTGCATATGGCATATGGAAGGTTTAATGAAATCGAGTCAGGGGTGTACAGTTTAGTTAATGCTTTTGAGAAATTCCTGTAGAATATGGAAGGTTTAGTGAGACCAAGTCAGGGGTGTACAGTTTAGTTAATGCTTTCAAAGCATGCATATGGCATATGGGAGGTTTAATGAGATCGAGTCAGAGGTGTACAGTTTAGTTAATGCTTTTGAGAAATTCCTGTAGAATATGGAAGGTTTAGTGAGACCAAGTCAGGGGTGTACAGTTTAGTTAATGCTTTCAAAGCATGCATATGGCATATGGGAGGTTTAATGAGATCGAGTCAGAGGTGTACAGTTTAGTTAATGCTTTTGAGAAATTCCTGTAGAATATGGAAGGTTTAGTGAGACCAAGTCAGGGGTGTACAGTTTAGTTAATGCTTTCAAGGCATGCATATGGCATATGGAAGGTTTAATGAAATCGAGTCAGGGGTGTACAGTTTAGTTAATGCTTTTGAGAAATTCCTGTAGAATATGGAAGGTTTAGTGAGACCAAGTCAGGGGTGTACAGTTTAGTTAATGCTTTCAAGGCATGCATATGGCATATGGAAGGTTTAATGAAATCGAGTCAGGGGTGTACAGTTTAGTTAATGCTTTTGAGAAATTCCTGTAGAATATGGAAGGTTTAGTGAGACCAAGTCAGGGGTGTACAGTTTAGTTAATGCTTTCAAGGCATGCATATGGCATATGGAAGGTTTAATGAGATCGAGTCAGAGGTGTACAGTTTAGTTAATGCTTTTGAGAAATTCCTGTAGAATATGGAAGGTTTAGTGAGACCAAGTCAGGGGTGTACAGTTTAGTTAATGCTTTCAAAGCATGCATATGGCATATGGGAGGTTTAATGAGATCGAGTCAGAGGTGTTCAGTTTAGTTAATGCTTTCAAAGCATGCATATGGCATATGGAATGTTTAATGAGATTCAGTCAGGGGTGTACAGTTTAGTTAATGCTTTCAAGGCATGCATATGGCATATGGGAGGTTTAATGAGATTCAGTCAGGGGTGTACAGTTTAGTTATTGCTTTCAAGGCATGCATATGGCATATGGGAGGTTTAATGAGATCGAGTCAGAGGTGTTCAGTTGAGTTAATGCTTTCAAGGCATGCATATGGCATATGGAAGGTTTAATGAGATTCAGTCAGGGGTGTACAGTTTAGTTAATGCTTTCAAGGCATGCATATGGCATATGGGAGGTTTAATGAGATTCAGTCAGGGGTGTACAGTTTAGTTAATGCTTTCAAGGCATGCATATGGCATATGGGAGGTTTAATGAGATTCAGTCAGGGGTGTACAGTTTAGTTAATGCTTTCAAGGCATGCATATGGCATATGGAATGTTTAATGAAATTCAGTCAGGGGTGTACAGTTTAGTTAATGCTTTCAAAGCATGCATATGGCATATGGAAGGTTTAGTGAGACCAAGTCAGGGGTGTACAGTTTAGTTAATGCTTTCAAAGCATGCATATGGCATATGGGAGGTTTAATGAGATCGAGTCAGAGGTGTTCAGTTTAGTTAATGCTTTCAAAGCATGCATATGGCATATGGAAGGTTTAGTGAGACCAAGTCAGGGGTGTACAGTTTAGTTAATGCTTTCAAAGCATGCATATGGCATATGGGAGGTTTAATGAGATCGAGTCAGAGGTGTTCAGTTTAGTTAATGCTTTCAAGGCATGCATATGGCATATGAAAGGTTTAATGAGATTCAGTTAGGGGTGTACAGTTTAGTTAATGCTTTCAAGGCATGCATATGGCATATGGCAGGTTTAGTGAGACCAAGTCAGGGGTGTACAGTATAGTTAATGCTTTTGAGAAATTCCTGTAGCATATGGAAGGTTTAATGCGACCCAAACAGTAGTGTAAAGTTTAGTTATTGCTTTAAAGACATGCATGTATTATATGGAAGGATATGGGACAACCTTCAAAATCATTGAAACTATTACCTATATAGCAGTGTTCACTGTTCCATTGAACATTTATTTGAAGTCATAAGTTCACCAGGAATATGGTGTGGACTGTCTTTATACGACAACAATTGACAATTTTTTCTGGAGGGAGTATTATATCGAGTAAAGGTTACTACAAATAATGTTACGTAACAAGATAATTTCTGATTTGTGGAACCTACGCGACGAAGGTTTAGAATTACAGTACAGTTGTAGAATCAAAATTATTACAAAAACAAATAATGTGAGTTATATATCTTTCATTGTTTGGAAAATATGAATTTGTGTATGTTATTCTCATTTAATAATAATAATTTTGTAATACCAGGAATATTTCAGGGACTAAGACGTACTTGACATTTTAAATTACATGTCGCAAGTAATGTAATTTTTATTTGTAGAAAAAATTCACAAACTTTTATTCTATTAAATTTTCGGCCAAAAATTCTTTTAAATAATGCACAGGTTCAACTAAATGTGTAATTACAGTATTATTTTATAATACGTTATTTGACTCTCATAGAAATTTTTAGTTACAAACGAATAGTGTTTCTTATATAATATTACAGCTTAAGCAATCTGAAGGATTTTTACTTAAATATAGGTTATACACATTTCGAAATATGTTGGGTATTTTGGTATTTGTAAGCATTGTTTCGCTGAATTAAACGATAATGTATTGTATACAATCAATTTTAATTTTAATCATGCATTCAATACTGCTTACATTTCGGAATATAAATATTATATAATTACTTGTAACTGAATTTGAAAAAACTGGATAATTTACTTAATCCAATGGTTACAGCCGTTATATTCAATGGCTAATTACAGAATTTGGAAAACCTTGAGATTAAAATTGCCTAAATCCTTCTTTGTGTCTATAATTTGTTATTTTGTATGCCCATCTTCAAGTTTCTAGCTCCAATGGCTTCAAATCAACGTTAATTTTCAGCCAATTGTAAAATAAGATGGCTTATACCTAAGTATAGACTTGAGCGGTTTGCTATTGCTCCAATTCTTACCATAAGCATGTTATTTATTTTCACTCACTTTATGATATCGATTTATGTATCGTTAGTTTAAATTATATCTTAAAAAGATCATCATTACACAAACGATTACAAGTCAAGTTACGATTGTACAATATATAACACTGAATTATATAGCTTTCCATACAATGTATAGTACGCCTATGTAGTATTTGTAGCTAAAAAAAATCAATAATAAACAACAATTACAATAGTACGCAATTGTTAAATAGTACAGCATTGTTGAAAGATAATTGTAGTTCTCCAACAATGCTTACAATTATTAACTTTTTGTAAGCGCATTGTTAGGAAAAACCTATTCTTGTACATTTCGTATTGTATTGTTATGGCGTGTAAGGTTTTCATGCCCGTTATTGCTGTACGTGATTCGTATTTATACAGTACTTTTTTTGGTTTTTGATTACACACATTATCGATAGATTGATTTTCGTAAACATTGTTTTAATAAAACATAGTTTCTCGTATTTTTTTAACCTATATTTATAAATGGGTGTAGAAGGTGTTTGTCACATACGTTTCAGTAGTCTCTCTAATTTCGATACTGGTTTTTTATTTCTTTTCAGTAATGTTATAAATAATATCATTAAATAGGTTGTATATAAATTAATTATGTTTTTGTTAATTAATATATTGTTATATTATTCTTATTGTTTTTTTTTCAATTCGTGTTCTTTCTGTAGTGGTTTTTATTTTATATCGTTGTTTAATATTATTTGCCTCTGATGCGAATCCCACATTGAATCAAAACGTTGAGCAATATATTAATTAACGGGTTCAGATTTCGCCTCGAAAGCATCGTTATAAAATCTATTTAGCTATAACTCTTGACGTAACAGTATGACAAAACAATTGCAGAGTCTTAGAATGACTTTCAGTAGCTGCGATTTGGCTTTGTTCCCATTGTTACACAGCTAATCGTCTTTCACCTTTTCGTTCAGCTTTATTGCTTTCGTATTCTTTTTTTTCCATAAAATAATAGTTTTCCACGTTACATATATTATTAACGTGTTCCTACCACTTATGAGAGAATAATCCCTCTGCACAACCCTTTAAAGCCACAAAGTTAACCCTGTATTGGTTCCTAAGGCTGTATGAAAATAAAGAAATATCTTTTAAAATCTAAATCAATAAGGAGAAAGATTTTTTGTAAGTTTAAAATATTTTTAAAATGTTTTAGTTACAAATAAATTTCTTTAAAAACCTAATTTTATCAGATTTACTCAATTCGAAGCTCGTTTGAATCGATTCCTTTTAGCTTTTCAAAACAAACTAGTTGGAATAATCGATATTTAATGTTTGAATGTGTAACACTTTCAAACCCAGACATACAGAATGGCTATTCCTTTAAAGTCTCTATGAAGACGATTGTAAAGGAAACTAATGTTAAGAATAACTTATTTCTTTTTTATTGGATATTCTATATTTAAAATTTTAGTTAAAAATCAATAGTTCCCACGTTATTATGTTGAGAATAGCGTGAAAGTAATGTTTATTCACAAATCTGTACATTTTGTTTTCTATTAGGTTCTTGGAAGGGTATTTTACTCGCCCGTAGCATAAAAAACCAAAATAATAATGAAATAAAACCCTGGCAGTAGCTTTTTTTAACGTAAATTTTCAATGAGAAATGAATACAAAACAGAAATAGGAAGCAGAAAAAGTCTACTTGACGAAAATATTAATAATTTTTCTAAATACGACAGTATTATTTTATAACATTTCAGGGCTTCTAAAAATTGCGCAATATTTTAAAGTAGTCCCCACGAGCCGCTTTTACATTTGTTAGGATGTAAGAGTAATTTAATTTCTAAAGTATAATAGTATATTATTTTCTTCTAACAAAACTTGTATTAGTAGATTAGAATCGTAAATTGTTATTATTAAGTAATAAGAATTCGAGCCAACAATATGTATATATTTCTCGTTACGATCACTTTTCATTCATTATTTTCATTGGGAATGATTCAAAATCTTAACATTTTGATGGTAATTTAGATTCAAAATTTTGTACCGTCCTCACTGAGGATGACTACATTACAGTCATCGAAACGCGTTTGAGTTCATGTTATTGAACAATTACCATTTTTTACAAGCTAAACTCATAACCTGTTTGTATATTGTTATATTTTGTCCCGTATATGCTCAACAGTTACTAATTACAATGTGAATATAAAGCAAAGGATAATGACTACAGCTACAGAAGCAACTCACCAACACAATCCAGCACAATGCACACGTGTGGTACGACGGCGAATGACCGCGGCGCAATGCGTCAGGCTGGGCACACAACACAACACTGAGCCGCGGCAGGGCGCATCCGTCATCCCACTACACAGGCGTAAGGCCGTACGCATCCTCGCGACGCACTTCCATTGTTGCCAAGACACTGGGAACGCGTTCGCATGTTTAGAGACAAGGGAACAGACGTAAAGGTAGCAAATGTTTTCGTTGTTCGGCTTTTGGACGCCCAATAAGTTTAGGGACGGAGTTATTCGACGAGGGAAGAGAATTAAGGATTAAAAGTAAACTCATAAATAGGGCTCTTAGTGTTCTTGCACTCACAACCAGGTGTTTAATGTTATAGCACACGAGGAAGCTTTGCAAACAGATGAACTTGACATGACCGTCCTTTCCACGCAGAAAGTTTTAATTTGGTTTTAAATATAATTTTTGATTTGTGTATATTTTTGCAAATCCATGAAAGCTTTATGTGAAAAATTATTGAACGGTTGCTAAGTGAGTCAGGTAAACTTGTTTATTTTGAAGACGCGTTTCGACGGGTTTGTTGTCCTTATCTAGTAGTTTTTACTACAAAACAAAATAGCCATGCCATTTTACACTAAGATGACTAATATAAGAAGACAATATCATCCCTTATACAATTAGCTAAAAAAATCACATCCAAATATTGTTCTATTGACTATTTGTGGAATCGATGTATAACATATATAGGTACAAAAATAAAAGTGTAACTGTTGCGCGAAATAGTTGTAGATTTCCATAAAATGTGAACTTCAACAGTTTTATAACATAGACCTATGTCATATAAGTCCAAACATACCATGCGCTTATTATGCAAAATATTTGAAGATTACAATGTCTAAGTTAAATTGTAAACATGATAATTATTTCATTTGATTATTACTTTGCATTTATTTAGTAAGTATTTTAAATTTTAGTGGTAATATGAACCTGGTGAAATCGTTTCAACTGATGAGTGGGAAACCAGTTTGCTTAGACATACCAGTAGGTTGTTTACGTCTGGTATTAAGAACCCCTGCATACATAAAGGGGTGGTGTTTGCAGTAGAATACCATTCTTAGGTGCTGAATGTGTGTCGACAAGGTAATCTAGATTACATTTGTCCAGTCAGTGTCTTCATCTCATCAAAACCCATTGGGGCAATGCATCTATATTGTATGCCAATAAACGATAAACAAATCTTGTTAAAATGTAAAAACTTTTAATAAAAAAGTCATTTTCATTTGCACTTATCAGTTTACTTTGCAAAAGTCCAGACTTACTGATATTTCTCAGTATACGATTACGAAGAATATACCGTTGCAGTAACATAGGAAATACCAATAGCCTACTGTTTGAATAAAGTTAATATTTTTTGTTTTTATTATTGTAAACAAATAAATCTTCGAAAACAACAAAATCTCTCTGTTTATGTCCCGTTACATTTCGATTCAAAGGGAATCATCTTCAAAGGGAATTACTACAGAAACTAATTTCATTTGCTTTGCAATCGAAATGTATCGGGAGAGAGATTTTGTAGCTTAGGAGATTTTATTTATTTATAATAAAAATCTACACCACAGGAACTCAAAGTTATTATTATTACAATTCTGTCGATTCTCAAACAGGACACTTTGCTTAAAGATTAGGTTTTCTGAGGAAAGGCGTGTGCAATAATGAATGCAAGAAATGTATTCGCCAACAGCTGATAACGTTTGTCTTATTCTTGCGTCCACCTCTACCAGCTGATTGAATTCCAGCACATGACACTTCCTATCCCAAGTTGTACATTGTTCTTTGTCTATCGCTGATATCAGTTAAAATAATAGTACGTTCCTCATACAGTAGAATCTCGTTATAACGGACCCTATTAAACCGGACTCCGCTTAAAACGGACTGTTTTTTGAAGATTACATTACGCCATCCTCTGCCACGTAAACGACTGCTAAATCGAATTCCATTTACAGTAGAACCTCGTTATAACGGAACAACCCTCAGCGCCAGTTAGTCTTAATAATAAAATACTTCTGTAGCTCGATACGATTTCTGTAGGGCTAGGCATCAGATGTCTTTAGTACAGCCTAGATGTTGCCGCATTAAACTCAAAACCTTGTCTGGGCATCCTGAGTGCTCTAGCTTTTTACTATTCAATTTAGGCCTATTTATTTTATCTAAATCCAGTGTTTAAATATTCTTCTTTAGCCTTTAGAAAAGCTTAAACCATGACGCGTTTTAATGGAGTTTGTTTATTGTGTTCACTCACTCGTAGACTCACTCTACGAATAAAACGATATCGAAAATTATACGTAATATGAAAGAATAGTTATGGTTTTTCCGGACAATTCTCCAAGCTTTCTTAACTCAATGTCGTACTCAATGTCAATCTACATACACCGTGTTATGAGTTATGATATATTGTGTACATTTTGTAATATATACTTTTGCCAAATTTTATTCACACGTACTAAAGTCTTTGCTTACACAAGCGTGGTCCGTGAGATCGCGAGTTTCATCTTCCTTTACCTGTCAGTTAACTTCCTTTTTTGAACCTGTTGTCAGTTATTCTCAAGATGAGTTTATACATTTATGGCAGCTTCCTTCCAATTTCTTTTATCATTACATTGTGACATCACCGTAATGACTGCTTACATTTACCAAATCAAGTTACAAGAAAACGCCATGGTGGGTAATTTTTCTTACGTAACTCTGTTTTTAAAACACTAACAGTTAAGTAAAACTACATTCAAGGGTCCTCGTGCTGTACTATACAATGAGTTTACTGAAAAGTGCGTTAACAATTATTGGATAATTAGATCCAATTACCGATTGTTTTTAATCAGTATGTATGAGTTATCGGTAATGGGCCAGTTAAACATCCAACTCCGTTGCATTATAATTTCAACGGTTAATAAACCATCACGCATTAAAAGCACGGATGTGGGGAGGGGGAAATCCTACTGAATACTTCGAAAGTTGCCAAGAAATTAGCGAGTGAATAGTTACGCAAGGAAGAGCACATGGATGTAACATGAGGTCATGTAACGCGACGAAATAAAGCCATGAGCTTTACACAATACGCGAAAAAATATTAGTTTTGAAGGGTGATTTTATCTTTATTACTAGCTTACCCATTTGTGTTAAAAAAACAGCTACAAACACTGCCCAGTATGTATGGAAAAAATTTCAAAATTATTTGAAATAATAACCTTAAAAATCATAACTAATTTCTTATCCTTCTAAAAGCTAAACAGTTTACTCTAATTCTATATTTACCACGTCATATAATACGGTGACGCACATAAATAGAAATAATTTTTAATATATTAAAAAAAGGTTAATAAGATTTAATTTATAAATTATTAGATTTATCAACGTATATTTTAAAAAGTCTTCAATTCAATAGCATTTTAATAAATTATTATAAAGTAATATAACTTACACTTTAAAACAGCTCCCAAGCAAACTAAACTAAACACATAAATAATTGTTGTATGAAATCATGTTCTCACTTAATTTAATTGTCATAGCAAGGTTACCACCATCTATTGATTATTAGTCGAATTTGTATTAGGTTTCAATTTAAATGACAGAATGGTCTGTTAGAAAAGTAACAGCATTTTGTAAATGAATTCAGTATTTAATTATTTTATTTCATAGAATAAACGCACGTCTCATGTCGTAGGATAAAAGCACTATGCTAGAAACCTTCGCGGGAATATATTCAATAATATAGTTGCTTGCTTCTGTATTATTAACTCTTAGGCTTCAATGGCATCTTTACGTTTAGTGAATGGACACTTGGTGGCACTTTTAATGCTTTCTTTTCAATATCGTCATTGAAAGGCTACAAATGTGCCTGAAATCTTAAAGACAGGCATACAAATTCATAAAGAACAGATAGACAGTCAGACACACACACACACACACACACACACACACACACACACACACACACACACACACACACACACACACACACACACACACACACACACACACACACACACACACACACACACACACACACACACACACACACACACACACACACACACACACACACACACACACACACACACACACACACACACACACACACACACATACACACACACACACACACACACACACACACACACACTCACACACACACACACACACACACACACACACACACACACACACACACACACACACACACACACACACACACACACACACACACACACACACACACACACACACACACACACACACACACACACACACACACACATACACACACACACACACACACACACACACACACACACACACATACACACACACACACACACACACACACACACACACACACACACACACACACACACACACACACACACACACACACACACACACACACACACACACACACACACACACACACACACACACACACACACACACACACACACACACACACACACACACACACACACACACACACACACACACACACACACACACACACACACACACACACACACACACACACACACACACACACACACACACACACACACACACACACACACACACACACACACACACACACACACACACACACACACACACACACACACACACACACACACACACACACACACACACACACACACACACACACACACACACACACACACACACACACACACACACACACACACACACACACACACACACACACACACACACACACACACACACACACACACACACACACACACACACACACACACACACATATATATATATATATATATATATATACATATATATTTACTTTTATATATATATATATATATATATATATATATGCAGGAGAAGGTAGGCTACAATCCAATAATACTATGCAGAGTTCTATATTATACGTAGTCTGTCCAATATGCGGAGTGAAGCCTCTAATCCTTATTGTACAAAGGTTTGCTTATAAACATTTTGTTGTTTTACAGTACTCTCCGTTTGTTGTTACATTTCTCCCTCCTTCTCCCCCACAGCTCACCACTCTCATGGAAGTAGGGATGGACGATATTTTCTGTCACGGTGACTTGTCACTGATACTCGTTTGTCGCTGGTAGTACTAGTGACAAAATATGGAATTTGGCAGTTTCAGTGACGATGGATCGATTGGAACGGGCCTCTGTTTTGATTGAGCAAAATGTTTCTGAAACGTTTGTCATTGGTTGATTTGTCGCTCGTCACTGGATAAAACGGCTGTAATTGGTTGATTTGTCGCTATCACTGGCTCTGCTCTCACCATTCACCTCACATCAATTATCGTGCAGTTGACCAAGGGTGGCTCCGTTGTGATTTGACAAAATGTCACTGTCACAACTGAAAAGTTACTGATATTTTACCACGGCTGCCTTTTTCTTGATTTGTCACTGTCACTGGTTCTACACATTTACATCGCCTGTGGGAGGTCGATTTGTGTCAGGTTTCTAGTAAAAGTGTTGTGAACAGTAGACGCTATTTCGCACTTGGTAGTTTGCTCTTAATTTCACAGGAGTTTATTTTTAAATAATATGAGCCTGCCAAAAAAGAAACAGCGAGGTGTAGAATTATTTCACCAGTGGGGCATACCCGCCTGTTATTGGTAGAGCAGTCTCAGCATCCCTTGTCACCGGTTCTAAAGTAACCGGTACAAGCCACTGGCGCTGCCACTAAAATCACCGATTCGCTAAAGTCACTGGATCGACCATCCCTACCTGGAAGTTCTTAGCGTCTGATTCTCCGTCAGAACAGCTAACGAATTCTACCCTTCTTAGCGTCTGATTCTCCGTCAGAACATTTCTAATATCTTTTAATATTTATTTGGGACAAAGTGAAATTCAAAATGTTAGGATAAAAAGAAATGTTTACTATAATGGCGACTTGAAGTATGCACCAGGACATAAAGTATTAAAATATGTGGTTTAAAAGTGATAACAAGGTTTTCCAGAATAAGCAGTGTCTTGCATCCCGTCCCACAATGTAAATATTTTCCAATCAAAAAATGAAATTAGCTGCTGAACTCTGCAGTGATACTAGAAAGAGACTAGCTTCTGAGTTGAGCAGTGCTACCTGGTAGCCAAAACTGTAACTATCTGGATAAACCGAACTGCAATGCAATTGTATAGTAAGGATCGTTACAACATTTATTTAAACCAGGACGTGAGTGGAAATATGTATGTTATGAAAATGTTTGAGAAAAGTAATCAAATTAAAGGAATTGTATATTTTCAGAGAATCGCGAGGAAGTAACTACATTATAATGTTTTATTACGCTTTGATATTACTTGCGACCAGACATTTTTGTTAACTAAAGGTTGTTCAATTGTTAACTTACACTTGGAGGAAACGTTTTTGTCTTACGACTTCTTTAGCCTCGTATTTTTGCCGCTAGGATTGCTGCAGTTGTACCAATCTTTGAAAGTTAATTTATGGCCTTTGTTGCGTGTGTGGAGGATGCTCGTGTTATTTTCCATACTATTGCATGAGTGTTTAGTGTCCATAAGGTGATTTGCGAAGGTGGATTCAATAGTAGTGTGCAGTAGGCTTTTGTGTTCTTTATATCTTTCGGCGAAAGATCTGCCTGTTTGTCGAATATAGAATGTATTGCAGTTGTTGCATTGTAGTTTGTATATTTCTACTACATTGTAGTGTGTATAAACACACTAGAAAAATATGCAATATACAGACATAGCGACATACATAAAAATGACATCTTAAATGAACAAACACGACACAGATCACACATTCTCTTCGATCACATCACTTCTAACTTTCAATGATTGCTACCAAAGAAGCACAACTGCGGCAATCCTAGCTGCAAAAATATGAGGTTGAAGAAATTGTAAGACGAAAATGTTTCCTCCAAGTGTAAGTTAACAATTTACCAACCTTTAGCTAACAAAAAAGTCTGGTCGCAAGTAATATGAAAGCGTAATAAGTAATTAACAAATAGCTCGTCATGAACAGCAACAAGATATCGATATTATAATGATATTTGTGCTTTTAAATATCTAATTTGTTTTTCGAATAATTTTTATTAAAGTTTCTAGCTGTGGCTCAGCTATTTCTTGTCACGGTTGTAGGATGTTAATCTGTTCTATATCTTTCCAGTTTTCAACAATTTCTGACTGTACAAGTATTCTTTGAGCATAGCTTGTGTGGTTATGTTAAAAGAAATAAAAGACATACTCAAGACTCACAAGGTAATCATTTATTTACTCATATGCGTGTCGATAATAAAGTCATCATCATCGGTAAGTGTTGCTACTACAAACTCCAACTTACAACTTACAACTAGTTGTAAGTTAGAGTTTGTAGTAGCAACACTCACTGATGATGACTTGGTCATTGAAACGCGTATGAGAAAATATATGATTAATTTGTGAGTCTTGTGTATGTCTTTTATTTGTTTTAATTTCTTTCTGATTTACTAATCTGTGATTAAATTTCGGAAACCTCTCTGCGAGTTCGCTGTGATATCTTTCTCGCGGGTACACACATAAACGCTTCGCACCCTGCAAGAAGACTCATGTAATCCGATGTGTCTAGGTGGAACTCTACATTTTGTAAATTTTATCAACAAGTCTCGGATGAATTGGAACTGTACCACTGCATGTCCTCCACTTCATTCACAGGCTATTGTAAATTGGCTAAGAATGAAATGGAAAATCGAGCTACTCTTAGCTAGTGAAGGGAAAAATGGACAAGCCTAAAGAAGGAAAATCTGTTCATTACCTGTCTATATCCGAGAGGTTTCCGAACCATCTTTAGCCGCGATTACCTACATCGTACTCTACAGCCTGTCGTAGGAAGCGGATGTCATGGACCACCTGAGCTCCTGCTCAGAACAGGAATGACAATGGGAAGCAGGCTGGATACTCATATACTGGTCAGAGATACAACCAGTGTCCTGATACAACGTGGGCGTGCCCTAGTAACTACACACTGTTTCTTTTTTTTAACCAGAGTAGTCCTCTCTAAATATTTAACTTCTTTAATCCTGTTTGCTACAGGATGTTTTTGTATCGTGCACAGTTTCTTAACAACCATATTTAACTAGTGCGTCACTACATAACAGTGATAGTTTTGCTTTGTAATTTAGGCCATGTAAATAATTTACCTCGTTATTTTATTTCAAGTACACAAAAAGCTATGGCAATTTCCCTTATGTTAGAACCAACTCATCCTCTTCGGACACTCATACTCCGACGAACCGGAAACTGGCAACAATGCCGTCATGTCTGACCTCACACTTCAAGGCAGACTTGACCTCGTCGGTTCACTATTAATAAACCCAAACATAATCACGACTCCCACGCGATCCACTGCGTTTGACGGACGAGCATCACTACTTTCTTCCAATCACGAATTCGATTTCATTTTCAATTAAACACTGTTATTTTTCAACGGGTTTTCTTGTCTATCGCTCACGTCGCGGTCGACGCTAAAGTTCATGCGAGAGTGTTGTGAAGCGGGTTCTGTGAGACACAAACACGTAAATATGTAATCACGCGGGCCGATTGTAAATTGTGAAGTGGAAACTTGCAACACAGTGGTCTGCCGTAATGGCCGTGGCATCGTACAAAGATTCTGTAGTTCATTGTGTGACATGGGCCTTGCAAAACATCCACATGTAGAGTGTGTGTGTGGTAAATCTGTACGTGACCACCGCAAAATGTCGCTGTAAGCCCCGCGCGCAAATCTATTCCAATCAATAATGAATGAATATAAGTAAGACTATGTGAAATAATCGGACCAATCTAATGCACAGTGGTACTAATTACCCACAAATTTTACTGTATTAAACCACAAGAACTCCCGCTAGCAGTCTACATGCCTGTCTCTATAACTACATGGCAGTCTACCTGTTTGGATGTCTCCCTGAATGGCGCACTATCTGCTTGTCCATTTACCTATCCTCTATGCCATTTAAATGTTTGTCTGTCTACCTACCTACATTTTTGAATGTATACCAGGTTCCCTGTCTACCTCACTGTCTTTCTACCTGCCTTCATGATTGACTGTCTACATGCATGCCGGTGTACCTTGTTGCCTAAGTATGTAAATAACAGTCTACCGGCATGTCTGATTATCTACCTCTCTGTTTGTTTACAATCTTGACGGTCTACTGCCAGTCCGTCTACCTACGGATGTGTATCTGTTGTTGGTCTAACTGTATGATTTTTTACAACATATGTTGTGTAACTATGTATTTGGTTCTTTAAATATTTCGCTGTTTGAAAAGAGTTGACAAAGCTTGTGGTGGACTCTCCTAGTTTTGTTGACTGCTAAGAAGACGTCTGGTGGGAAGATCGGTAGCTGCTCGAGAATGACGTCAAAACATAAACTTACGGGTTTAAGGGAATTGGGTGGAAGCCACGGGATGCTTCATGGAGAAGAAGAAGACTACAGCCACGCCAGTGCTGAAGCTAGAGGTTTCGTCTGGATGGTCGTATACGTAATTGCTAATGGTGTTTACTTCTTACATGTTGAATTGTAAATGTTCAAATATTCCAAATGTATTTACGTAATGACTTTCGATACAATACACCCTCTAATTTTCCTTAAAAGTATTCCATAATTTTTATATTAAATAAATAAATATTTATTTGTTTATTACTTAAATAGTTTATTAATTATGAGTTTCATATTTATATTACTCTACCTTATGTACAAATATCTACAAACACTTCTACTATCACCCCTATTTAGAAGTATCTCTACCACTCCTTCAGCCAAATATCTACAAACACTTCTACTCTCACCCCTATTTAGAAGTATCTCTACCACTCCTTCAGCCAAATATCTACAAATACTTCTACTCTCGCCCCTATTTAGAAGTACCTCCACCACTCCTTCAGCCAAATATCTACAAACACTTGTACACTCACCCCTATTTAGAAGTACCTCCACCACTCCTTCAGCCAAATATCTACAAACACTTCTACTCTCACCCCTATTTAGAAGTTCCTCCATCATTTCTTCATTCAAATATCTATAAGCCCATTTACTCTAACCCATATTTAGAAGCCTATAAACCCTCATTCCCTGAAAAGGGATGCTCGATCCAGTGACTTTTACAGGTCGGGCAGTTTAGTGACATCATCAGGTTTGGATCAGTGTCTTTTACCGGTGACTTGAGTACCGGTGACAAGGGATACTGAGACAGCTCTGTATGTACCAATAAAAAGCATTTTTTTTTTTTGGAAGGCTCATTTTATTTAAAAATAAACTCTTACGAAATTAAGAACAAACTATCGCGTACACAACACTGTCACTATCTTAAAACCTGACACAAATAGACCTCCCACATACGACGTAAATGAGTGGAACCAGTGACAGCTACAAACCAACCAATGGCAGCCGTAGTAAAATATCAGTAACTTTTCGGTCGTGACAGCGACATTTTACACAATCACAATGGAGGCACCCCTCCACCCTCTTCCCTTTCGTCGACGACACTGCACGATATTCGGGCCGTGTCGAGCGGTGAGAGCAGAGCCAGTGACAGTGACAAATCAACCAATAACAACAGTTTCATCCTTTGACTCCGACAAATCAACCAATGACAGACGTTTCATCCAGTAACTGCGACCTTTTGTTAAATAACAACAGAGGCAAGTTTCGATCGGTCAATTGTCACTGGAACTAGCATTTTCCACATTTTGTCACTGGTAGTACCAGTGACAGACGAATACCAGCGACAAGTCCCCGTGACAAAAAGTATCGACCATTCCTACCTCTGGAGTCGTTTTCGGGAAAATAATTATGTGTTAGACAAATTATAGCTTTTGCAATGTTTTATTATCAAATTGAAATACACTAGTCTTAAATACTATAGGAACAAGGTGTGGTATTGTGTTGCATGTCAAACAATTGAACTGTTACACACAAAAAATCGAATTTACAACCGTTTTCTTTATTAACAGAGCCTTATTCACATGAAAAGAAACGCCTGAGAAATATTTAATTTTACGGTGGAATATGTAAAATATTACGTAAAAAGCAAGCGAAACAAAATGGTAACATTGACATAGTTGGATAGAAAGGAAGTGGCCACAGTAAGTAACCTGTAGGGCCACATGTTAAGTAGGTACAGTCATGCGTGACTGGCAGCCTTCTATTGATACTTGGGAGGTCGTCTAGATGGTTGACCGCAGCGCGCTCTGGACAGTGCCCTTTTATTGAGGAAAATTCCAGGTTTTGCATCAATGAGTTAAAAAAATGACACATAATCCTCGGCCTAAATATGTTCCTTTAAAAAAAAAAAAAATTGTTCAATATTTGGTTAACAAGGGGTCTTGTCAAAACTTCAAACATGGTGAAGAAAACAAAATAAGGGTAAATAAATTGGCTAAATGTCTTCACTAATTGCGTTCTTGTATTCCTTTTCAAAGTTCAGACGTTATCAATGGTGAGAATTTTTATTATAATTGGTTTAAAAAATAATAAACTGGGCAAATTATAACCCTGAATAAGTTGTAACATTTTTAGGATGCTCTACTTTTCATTATTAAGTTTTTGGACCTAAGGGTAAAATGGTAAACCTGAAGTCTAGTTAACCACTTGTTAACTCTGGGGTATTTTGCAAAACAACCTTTTGTTAACTTTAAGGGAATTTTGCAAAAATTACCTTTTGTTACCTTTGGTGTATTTTGCAAAATAACATTTTGTTAACTATTTGATATTTTGCAAAATAACCTTTTGTTACTCTGGAGTATTTTGCAAAATAACCTTTTGTTAACTCTGGAATATTTTGCAAAATTACCTTTTGTTAAATTTGGGGTATTTTTCAAACTTACATTTTGTTAACTCTGGGGTATTTTGAAAAATAACCTTTTGTTTAATCAGGGGTATTTTGCAAAATAAAATTTTGTTAACTCCGGGGTATTTTGCAAAATTACCTTTTTTAACTATGTAGTATTTTGCAAAATACTTATTGTTAACTCCGGGGTATTTTGCAAAATTACCTTTTTTTAACTCTGTAGTACTTTGCAGAATGCATTTTGTTAATTCCGGTATATTTTGCAAAAATACCTTCTTTAACTCTGTAGTATTTTGCAAAATACCTTTTGTTAATTCCGGTGTATTTTGCAAAATTACCTTTTTTTAATTCTGTAGTATTTTGCAAAATACCTTTTGTTAATTCCGGTGTATTTTGCAAAATAACCTTTTTTAACTCTGTAGTATTTTGCAAAATACCTTTTGTTAATTCCGGTGTATTTTGCAAAATAACCTTTTTTTTAACTCTGTAGTATTTTGCAGAATACCTTTTGTTAATTCCGGTGTATTTTGCAAAATTACCTTTTTTTAATTCTGTAGTATTTTGCAAAATACCTTTTGTTAATTCCGGTGTATTTTGCAAAATAACCTTTTTTAACTCTGTAGTATTTTGCAAAATACCTTTTGTTAATTCCGGTGTATTTTGCAAAATAACCTTTTTTTTAACTCTGTAGTATTTTGCAGAATGCATTTTGTTAATTCCGGTGTATTTTGCAAAAATACCTTCTTTAACTCTGTAGTATTTTGCAAAATACCTTTTGTTAATTCCGGTGTATTTTGCAAAATTACCTTTTTTTAACTCTGTAGTATTTTGCAAAATACCTTTTGTTAATTCCGGTGTATTTTGCAAAAATACCTTCTTTAACTCTGAGTATTTTGCAAAATACCTTTTGTTAATTCCGGTGTATTTCGCAAAATTACCTTTTTTTAACTCTGTAGTATTTTGCAAAATACCTTTTGTTAATTCCGGTGTATTTTGCAAAATAACCTTTTTTAACTCTGGGGTATTTTGGAAAAAAAAACCTTTTGTTACTCTGAGGTATTTTCAAAATTCTAAGTTTGAGTATTTTTTATTTTACGTTTTAAAGTTTTCAATGGTAGTTTTTTGTTATTGTTCCAATGTTAGCTTCGGAAACATTTATTAGTCTGTTTAATGGTGTTACTGAGAGAGAATTAACACACACACACACACACACACACACACACACACACACACACACACACACACACACACACACACACACACACACACACACTCACTCACACACACACACACACACACACACACACACACACACACACACACACACACACACACACACACACACACACACACACACACACACACACACACACACACATACACACACACACACACACACACACACACACATACACACACACACACACACACACACACACACACACACACACACACACACACACACATATATATATATATATATATATATATATATATATATATATATATATATATATATATATATATATATATAGTTTTCTTAAATTTTTAAGAGATCATTTTTAAAAGATTTGAAATCATAAACCATAAATTTGTGAGATAGTAAAGCTCTTCGTGGAAGAAAAAATAGTTTCTAAAATGATGGGGACAAACAAGTGACACATAATGATCGCCGAGTAAATAATATGTTGACAATTAAAGTAAGGGATATAATTTGGGGCTTGATAACTGTAACCCTTGGGCAACAGAAAATGTTTGATGTTTTTTACAATGTGCACAATATGAAGATGTCACAGCTTATATTATAACAGCTACACATAAAAAAATATTTCAAAACTATTTAAAGATTTTAAAATTTTTTGTTTGACATAATTTATTTAATTTTATAATTGGTTTTCTCTGGATCATCAAAAATATAGGATACAATGAGTTAATAAAACACTTTACCGTGTGATACCAGCATCTGTTAGAAGATAGCGAAGAATAAAAAGATGAAGGCACCTAAGTGACCAATAGCTCAAAGATGGGTCGATCTGATGGGTTAAGACCAGCATCTGTCGTAAGATAGCGAAGGCACCTAAGTGACCAATAGCTCAAAGATGGGTCGATCTGATGGGTTAAGACTAGCATGGGAACCTTTGCAATACGAATCCAGCTCCAAACCGTGACTTCCGTACTGACCCAAACACCATTGAAGTCACGTGGTTGTAGTGTACAACGGTCTCCGACACTGGGATTAGGCTGTGGTTTTCGACCGCTTTTCACGAGCTTTTTCGAACCAGTACCGCTTTAGGTTGTTCTAGATTGTTCGATGCACCTAGGTGTGCAATACATCCGTTCGAAAGAGCCGACTGCGGTAGCGTGGATTTACCTAACCGCCGTGCTTCTGCCTAGATTAGCGATTGAGTCTGTTAGAGTTACAGAGTTAGCATTTTAAAAAACTATTTCTTCCCATTCGCTCTGTACTTTCAATCCTACTTTCTTATATTTGCTTCCTCTTCGTCTATCTTTTTGGTCTACTTTCTATTTTTTCTTCTTCTATTTATGTTTTCGTTTCTTCTTCCTCTAACTATTTACGCATCAGAAGATGCCCCCTTACTGCACGTTTGTACTTCATGATCGTAACATTCCTACAGGATATATTTGCTTCCTCTTCGTCTATCTTTTTGGTCTACTTTCTATTTTTTCTTCTTCTATTTATGTTTTCGTTTCTTCTTCCTCTAAGTATTTACACATCAGAAGATGCCCCCTTACTGTACGTTTGTACTTCACGATCGTAACATTCCTACAGGATATATTTGCTTCCTCTTCTTCTATCTTTTTGGTCTACTTTCTATTTTTTCTTCTTCTCTTTATGTTTTCGTTTCTTCTTCCTCTAAGTATTTACACGTCAGAAGATGCCCCCTTACTGTACGTTTGTACTTCACGATCGTAACATTCCTACAGGATATATTTGCTTCCTCTTCTTCTATCTTTTCGGTCTACTTTCTATTTTTTCTTCTTCTCTTTATGTTTTCGTTTCTTCTTCCTCTAACTATTTACGCATCAGAAGATGCCCCCTTACTGTACGTTTGTACTTCACGATCGTAACATTCCTACAGGATATATTTGCTTCCTCGTCGTCTATCTTTTTGGTCTACTTTCTATTGTTTCTTCTTCTCTTTATGTTTTCGTTTCTTCTTCCTCTAACTATTTACACATCAGAAGATGCCCCCTTACTGTACGTTTGTACTTCACGATCGTAACATTCCTACAGGATATATTTGCTTCCTCGTCGTCTATCTTTTTGGTCTACTTTCTATTGTTTCTTCTTCTTTTTATGTTTTCGTTTCTTCTTCCTTTAACTATTTACGCATCAGAAGATGCCCCCTTACTGCACGTTTGTACTTCACGATCGCAACATTCCTACAGGATATATTTGTATCGGAAATACTAGAGCCATTTTTAAGACCTTACCTTACTTATTGACTGCTAGATCGAGTGCGTAATGAGCCCTATAAAATGTTGGCAAGCAGACAATGATTTCACATCCTGTTTTAGTGTTTTGTATACAGTATGTTTCACAAGAGCCTTTGTTCATTGCTAACCAAAGAGAAGAAGGCGCATTCCAAAAACTTTCAGGAAAATAGAATAAAATTCAGGGAAAGAGTGCCTTTAGGTTCAGTATAATGTTTGGTGACATGCAACGCTAACGAAATAATGTGGAATTTTTTATTTACAATAAAAGTACACTACATAATACTAATAAATTATTCTGTAATAGAGTATATATATGTATATATATATATATATATATATATATATATATATATATATATAATAAATTTAAAATATTTCAAAAACAAGAAACTTTTAATGAATATATTTATTCCTAATAAATATATTCATTAAAAAATTCTTGTTTTTGAAATATTTTCAATTTACACGTAAACATATCACCATATTTAGCCTAATATATATATATATATATATATATATATATATATATATATATATATATATATATATATATTCGTTTACATTGTTGCATCAATAAAGTTAAAAACCAAATTCAGGGCTCTTCGTTCGTATTCGGTGAGTTTCTGTAGCTTAGAAATATGAAATAACCTGTTGGTAAGTTGGTGAGACAGCTAGATGAGAAAAGAAAGGGTAATGTGGCATTTCGTTGACATTTACTGTGTCCTGATATTACGTGCATTTTGCCCCACATTTTATTGCAGACGAAGACGTGTAGCGGGTAGCCTATCTTATAATACATCTCCTGCAGAACAATGTTGCCAACTAACGTGGAAAGAAATCGAGCGGACGAGGTTTTTCGTTTTTTCTAAATATCAATCAGTCTCTTTCACGTAGGCTCAGACATTAGCTAATAATTTTTTTAGCTCAATTTTGTTTCCTACTTTGGATAATGGCTTCTTCTGGTAGCTTTGCCAGACCTTAAAATAGGTTTATAATTTTTCTATGAATATTGTTTACACCATTGAAATAGTATTTTGGTTTAATTTACAATTCGTTTCTCATTTCCACAGCCCTTTGAAAATTCACATGGTAACAGTACGACTTCTAGTCCGTAAGTTGCATTGGTTTTACCCTGTAATAAACCCACACTTGACACTTTGGCTAGTCACTCGTGGTGTTCGTGGAATCGTTTTAAAGGGTCATGGTAGCACACACACACACACACACACACACACACACACACACACACACACACACACACACACACACACACACACACACACACACACACACACACACACACACACTCACACACACACACACACACACCCACACACATACACACACACACACACACACACACACACACACACATACACACACGCACAACCATACACACACATACACTCACTCACACATACACACACTCACACATTCATATCCACCCCCCCACACACACACCACACACACACACACACACACACACACACACACACACACACACACACACACACACACACACACACATACACACACACACACTCACTCACACATACACACACTCACACATTCATATCCACCCCCCCACACACACACCACACACACACACACACACACACACACACACACACACACACAGACACACACACACTCACTCACACATACACACACTCACACATTCATATCCACCCCCCCACACACACACCACACACACACACACACACACACACACACACACACACACACACACACACACACACACACACAGACACACACACACACTCACTCACACATACACACACTCACACATTCATATCCACCCCCCCACACACACACCACACACACACACACACACACACACACACACACACACATACACACACACACACTCACTCACACATACACACACTCACACATTCATATCCACCCCCCCCCCACACACACACACACACACACACACACACACACACACACACACACACAGACACACACACACACTCACTCACACATACACACACTCACACATTCATATCCACCCCCCCACACACACACCACACACACACACACACACACACACACACACACACACACACACACACACACACACACACACACACACATACACACACACACACACACACACACACACACACACACACACATACACACACACACACACACACACACACACACACACCACACACATACACACACACACACACACACACACACACACACACACACACACACCACACACACACACATACACACACACACACACACACACACACTCACACACACACACACACACACACCCACACACATACACACACACACACACACACACACACACACATACACACACGCACAACCATACACACACATACACTCACTCACACATACACACACTCACACATTCAT